>JAOXJJ010000001.1:1520560-1534119 GCA_025769935.1 Phoenix roebelenii
TGGTGGCAACAGCATGGGATAAATTGTCTTGAGCTGCAACGAATTGCCATTCGGATATTGAGCCAGACATGCACGTCGCCAACGTAGGTTATGTGCATACATACATCCATCATAATGCCAATCACAAGCACATACGATCAAAATACAAGTTAATATAAAACTATTCTTGCTTTTTACTTATCTAGGTCATAGCATATATACATATATAGGTACAAAAGTATTTAGATCATGCAAGTCGGTGTTCAAGAATTCTTACCTCTTTGCTGATAACCACACAGACTAACCACTGTGATCTACGAACTGAGGCGCACAGAATCCTGCTCAATGTCTTTTTGTCCTACGGATTGTTCTCCTACAAAATGAAATCAATATTAAAAATTACCCAAAGTATCTGACAACCTAGAGCCCTCTATTGACTCAGAACTATCCAGTATTCCTTACAAACAATGATCTTTCTGGATCAAACTAGAGAGAGAAAATCCCAACTAGAGAGAAAATTTAGAGAGAGAAATAATTCAAGTAAAGAGAGAAAGTTCTATAGAGAGAGAAAAAGTCCAGTAGAGAGAAAAAGTCCAATAGAGAGAGAAAATAGAGAGAAATCAAGAGAGAAGAGAGACGGAGAGAGAAAGAGAGAGGAGAGAGAAGGACATAGAAAAGAGGAGAGAGCCGGAAGGCTCTCCTTCTCTCTCTCTTCCTTCTTTCTGAAGGGACTACTCGGCGACAACAGCCGCCTATGGCTGGTGAATTTGAGATGAGTATGATAGGAAAGCTAAACTACTTTTTTGGACTCCAAATCAAGCAACTAAAGAAAGGCATTTTCATTAACCAATCCAAGTACATAAAGGATTTGCTTAAAGGGTTTGGGATGGAAAATGCAAAACCAATTAGAACCCCAATGAGTCCATCAACTAAGCTAGACAAAGATGAAAATGGTAAGCCGATAGATGACAGAAAATATCAAGGTATGATTGGCTCTTTACTATATTTAACCGCTAGTAGACTGGATATTATATTTAGTATTTGTATGTGTGCTAGATTTCAATCATGTCTAAAAGAATCTCACATGATTGCCGTGAAACGTATTTTTTGGTATTTATTGGACACTCAAAATTTAGGATTATAGTATCCTAAAAATGTTTCTTTTGATCTTATTGGTTTCTCCGATGCGGATTTTGCGGGTTATAAAATTGATAGAAAAAGTACTAGTGGTTCTCGTTAAATTATTTGGACATTCTCTAGTATCTTGATTTAGTAAAAAGCAAAATTCGATAGCTTTATCTATGGCCAAATCCAAATATATTGCCGTCGGTAGTTGTTGTGCTCAAATTTTATGGATGAAACAACAATTAGAAGATTTTGAATTTTATTTCTCTCATATTCCTATTAAATGTGATAATACTAGTACAATTAATTTAACTAAAAATCCTATTCAACATTCTAGAACCAAGTATATTGAAATTAGACATTATTTTATAAGAGATTATGTTTAAAAGAGATATTGAACTTGAATTTATTAGTATTGATTATCAATTGGCGGATATTTTTACAAAACCTCTTAGGGAAGAAAGGTTTTGTTATATTAGAAGAGAACTTGGTATGTCCAATCCTTTTAAAAAATGATAATTTTTTTTCTATGCTATGCATATAGATAGGGGGAGATATTGTGCATAACTTTGAATCTTATCAATCTCTCTATATTTTGGTGAATTAGAATTCATATTGTTCTCTTCTCATGTGCTAAAATGCAATTATTTAGGTGAGAATAAATGTTACCAAATAAGATTGATTCATGAACAGTTATTTGATATACTTTGATCTCACATCTATATTTTTTTAGATTTGATATTTCTTTTTGTTGATGCCAAATGGGGAAGAAGATATATGATTAATACCAAGAGATGCTATTTAAAAATATAATTATAATAATAATATATAAGTTTGCATCTATTGTTTGTCATCATTAAAAAAGGAGAGATTGTTAACCCCATGGTTTCAACAGTTTACTATTTGATTTTGATGATAAGAAATAAATGAATTTAGTTCATTATTATGATTATAGCAAACGAATGAAAATTAAAAATTAAGATTTCTTTTGAAGGCAAATGCTGGAATTCTGAACGTATGCTAGTATTTTTAGCATAACTTTTTATTAAAATATAATATCAATACAATTCTTAGTGCTCTAGAAAGAAAACGTATTTATCTAAAATTTTTATATTCAATATATTTTCAAATTTGTGCATTAGCTATAAGTAATAGGGTCTACAATCTATCTATCCGTAGCTATAATTTAGGCTAACATATGTTTACTCTTTTATCTGTACCTTTTCAACCAAATGTCTTTTTGAAATGATTCTTATCAGGTTGGAAAGACAACTTAAAGGGATACAACTTTTATATTAAATATATTTTCATATTTGAATGTTAGCTATGAGTAATAGGGTCTGCAATCTATCTATCTATAGTTGTAATTCGGGCTGACATATATTTACTCTTTTATCTGTACCTTTTCAACAAAATGTTCTTTTGAAATAATTCTTATCAAGTTTTAAATACAACTTAAATGGCCACAACTTTTATATTAAATATATTTTCAAATTTGAACGTTAGCTATGAGTAATATGGTCTACAATCTATCTATCTATAGCTGTAATTCAGGCTGACAGATATTTACTCTTTTAGCTGTAACTTTTCAACCAAATATTCTTTTGAGATAATTCTTGTCAGGTTGGAAAGATAACTTAAAAAGATATAGCTTTGTCTGGAGCCACGAAGTCAAATTCAATCTTTTAATTTATCAAAAAGGTACTGCAAGGCTGGGAACCAAAGCTGACCCGAATCTGCATACATTAAATGTGTTAAAAAAGGATTTCCAAAGCTTTAATTGTTTCAAATGGAAAAATGGCTTCTCAAGCCTATAAAAGGAGTTTCATACCTCATATTGCAGCAAGGAAGAGAATTCCATAGGATTGAATAGAAATCAAGAGAGTATTGTGCTTACAAGTAAAAAGTCTTTCTTGTTGAGAAATTGAGTGTAGTGCTTTCATTCTTGTTATTTTGATTAAGTATTGTAAGAGAGTCATTGGCTCTTGTTAGCTTTAGTGATAGAGAGGATTGCTTGGAAGGATCGTACTCTAGATAAACAAGAGAGTGTTTGAGGGAGTAGATCAACCAAAGGTTAGCTCGGATATCACCAAGTGTAAAGGTTGCTTGCATCTAGAAGTCAAGCGGTTTGTAAAACTTGGATAAGTATAGTGGATTAAATCTCGGAAAAGAGTTCCGAAGAGTAGATGTAGGCTCACAAGGAGACCGAACCACTATAAATCGTTGCGTAATACTTTTCTTTTCTTCACTCTTTACTTTTTCATACTTAGTTGTATATTTATGATATTACTTGCTATACTTGTTGCATCTAGTTTATTTCATTTGAGGGGATTTGATTTTATTTCCGCAAAAATTTATAAACCCAATTCACCCCCCCTCTTGGGTTGCCTAGTTGGGCCAACAATCTTTATAACTATTGAAAAGATGTGACAATAACCGAGACCGAATTGGACATCTTAGGCCCTGCTCAAACCTGTTGTCTTTGCCCTTATCGAACTTATTAACATATGGGCAAAATCATCCTAGCTCATTGAACTTACTAACATACTCTAGCACTAACATTTTTTCTGTCTGTCGCATTGCTTGGAATTCATTCTCCTTTTCCAACCTTATAGACCCTGAAAAATATTGATCATAAAATATTTCTTTAAATTCTGTCCAAAAAGTTGGTTTCCTACATCTTCATAAGCAGTCTTGGTCGCAACCCACTAGAATTCTGCATTTTCCTTAAGCATTGGAATGGCCACTCTCACCTTTACATCTTCGAAGAGCTGCAACACATCAAACATCGCCTCCGTCTTTTGAATCCATGCCTCGGTAGCTAAAAGGCTAGCTCCATCATCGAATTGTGGCGGGTTGAACCTCCAAAACCTCTCAAAGTATAATTCAGGAGGATAAGCAGATCGAGGAGCCGCCTGAGACTACTGTTGTTGTTGGAGCAGTTGACCCACTACTTAGCATACTCCACCAATATCTGTCTGAGTTGTTGGATCACTAAGCTTGCTCAACCAGCCGGTTAGCATCTCCCATTGCCGCCACTCTTGCTCCTCTTTTCCTGGAAGCAATGTTTGCTAGGATATCCTCCTTTCTGAAGCTCATTTTCCCTATCCCAATTACCAAAATTAGTCAAGAGGAATAATAGAGTTAAGAAAATTTTGTATATTCTTATTTAACAATCAAAAGATCTAACAGGATAGAATCTATTTACCCATTACTAAGCTCTAACTTCTACCCATGATCAAACCTAGGCTTTGATATCACTAAGTGTCATGCCCCAGAACTGGAGCATGATATGGTCGTGCTACCGTGGGGTATTGCCCACAATAACACTTCATATAGCATGACAAAAAAAATATCCAATATCATTTGCTAAACAAAAAGAAGCAGATATAGAGCATCTAAATCCTTTAAATTTTCTCGACCACATAACCTAAACTTTATAGTTAGGACTACACTTATTACTAGCTTACAACTATGCTTCAAGTTTTATTCTTTCATCCTTCATTCATTTATTCTTTTCCACTCCTAGCAACCTTAATTATCTTAAAAAAATATATAAAGAAACAAACGAGCTTTGCGGCTCAGTAAGTGACCATGCACCACCTTATCGGATCAAGTATAAATTTTTACATGATTCAATGCATCATTTGGAAAGTAAAATTATACTATAAAATAAAATATTTTATAAACATATTAACAAATTATCATAGCAAACCAATTATGTATGCACAAATCATGCAAGTTCGTAAAGCTGAAGGTACAAGTTAAAATATCTATAGTCATCAAATATTTGCTATTTATCCATACTTTTAATCAAAATAATGCTCGCAGATTTTTGTGCTATAGTCACTGTAATCCGTAATAGAGTCGTCTTCGTAATCGACAAGATATCATAGTTCATATTGGTTACTAACTTTAACCCGTTGGCAGAGGGTCATTTTCGTTGGATGCTAGCTCTAGGCATTTCCAAAAACGGTTATAGCTATTTTAGAGTTCATAAAATATTTTATATTTTTATAAATCTTATCTTTATAAATAAGTTGGAAATACTAAATTGCATTGCAAAAGTTTAAAAGGCATAATCACGCCACATATATCATTTTTTATGCAATTTTTCATAATTGTAAATCATTTATAATAAAGTATTCAGTAAGAATGATATTTGCCCAAAAATATGGAACATTAAAAATCATATGTTTCATCCTAATTTTTTTTAATAAAATAAGGATCAATCATGTCAAATATAATTCATAATTTTATACCTAAAATTAATCACTAATTTAAAATTAATAAAATTTGTGCCAGGGTCGCTTAGCACTATTTGCCTAAAAATCACTAGGTTCAGTGGGGCAAGTCCGCTGCACCTATCAAAACCATTTAAAAATAACAAATTACTTGTTATTCACTATTTAAAATCTATATATAAATTAAAAAATTTTAAGCAAACTGAAATGGGCTGAGAGGGTCTGAACCCGCCCCACTGAGAAACAGTGGAGGGGAGGAAAGGGGCCTCCGGCCCAACGTGGCTGTGGCCGAGGATCGGCGACGGCTGCAGCCAAGGCCTGCGGTGCATGGTGGGTAAGTGGTCCTCCATTGTTTCTTCTTCTTCTTCTTCTTATTCTTCTTCTTTCTGTTTCTCCTTTTTCCTTCTCTTTTTTTCTATTTTCTTTTCTTCTTCCTCTTTTTTTTTCTTTCTTCTTCATCGCTCTCCCCTCATCTTCCAGGAGGGGAAGGACGAGAGCCCACCCCACCAAGGGGAGGGGAGGAAGGGCCTCCGGCCCGATGGCGTCTCCAGCTGAGGACCGACGGTGGCTGCGGTCGAGGAACCACCAGGTAAGTGGTCTTCCACCTTCTTCTTCTTCTTCTTTCTTATCCCGACGACCCTTTGCCAGATTCTGGCCATCGCCGGGTCGATCGGGAGGAGGGGGAGACAGGGGAGGAGATGGAGACTTATCTTGGCTCTGAGGAGGTGCTGCAGCCACGAATCCGGCGGCACAATCGAGGGCACGGTGAGCCCAAGTAGAGGAAGAAAGAAGGGAAGGGAGAAAAGAAAGGAAGGAGAGAAGAAGGGAGAGAGAGAGATGGAGGAGGGAGAAGGGATCGGTGAGCCCAAGCCGACGTGGAGGGGAAGAAATAGAGGGAGGACACCGCGGATTCCGCAATCTCCTCGCACTATTCTTTCAAAATCAGAACTCGCCGGAAAGAAAAGAAGAGGGGTAGAGCTCCGGCGATGTCGCGCGGCCCTGCCCTCCCTTGCGGCGAGGATCGCGAGCAGCTCCACCGAGCAGGCGCACACCCAAGCAGGGTGTCATGAGTGTTGGGGAAAGAATATATGGAGAGGTGATTTAAATATTCAACTAATAATGAATTAAATATTAAAGCAGCTAATTAAGATACTGCAATCCTCGAACCTAGTATTTTTTTTAAAAAAAAATAAAGAGTATCCAATTTAGATTGTTGACAGAAAGACCAAATCTTGAAGCACCTAACTTTTTTTTTTAACCAAGTTTCGGTGGGGTGATACGAGGTTTCTTGGAAGGTCGAAGATGAAAAAAAAAAAAAAAAAGAGAAAAAAAAAGAAGGGAGAAGAAGCTAAGTATGCTCCATTTTTTAAGACTCCGATAAGTATATTTTGAGAATGATTTTTTTTTTTTTTTTTGGAAGGGGGAAGAGAAGGAGAGATATAACACGAATGGCCCAACTCCGAAACCTTAGGAAAAAAATAGAAGGGAGAAGAGGAAACCTCACCCGCGTAGCAGTCCCCACTGGGCCTCCTTCCACCAAAAAATGATCGATGTATGTCGTAAGTTTCCGCATATCCTTTCCGACTCATGAGTTTCTCCTATAGGGTTCATTATCAATGTGTGAGTGCGTCATCCCAGTGCCACCTCAGTACCGGCGGATCAGATGGCGATTTCATCAGACAAATCAGGCAGAGAGCATCCGGTCCTCACGTTTAATCGACGTCCACACGTTTCGAATTTAAGTCACTCCGGTGAAATTTTAGCCCCATTCCAACTGTACTACCATCTTGGTGGCTTAGGCTTTCTTCATTTGAGTTGGAGGAAACTAACTCCAGCCCCTCCCCAACTCTGCAAAGGCTAAAAAATCTGCTAATAATTCTTTTCCCCATCCCCTTGATGCACCAAAGCCAGCAAACACCCCCCCGCGCACCGCCCCCCCCCCTCTCGCTTTGTGTTCTTTTTAAAGTTTTTTTTGGTCATGCCATCCTCCTCGAGACCTCATTAGAGTCCAAGTATCACACCTCCATTTTACCTACTCTCTTACAATCTATCCCTTCATATAGTTATTATTGCCGGCCTAGATTCTGTTGATAATGGTTGAATTGCATCGTCCTAAATCATTCTTGTTCCGCAGTTGTCGTCCCGTATTTATGTGACAAGAAGTCTTGCTCAACCACCAATCGAGTCCTCATTGATCCTTCATTTTTAGATATCAAAGCTCAACTGCCAACAAGCAAGCTAAGGCTCAAAACAATGCCGAGCACTTTCAGCCACCTATTTTAATGGTTTTATTAACACATGCTTCACAAAATTGTGTTCGACGAGCCCAGACTTGAAGGAGCATGATATTTTTATTTACTTTTAAATTTTAAATAAAATTTATTTGATTATGGAAATTGATGGTAGAACGATAAAGATTTTCTCAAAATAGAGTTTAACTATTTTGATCTAAAATAGAGTTGTAAAAAAAAATAGAGTGGGTAAAATAATATATTTCTCTTATTTAATAATATTTTTTTTTTTTTAAAAAAAGAAGAATATGCGTACGCGTGAGATTTTTCCGTTATCTTCCCTCCCCCTTCCCTCTCGCTTCGCTCCTGCCATCTTATCCGCCATTAGTGACCAAATCCTCAACCTAAACCTCTCAAACTCTAACCCCAGACATCATCCATGCCGATCCTCGCCGCGGCCGCCCTTCCGGCCGGCGGAACAAACCTCTTCGCCTCCCCTCCCCCCAATCCCCGCCTCAACGAGCCCCTGCCCCCCAAGCGCCTTCCCCCTCTCCCCGTCCCCAAGCGATCCAAACCCCCTCCCAAAACGCCCCCGCCCGACCCTTCCCGGAATGCCCCTCCTCTTCCTAATCCCGCGCTCCGCGCCGCCCACTCCCGCTCCCGCTACTACAAGCCCGTCTCCGACGGCGTCCTCGCCGCCGAGGCCGACGGCCGCACCGTCGTCGTCGGCCCCTCCGGTGTCTCGTACCTCCTCCCTAACGCCCCCTTCGAGTTCCAGTTCAGCTACTCCGAGACCCCCAAGGTCAAACCCCTTGCCATCCGGGAGCCCGCCTTCCTCCCCTTCGCCCCGCCCACCATGCCCCGCCCCTGGACCGGCAAGGCGCCTCTCTTATCCAAGAAGGACAAGGAGAGGAAGAAGAAGGTCCGGTTGTTCGAGCCGCTGGGACAGCCGGAGATGGTGGTGAAGGAGGAGGGAGCGAAGATCATGGAAATGACCCGGAGGGCGGTGCAATTGGGGCAATTGGGGCGCTACCCCAACGATGGGAGGACCCGGGAGGAAATATTGGGGGTGCCGCTGAAGAGGGCGGAGGTAAGGGTGCTTATCAAGCCCTATGTCTCCTCCAACCGTCAGGTGAATCTCGGTAAGGCTCAGAATGTGTCAATGGTGTTCGATATATTGTCTATACCCTTATATTATTCTCATTTTTTATCTAAAAGTGATTTTTTTTTTCCCTGATGGTTAGAAACTCCTAAATGATTTGCCAATGATTTTTATGTTGTGGACTCTTTAACTCAAAATGCAACTTTTAGGGATTTCAAGATGAGGGATTGGACAAGGTGTGTTATATATTGGCTATTTTAGTTCGCAAGGGAATTGATAGTGAGGCTTGGGGAGATTTGATGTTGTTGGCCAGGCTGACACTGCATTCATTTCTGAGCATTTGGGTTGGGTTTCTCTGGTCTCTTTAAAAAAGGCTTAGGACGTTTGGAGACAATGGTGGGTGTGTTTGTGACCGGGGTAGATAGACTAAATCAAACGTCCTAGATGCACCTGAGCAAGCTCGGATACCTTAGGTAACTGTTACTTGGTCCAGTTCAAGGCCAGTTCAAGGAGAGCCCCTATGTTACAGATAGTACCATTTAAAAGATGGGCTTTGGATAAAAGGATTGCCCCTAATACTCTATGAGTTAGCTCCTTATTTTCTCAGGATTAGAAGCTGAACTTGTGCTCGATGTTGGGCATCTGAATGTAGGTAGATCTATTCAATAATTGAAACTGTACAAAAATGGGCCATGACATTAGTTTGATTTTTTGATGTGTAGGATAAAATAGTGGTCTGGTGATATCTATTGTAATGATCTAATGTTGGTACACATGCATGTTTTCCCTCTATTATATTAGTATTTTATTATTGAAGGATGTGTAATATTTTAATTTCATGCATTCTGAAGCTTATATTAAGCCTATTGAAAAAAAAAGAGATGTTGCATATCACAAATGCAAAGTGTCGTTGTTATTACTTCATGCTAAGTGGTAACTCTTTTATTATGCTATGCAGGAAGGGATGGGTTAACCCATAACATGTTGGAATCAATACATTCACATTGGAGGCGCCAGGAGGTTTGTAAGGTTCGGTGCAGAGGTGTTCCTACTGTTGATATGGACAATATCTGTCATCATCTTGAGGTTCTCATCTTCAACTATTTATTTTGTTACAGAGTTTAAAACTACATCCTGCACATGTTTAGGTATTCTTTTCCCTCACAAAATTTACACATTACGAAAAGAAATAACAGCTCTTGGTTCAATTTTTATTTTTGATGACAGGAAAAGACTTGGGGAAAGATTATACATCGAGTTGGCGGCGTTGTTTATCTTTTTCGTGGCAGAAATTATGACCCTCGTACACGCCCACGATATCCTATAATGCTCTGGAAGCCAGCTGCTCCTGTTTACCCAAAGCTTATTCAGGATGCTCCGGAAGGACTTACAAAAATAGAAGCAGATGGATTGAGAAAGAAAGGGCAAAACCTACTGCCAATCTGTAAATTAGGTAAGCTAAGTTTCCTTGTATGTATCCATTATTTTAACTGTTATTTTACTTGTTTTAACTGTTATACACTTATACTGTTCATTTATCTTGCAGCAAAAAATGGAATATATATTAATCTTGTTAAGGATGTGAGGGATGCTTTTGAAGGAAGCGAGCTGGTAAAGGTTGACTGCCAAGGGATGCACGCAAGTGATTACAAAAAATTAGGTGCAAAGCTGAAGGTTCATGAAATTTTCTGTTAATATTTCATACCTTGGTGTTTTCCTCTTAAGTTACTTCGATGCCACATCAGTTGGTTTCTATCACTGACAGAACTCTTGCCTGGACAAAATGAAGTTCTTAAGAATAGAATTATTCTATAAATTTTAAGAATATATGGACCTTGTCAACTGAAGCTGCTTGTTGTTGGTTTACAGGAACTTGTTCCTTGTGTTCTGTTGTCTTTTGACAATGAGCAGATACTGATGTGGAGAGGTAGAGATTGGAAGTCAAGTTATCGGACACCTATCTCTTCTGTTTCAAAGCTTTGCCAGACTGACAGTGGTGTTTCATCTGGTTTGGACAATTCAGGTGTGCCTTTAACTTGGAGAAAAATCATTTTGTTTGACATGCTATCTGTCTTTTAATATATATTTTGACTATTTTTTTGGCCAATCATTTTCGAAGCCTATACCCTGTTTCCATTAGAAATGATATTAACTTACAGAACTCCATATAAAAAGTGTATTTAGAAGGTAAGCTATATCTGTGGAACTGCCTGGCCTTTTTTTGGATCTCAAATGCCTTTGTTAATTCCAGAAGTTCTATCCCTATGCAGACAAACAGGGGAAAAAAAAGTCCCAAGGCACTTCTTAATTTCAACTATATAAAGTCATTTGACATTTTAAGGATTTGCCTTCATTGGTTGTAGCTTTTCTTCACATCTTATATGCTGATGTGCCTCTTGCCTCCTTTTCTATGTTAAAAGGGCATTCATAGAAGCCATTTTGTTTCAGGACAACAAAATACAATGCTGGTGTTTTTTTTTTTTTTTTTTGTGTGTGTGTGTATTTTTGTTGGTGCTTTCCAACAAAAATCTGAAACAAGGCTCATGTGTATACAGGTCAGTCAAATGATGTCAGTCACTATTGCACCACTAAAAAAGATCTCTCCAGCCCAAAAATGCTTTCCCTTTGGAAGCGTGCAATAGATTCAAGCAAAGCACTCTTGCTCGATGAGACGGAACTCAGCCCAGATTCTCTTCTTCAAAGGGTTGAGGAGTTTGAAGGGATGTCACAGGCAACAGAGCATTCATATCCTGCCTTAATCCTTCCCAGTGGAGAAGAGCCTGATGTTTCAATAGCCACACATAAGGCTCGATTTAAAACTGAGACTGAGAGCGTTCAAAACAAAGATGGTGATGAGTTTATGGAAAGAGATGCTTATGATGAAGATTATGAAGATTTTGAGAATGATTCGATTGATTCATTTGAGGAGGTTGAGTCCTCAGTTCCCCTCGGTTCTTTACCTGTTGATTCACTAGCAGAACGACTCAGTTTGGAATGAATCCAATTTGAATACATGCCTCTGCTGGAGACCTTGGTGTTTTTAGCGTTAAATCCTTTCAAGGGAAGCCCTCTCTTGTTATCAATTGAGACTAGTTTTTGCTCAACAAATTGCCCGTGATGGATTTGTGGATTCTAGCAATACCTCTCTTTTTTGGGGGAGAGCAGTACACCTCTTCAATGTGTTCTGTTGTGGTAGGTACAGTATGTATACGGGGTAGATAAAAACAAGCCAAAGATACGATGCTGGATCAGGTAAAAGTGTAAAAGTGTGATTTGTAACATCATGAAAGTTTTTTGGTCTTTTATTGCTTTTGTAAATTAATACTTTATTGTTCATATAAAGGATCCCCATAAGCTTGTATCAATATGTAACTTTTGATTGAGATTATAATAATCAGGATTGTTAGAAGGATAGATTTCACTCTTGATAGATGAAACAGTGGCCTTTTTTTTCTCATAATTTTGCTCTTAAAACAATGTGGTACTACTGAGCCTTTCTTTGCATTGTCAATATATTTATTGTTCATACCAATGATGTCAGGACAATCACTCCTTGGACAATGACCATTCTGGTTTGGCTCCAGGATTCACCAGCAACTCTGCTTTATTTTAGCACCACAGATTGTCGCATCTTTAGGCGTGTCCCAGTCTTGTTGGGCTCGGATGCTGCAGCATAAAAGCTAGGCGACCTCAGTTACTGACAAGCTTAGTAAACCATGAGATCAACATCTAGAAGCAGAGGTAAAACCATAATTCCTTTGTGCTGTGTCCTTGGCATGGTTTGTCTGGAGACCAGGTTAACTTAAAAGAGTCATTATTTTGAGGTTGCATGCATTACAAAGAGACAGGCACTCAATCAAACCAAAAAAAAGTGGAGGGTTTGGAATTTAGAGAGTCACATGAATGTAGCCTTATCTCTTCGTATAAAGAAATTATTTTCGTATTTTGAATTCATAATATCTAGGTCACAATGAAGCAATCTTGATGTTGCACCAAAATTTTTCCTTTTTGATAATGCTTCGCTAGGCATTTGAAAATCAGGCAGTTCAGAGAGGGAATATTTGTGGACTAAACAAAGAGGTGCTATGTTGAGTTTGCCTTTAATAGGCTTCGAGGACCTGCAACTAATTTTCTAGTAGGCTTCACTGAGCTTTACCGTGGCACTACAGCAAGTTTACCCTGCCGTAGTCCTATGGGTAAGCAGTTGGCGTGTGTTGGCAATGTAGGCTGGTAACCCAAAACATATGGAAATCCATGCCAATTCAAGTGCCTCCAATGATGGCTGCACTTACACCTGACCATGCTCTTGAAGCATATCTTGACCTGCTGTCTTCATTGAACACCTTCATATGGAGAGGCGGGAGGTGGTGGAGCATTCGCTTTTGTGCGACATGTGATGGATGCTACGGGATTGCCGGGCTATTCAGATCAGGCACGTCCTTCGGGAGGCGAACCAAGCTGTTGATTGGGTCGCCTCCTTCGTTGCTCAGCATTCAGAAGAATTTTTCTGAACGCAGCAGGCTTTAGTTCCTGCTGATTTACTAGTATTTTTGTTAGTAATGTAGCTGGTTGTACTCATGTTAGAGCAGTTTGAGCAACCGAACCACCAAAAAAAAAATATATCTTGACCGCACTGTAGTGCACTCTTGTTATGAAAACTGTAACTCCTTTCAATCAAAGCTCACACAAGTAATCGAACGAACAACATCTGCTTTTAGAAAATGCATATCAATCAGATGAAGAAATGTGCATGCAAGGATGATTCGAAGGTGTTCTCATTGCATGCTAGGATGAAGAAAAGGAAAATGCATATCAATCAGATGAAGAAATGTGCATGCAAGGATGATTCGAAGGTGTTCTCATTGCATGCTAGGATGA
>JAOXJJ010000001.1:1534219-1545219 GCA_025769935.1 Phoenix roebelenii
AGAAAAGGAATGGCCATGATGGACTCAAATCAGATGAAGAAATATGCATTATTAATTGAAGGTACCAGTTTCCCCTTCATATCCAAAGTGAATCAATCATGAGGCAGCGCCTCAGCATGAAATCTTATTAAATTCTCTTGTATCAGATGACAAATCCATCCTCCTGCCACCAAGAAACTTCAAGGATCAGAGTCCAAAAAGGCAATAAGATAAAGCAGCACAAGAATGGCCTAAAAGTTTTGGCTACAAGAACTATTGTGTTTCAAAGGGAGAAAGGGACAATGGGCCCTCTAACAAGGTGGAAGGATTTGAAAACAGCATGCAATCATGTTGTATACATCCAAGCAAACAAAGATCAAGATGACAAAATTGTATATAAAATTGACAGTCAAGCTTTTCTTCCAGTTAGAGAAGAATGATGCGAGGGAGGATCAACGGATCAGATAGAAATCAGAACAAAAGATGAGTTTGTCCTCGCGTTCTCACGCCTAGGATCATTGTAACAGCACACTACATGTTCAAGTTACATGTGGACTTGACTTTCCAACTTCCAAGTTCAGTTCTCAAGTACAAGGGAGCAGCGACAACGTCCTTGCAGCACTGTTCTTGGAATCAAGTCCACAAAAGGACCCTTTTCAAGTCTTAAAGCTATGGTAAAATGAGAAGCTCCGGATCTTACTGCGGATGGGCCATGCATGAAGCTGTCGCCTTCAAGGTTTTTTTTTTTTTTTTAAAATCTCGAAGAAGTGGAGACAAAAAAGAGTGAAGAGTGGAATTATTGGTTGAACCTGATCTCTATAGTAGATAAGATTTTCTAGCTCAGCAGTCAATCAATCCATCTACAAAAGGATAACTCTATATTGCTCTCTTTTTCTACTGTTTCATTTTTTTCTTTTTGGTTGGGCTAGACCACGGCGTAGACTTATAATGAGTGTTTCTTTGTGGTTGGACTGGTCCACTGCAGAGATTTATAAAGATTAATGTGGTCATAAAAATAGCTAGATAACACACGGATGGTATAATTATTGGTTGGACCAGATCTCAGCAGTAGATAAGATTTTCCAGCTCAGCCCTCGATCAATCCATCTACAAAAAGATATATGTATTGCTCTCTCTACTGTTTCTTTTTTTTTTTTATTGCTCTCTTTCTCTATTGTTTCTTTTTTTTTCTTTTTGGTTGGACTAGACCACCCTGAAGATTTATAATGCGCATGTTTCTTTGTGGTTGGACTGATCCACTGCAGAGATTTATAAAGATTAATGCGGTCTTAGAAAGAGGGGAGTAGCACAAATTAAATCTAAAATGAATCAAAGGGCTTGAGTCAAAGCTTATGCGCTTGACTTGCCTTTGCTATAAGGTCAAGAGGATTAAGGTTTGATTCATGCAGCCTGTAAGGCAATCTTTGCTTGCACACACGTTTAGCACCACACTTCATGCCACTTTTCTTGTGTAACATGCCTCTGTTAGTTGTTTTCTTATAAATAACGCTTGTACCATCTTTAAAGTCTAAAGCAGCACAGCCTGCTCAAGTTACAGGGAAATCAATTAAACTTCTTTCCGGAGCTGGTCAAAGCCTCAAAATCACAATTTTGCTTTGTCAAATCTAATAAATTATTTGAAGTTGAGATGTCAATGAATAGAATAAAGACAAATTGCCGGCTCGGTGAGACCTCTAAGGAGATGAATTTGTTGGTTTGGTAGATCTGCAAACAGAGAGAAAGGTTAAATATGGTATGGTGGATTGGGCAGACTTGGAACTGCCTTACTTGGTCCCGGCATTATTTTTTTCATCTCGGCAATGTGACCTCCTGGTATTACAAATTTCAATTTTAACAGTGACATAACCAGAGGCAAATACAATTAAACAAGGAGTGAAGAAGCCTCAAATAACTTACAAGCAGAAAAATACTTCAGGAACACCAAAGAATGGCAACTCTAACTCCCTGGAAAAACAATTCAGAAACAATAGCAATAGTTCTTTCCATTCATTGTTGACATGATACGTTGGCCCCAAACAATAGCATCAGTTCAGACCACTCAAATCCACCTTTTCTTCAACACAACTTAAGACCAGTACCAAAAGAGAAGGCATTGGTTTCTTGAGCAACACGATGGAACACAATTTGATCAACCCATTGTCTAATTGGTGCAAATGTCTTTCTATTCGTTATCTTCCATTCTTTGTCGGTATTTTCTTTTGGCCTAGCCTCATCTTCATGGATAGGTTCATACAAATCCTTACAATAAAGGATATCCTCTATCCTAGATTTCCAAATAGCATAGTTGGAAAATGTCAATTTGATCATGCCTCCCATAGAATCCTCCATTCTAGTCATACAAGAATTTTATCAAATACCTCATAGGCACAAAATTTTGCTCTGATACCATTTGTCAGAAAAGACTCTTTCACTAGACAAATTACTTTCCTATCTTTGTGTGAGTAGAATGAGAATACTATAACAACTAATCAATGCAAGAACTACCAAAATTGATAGGTTGAAGAAAAACTTAAACAAGTCTTTTGCCATGAAAGATATGGGGCCTGTAAAGCAAATGCTTGGTATGAGAATTTCTCATGATAGAAAAAACAAGAAACTTTGGCTATCACGAGAAAGGTATATTGAAAGGATGCTTGAGCGGTTTAATATGAAAAAGGCTAAACCGATTTTCTCTCCACTTGCAAATCATTTCCAACTCACAAACAAGTAATGTCCTACAAGTGGAAAGGAGAAAGAGGATATGCAAAAAGTTCCCTATGCTTCAGCAGTAGGAAATTTGATGTATGTCATGGTGTGTACAAGACTAGACATACCTCTGTAGTTGGTGTTGTGAGTAGATTTCTCTTGAATCCTGGCAAAGAACATTGGGTTGCAGTCAAATGGATGCTTAGAGGTACTTCCAAAGCTTGCTTATGCTTTGGAAATGGAAAAACTATGCTAGAGGAATTCACAGATGCAGATATGGTTGGTGATATTGATAGTAGAAAGTCTACATTGGGATATATGAAGACTTATGCAAGGAGAAATGTTTCATGGCAGTTTAAATTGTAGAAATGCGTTGCTTTGTCTACTACAAAAGCCGAATATATTGCAGTGACAGAGGCATGTAAGGAAATTTGTGGATGAAAAGTTTCCTCCAAGAATTAGGCTTGAAACAAGAAATGTACTCTTTTTTTGATAATTAGAGTATCATTCATCTTAGCCATAGCTTTCATTCAAGGTCGAAGCATATTGATATGAGGTATCATTGGATTCGGAATGTATTGGAAGAAAAACTTTTGAATTTAGAGAAAATCCATATCAATGAGAACGGATCAGATATGATGACTAAAATTTTGCCTAAGAAGAAGCATAATATTTGTATGCTTAAGATAAGCTTGGTGGAGCCTCTCACATAAGATAGGAAGGGGAAATTTGTTAGCTGAGTCCCACCTAATGTGAGGTGGGACCCAACAACTTAAATGGAAAAAAAAAAGAAACAAAAGAGGAAAAGAGGGGTTAGAAATTTTAATTCTACTAGATGGTGGATGAGAAGAAAAAGAGATGAGCCATCTTGGTGAAGTGTTTGTAGAATCCATCTCAAAAAAGAAGTAAAGATCTTATTCAAAACATCTCAAGAGGAAGAATAACCTTGTGCAAACCTACACTTTTTTCATGTCAACTTTTTGTTTGTAATCGAAAAAATAAATCCTTGATGTATGTAATCCTCTAATTTAGCCTAGAGAAGATTTTTTGTAGGCCCATTATTGTTGATAGTAGAGGTTTAAATTGAACTTATGTCCAATGGTTTTTTTTCTCACATTGAAAAATTTTCCACCTAAAAATTGTTATCTCTTGCCTTGTGGTTTGGTTTTGGTAGTTCTTGCATTGATTAATTATTATAGTATTCTCATTCTACTCACACAAAAATAAAAAATTATTTGTCCAATAAAAAAAAGTCTTTCCTAACAATTGTTGAAATGATGTGTAGGCCCCAAACAATAGCATAAGTTCAGACCACACAAATCCACCTTTTCCTCAACACAACTTAAGACCAGTACCAAATATATTTAAAGAACAAAACATGAAGAAGAAAAAAGTGCAACACAATAAAAGAGGAGGAGGAATAAAAATAAAAGGCAGGTAGAGCCAGCAGGAGAGAGCAGCAGCAGCCAATCTTTGTAGTTGTATCACTACTGAAATAGCCATTCTTTGCAGTTATTGTCACTAGTTGGATAAGATTATGATTGTTTGGTCTAGGCAGCTGGTTTCTCCCATTTGAGGGGCTTGACCACCTCCCAGGTGAAGTCTGGGTCATCCCTGCCAAAGTGTCCATAAGCTGCCGTCTTGAGGAATCTGCCATTGCCGCCCCTCTTCAAGTCAAGGTTAATGGTGATCATCCCCGGCCTGAAGTCAAAGTTCTCCTTGACAATCTTCAGGATCTCCTTGTCAGGGATCCTTCCAGTGCCATAGGTCTCAACAAACACAGAAAGAGGCTCTGGCACACCAATGGCATAGGAGACCTGAACAAGGGCACGGCGCGCAAGCTCATTGGCCACGATGCTCTTCGCCGCCTGTCTCACAATGTAGGCACCACTGCGGTCGACCTTGGTGGGGTCCTTGCCGGAGAAGGCACCACCACCATGGGCTCCCCAGCCACCATAGGTGTCAATGATGATCTTGCGACCGGTGAGCCCTGCATCACCATGAGGTCCGCCAATGACGAAACGGCCAGATGGGTTAAGGTGGAAGATGGTCTTCTCATCAAGGTACTGCTCAGAGACGACAGGCTTGATGACATGCTCCTTAAGGTCAGCAGCAATCTCATCATTGGTAACAGTCTCATCATGCTGGGTGGAGATGAGTACAGTGTGGACACGGACAGGAACCATAGCACCATTGTCATTGCGGTATTCAACAGTCACTTGGGTCTTGCCGTCAGGCCTCAACCAGGGGCAGGTTCTATTCTTCCGCACCTCGGTGAGGCGGGCACCAATCTTAGTGGCAAGAACATGGCTGAGAGGCATGAACTCGGGGGTCTCATCGGTTGCATACCCAAACATGTGTCCCTGGTCACCGGCACCAATCTCCTCGGGCCGCCTGGTGAAGTGGCCGTGAACACCCTGGGCAATGTCAGGGGACTGCTGCTCAATGTTGACGAGCACCTTGCAGCGATCAGCATCAAGACCAACATCATCCGATGTGAATCCAATGGCACGGCAGGTGTCACGAACAATCTTTTCATAGTCTACATTGGCCTTGGTGGTAATCTCCCCAAAGACCATGACCATGTTGGTCTTGGTGCAGGTCTCACATGCAACCTTGCTGTCAGGGTCCTGGGAGAGGCAGGCATCAAGCACGGCATCAGAGATCTGGTCGCAGAGCTTGTCGGGGTGCCCTTCATTGACAGACTCAGAGGTGAAAAGGAATGTGTTCTCCATTTTACTTAGACCTGAGCAAGCGAAAGCAAGTAGAGAAATCGAATTAAGCTGAAGTCCACCATGAATTGGTACCAACAAACTGCAAGAATCACAAAATTGCATATATACAAATAAATTGGACAATATAGACATCCAAAACAAGTTTCATCACCAACTTCTGAAAGCAAGTTAGCATTTTTGCATCTGAAGAATAACCTCCAGATACTGCTGTTTAATCCAATGCCATTGCATGGGTATACCTCCTATCTACTTAGTAAATCAAATGTTGATTGCTTATGGCCATGAACTAACCATTATGTGGAACAAGAGAAATGATAAGCTTTAACCAAGATTTACCAAAGATGCACAGCTGGAAGGGCGGGGGGTAATGGAGAATCAGAATCAAATAAAACAAATGAACGGGAAAAGCATAAGCATCTCAAATATTTTAGCATTACACGGTCTAAATAATTTTACACATAGCTTCAGAATTCGGAAAGAACATGTCTGAAGGAAAGAATCGCATCGCATGCCAAAAAGTGAGTACAGAATGCACACTTCATAAGAACTATAACTCGAATATCAAAGCAGATCTAAAACTAAGAAACATTTAACCAGGCGGAGCAACCTTACGACAAATTCGAAGTTCAAAATTAAAAAGAAAAAGTTTTGCCTAAGGAAATTAACCTACTGTTAGGAGAAACATGTATATAATATGATGAGATGTTGATACACCATATTAACATGCATGATACCTACTTTATATGATTTCAAGTTCAGACCTAACCTAAATCAATGGAAAACTTCCCAAAAGGCTAGCCATGCACAGGATCTATAGCAAAAGAATGCCATCTCTGTTTAAAACTGAGGTCAAAGGAAGTAGCTTCGGACACTATAGTCAATCTACAACACTTGAAATCAGCAGAAAGCTAGAAATTAAAAAAAAAAAGAAGAAAATAAGCGGATCTCTCAGCTAATCCATAACAAAGAACCGATCTAGAGCTCTTGCACTGATCTCGAGTTAAAATCTCGGGTCTGAACTCTGCAGTAAGCCAGATCTAATTTCCAAGAGTACATCAACCCTATCAACTAGAAACCCAGCATAACAATCTGGGCCCGCCCGTTGGGAGCCAAAAAAACGAGAAAAAATAGTTTAAAAATCCAAGAAAAAACGAGTTTTCAACTACCCAAAACCAGATCCGCCCTTTTCCAACCCCAAAAAAAAAACAAATTGATCGCAGTAGTTCTCAAAAACCAAGCAGATCTAGTAACCAAGACCGAACGGCAAATCAAAACAGATCATCAACAAAGCTACAATCAAGTTCATCAGATCTAACACGGCAAAGGGTCCAAGACATCAGAAAATCAGCAGCATCATCGACATCCACGCATTTATCGAACAAAACCCCCGAAAAAACATCAAAAATCGCAAAAACACTAGATTCCTAAGTAGGAAACAATTTACTGAACAGAATCCCAAGAAAACAGTGGAAAAATCAGATAAAAACACCAGATTTCCGGGACAAAAACGCAAATCCAAACGAAAAGGAGCACGGATCGAAAAAAACGGAACAAGATCCTCTGACCTGCGAGTGAAAGAGAAATAAGCCGCTCCACCGCCGTTACCTCACCCGCTGGATCCTACGGAAGCCTCGACCACCTCCTCTCACGACTTCTTCCCCAAGGCCATCGGCCCCTTTTATAGAGGCTGAGGGGCACAAGGACGCGGTTTGGACTTCGGGCTCGATGATTTCGGATCCGTATCCAGCGGGCCGGATCGAATCTCGGCCGTGGGATTCCGTTGAGATCGTATCGGACCCTGCGGGGTTTAGTTCGATGGGGGGTGGGTGGGGGAGAGGGACGCTCCACCGAGGTGGAGAGTTACTGGCTTTAGCCGGTGATCCACCTACCACCCCTGGACCCCCTTTCCGGCTAGGTTCTTCGGCTTTGCAGCTTTACTCGCTTCTCAGGGTAACCGGCTCTGATCTGATGAGCTGTGCCAGTTTTTATTTTATTGGTCATAAATCCATTATTATCAAAACTCTTATCTTTTTGCTGGTGAGTGTAAAGATGGTAATCTACGTAAATATGTTCAAGATAAATTAAGAGACGCTTTCTTTTGGGGCTTTATCTGAAAATTAAAATTTTGAATTTTTTAACTCATAATATATTGTAGTATTTTGATAAAAAATTATTAGTAAATTCAAAGAATTTTGGTGGTTTGAATCAGAGTACACATCAAAAATATAGTGAACTGATTTTTTTTTCTAAGTTGGTCAAAAATATTCTCTCTTTGATTTCACAAATTTTAATAACAAGAAAATTGATCTATTTCCGTATATAGTAGGATTTTCTTGATAAACAAAAGGATAATATTTTTATCTTTTTGGATATCACCCTACTATCTTAAGTTTTCCAATTTTATGTCGTGCTAAAGAAATGCTTAGCATCTTGAGGCAAGAATTAATGAATCAACGATTTTTGATCTTGAATCTAGATATTTTGGTGTAGACCTCTTTTCTCTTAAATCCGAAATTTGTAAAATTTCAGTTACTATCAACCCTCTATTTGATTGAAAAAAAAAATTGAGGTTATCAATTGACTTTGATGAATATTCTACTAGGAGTGGATTAGAATTGTTTATGATTTAATTTTATGATAAGTCAGTTAATCAAGAGTAGCTGATATTTTGACAAACGAACTTGATATTATTATTTAGAATTAAGATGCTGATTTTTGTTTATAAGGAAGAAGTTTGATTTACATTGTCTACAAAAAGAATCAAGTCTAGAGGTATTGGATCATATTCTTATAATAAAAACTAATGATGAAGTTGTATTGATAAGTAAAATTATTGAAAACTTGAGGATGAGATTAGAACTATATATCTCTAATTTTTTGAAAGTGCAAGAAAAAAAAATCGTAGATGGTTTTTTTTTTAAGCGGGAGAATGTGATACCCATATCTGGGCCCGGTCCATTTGACCGGCCCAAAGTAATTCGCCCAATCGAGTTGGCTCAAAAAAAAAAAATGGCACATGCCTGGGAAGAAGAGGACTCCCGATGGGAGTCTTTTTCCTCTCCAAGTTGGTCGGACAAAATCGGACTCCGGGTTGGATTTCGGTTGCGGCTAAGATCTACTTAGAGCTCCCCCCACATCCCTCTTCCACCACACCGAAGAGCCTTGATCCTCCCAATCGAAGCTGTCGCAGAATTCCTCTTCGATTTTTTCTGGGATCATCGACCGTGTCAACGCCATTGTCATGCCCAACCATCGTCGAAAGCCATGTAAGAACTCAACAACTTTTGATTGGTCTCTCTCTTCTTCTTCCGTGTTTCTCGAAAGCTTTGTTTCTAGCCGATGATCGCCAGATTTTTGTGAAGAATTAGATGCCCTATTTTTTCTTATTTTTGTGAAAACCGACGCCTCTTTCCCTTTTTTTGATCACCGGCGTCGCCGCCTCTTGATGTCAAAACTTGATTGACTCCTTTGGCCTCCCACCGACCCTTTTCGACAAAGTAATAGCCGCCGATGAGTGGCCAATGACCAAAAAATGATGAAGAAGCTTCGATTCCCCTCATTTTTATTGGTTTTGGCACCGTCAGTCGCCAGTCACCACTAATTGCTTGTTGGCCGGTTGTGGGTTCTTGACTTTAGGCACCACCTGCAGCCACCTTTTCTCCTTCTTTATTCTTACTTGGCTAGAGAGAGACCTGTTCTCTGTTCCTCTCTCTTTTCTCTCTCTTTCCTATGCTTTCTCTCTCTACCTGGACTTTCTCTCTACTCTCTCTAAAGATGTTGAATCTGGCATAGGCCTCTCTTCATGATTCTAGATCAATTCTAGTGAAGGGCCCTAATCTATGTTCAGCGGGTAGCGTGCGAGCTCCCACCTTGACCCTTTTCGAACATTGTTAGAATTAGTCAATCCCGATCTCTATCAAAACTCTTGTATCTTAGTGCGAGCATGATAAGATAAATTTCACTTGGATCAGATTGACTGGGGTGTTGGGCACTTCTGCTTGGTCGGCCCTACGAGATATTGGAATTTAAGATTTTTGTTTTAAAAAAATAATTATGATGAAATTTTAATAAAAAATATAATTTTTGGATATTAGGCTCTGGAAAGAATTTCAGAATTAATTGGATCTGTTAGTTGGATTGCATTCACAAGATAAGTAATGTATCACTTTTCCTAAATTTATCAGTAATTATTAAATTATTATATTCATAACTTTTTAGGAGTATTATTTATGATGCATATAGTATATTATTAGAGAAAATACTATTTTGGAATATTGTAAGGATATATGATCTTATTATGGCTATGATTGATTGATTTTGATACCTCATGATTTTAGAACTAAAATATAAAACCTAGAACTATTTGAATTTCGACCTGGCTATGTTGAGGACTCCGCCAATGGGGGCTAATACATTGGCACATGATTTATCCTGAAGGTTGTGTCTAAAATGATTGACGACATACCACCAGCAAACTAGCAGTCCTGAAGGACATTGCTACAAGATGTTGAACAGTTCACTACAAGACGATTAGTCGGTGTTAGGACCCTACCATAGGATGATGTGGTCAGAGTTTAAGATTGATAAGATGAATTGAATATTTGAAAGAATTTGAATCATGAAAAGAATTTAATAGTGTAAAAAGGTTTTGATTCGTATGTTAGTACTACATATATGTTTATTTTTTGTAAATTATTATGTATTTGATTGCTTAATTTGTTTAGCTAAAATGATCATTGCTCACTGGGTTGTCTAGCTTATTATACGATTTCTTTTTTTTTCCAGATTCAGAAAATTAGTTTGAGCGGAGTTTTCAATATGGGAGAGCAATTAGCAGAACTTTGGTACATATTATTTTAGAATAGAGTTTATTTAAACTGATGTACTATCCTAGAATATTATTAGAATCGTGAGACATTTAAATGTTGAGCTAGTTATTGAAAAAAAGTTTGCATATCATTATTAAAATTGTTCTGCTGCATATTTATGAGATCATATTGAGATACTCCACATGCTTGTAGGAAGAGTTTTCTATAAATATGTGGCGGCTGTCATGACCTCCGGTTCATGAATTTAGGTTGGAGGCATGACAAAAGTCATGGTGCACCATCCATCATTGTATGCCATACATCATAATATATTTTACTACGGTCTAAAAAGAAAAGATAGCTTTTTAGGTGAGCTTATTTTTCAATGGTTGAAACGTCATCAGATATTTCACGACGTGGTCCGACGGAAAAAAGGATACCTTTTTAGGTGAGCTTATTTTCCAATACAAAGGTTATGCATTTTGACTTTTTTTTTCATTTACCGATTCACTTTTTCTGATTTATTAAGTAATTATACTTAAATCTCAAAAAGAAAATTTAGACATGTACTTGTTTGTAGTCGGCGATTCTCTTATATATCTTGAAAAAGTTAGGAGGATTGGCTTATTGTGGCTTATTCTATACAAATCCATGCGACGTTTTGACCTTCAACGATTTAGGCTACCACTATCTAAGTAGAGATGGGCATTGGGCCGGGCCGCCCATGACCCGGCCCGGCCCGGCACGACGCGGGCCGTGCCTGGCACGGCCC
>JAOXJJ010000001.1:1555808-1567430 GCA_025769935.1 Phoenix roebelenii
ATCCCAATTATGAAATTCTCTAAAATTATTAGGTTCTTAAAATGAAATGGTTATGGGGATAACTAGGTCATAGCCTCTCATTAAGTTGGGTGATAATGGGTGCAATGTTTTGATAATTATTGGAGGTGCGATACGCCTGATACTTTCAAGCATTAGAATTGTTATTCAATATATGATGAGTTAAGTGTACTTTCAATAGCCTGTCAGGTTAGCCGAGCCACACTCGGGCTTGGTCGTCTATTAGTTGATTAGACTTAACCTTATCATTTAATGGTTGGACATAACTAGGATATTCGGTGGAGGTGCCACACACCTGCCGAAGAACATAGGGCAAAATCATCACTAGAAGTTGCTTGGTGAAGCAATTGGTTAAGAACCTACCAATAGGCACATATGGGTTGGCCGAGCCACACTCGGGCCTATATGCGATCTATTGGATTCTAGTTGTTGCCCAAGGAGACAACCCAAGAGAGAGGGGTGAATTGGGTTTTAATTAATTATTGACAAATTAAAATAAGGTCAGTGATTAACTAAATCTATTGCAAGTGAATTAGTTAGATCACTAGATGTAATGAGTGAAGAAAGAGAAAGAGACACTGTCCAATACAAACATAGAAAGTTTTATAGTGGTTCGGAGCCAACTCTTGCTCCTACGTCCACTCCCCAAGCCATACTTGGAAGTTCACTATAATCTCTATGATTATAGCTGGTTGTTTTCCAAGCTAACAACCTAACTTGTTGTTTTCACGAAGTCACAATGAACTCGGTCGGTTTTGATAGGCTTACCGACTAGAACCACTCGATTGTTTTTTCGGGTTCACAATCAAACCCAATTGGTTTTTTTCGGTTCACCAACTATAACCTTACACCGTTAGTTTTATTTTTGGCTCACCAACAAACCTTACAACCCTTGATTCAATCCCCTGATTGAATCAAGTAGAAAAGCAAGAGTTTAAAGTTCACAAAAAAAGCTTCTAAAAAAGCAAATGTGAGACAATATAAACAAGCTTGAGTTAGAAGCCCTCAAATAGATTTTAGATGAGAAAGTGGGGATTTCTTGATTTCTGAGTCTCTTCTTGAATGTGCTGAAGGATGGAGGACAATAGTAGTGCCTTGAATGCGAGGAAGTACTTTTCAGTTTGAGTTGAATGCACTTCTTCCTTCTTTTGCTTGAATACACTCTTTGGAAGCTCTTAGCGGTTGAATACCTTAAATGCTCAATTGGAATTACTCACTTCTTATCTACTACTATTCACTCTTGCCATTTAAGCGTTTTCCTTCGAAAAATAGCCGTTAGAGACTGATTTGGAGCCGTTCTGACCCATCTACACAATCTGATAATGTATTCGTTTGGAACGGAGTCGACTCGTGCGATCTGAAGTCGACTCGGCTGTTACTGGAGTTGACTCGTGCTTTATTGGAGACGACTCGTTCGCTGTTCCAAATTTGAATTAAAGTGCTTGTCTCGTCCTGGGGTCGACTCGGACCAAACTGGAGTTGACTCGCCAACACCTGAAGACGACTCGGGCACTTAGGGATCTGCTCTTTCTCAGGGTTTCAGAAATTTAACTCTCTGTTTTTCTTCCTCGAGTCGACTCGGGTTTACTTGGAGTCGACTCGGCTGACTTGAGAGGCGACTTGATATCTTCGGAAGATGACTTTCTCTCAGAGGCCGAAAAATCTTTTCTCTGTCTTTTGAACATTTCTGCCTTGGAGTCGACTCGGACCTTACTGGAGTCGACTCGGCTATCTTGGGGGTCGACTCTGGAACACTTGGAGTCGACCCGTTCACAGGATCTCCGAAAGCCGATTCTCTGCCTTTTCAGGCTGCTTTCCTCTGGAAGTCGACTCGGACATACTGAGAGTCGACTTACCAAGCATCGGAGTCGACTCGCACCTTTTGGAGTCGACTCGGTAATAGTGTCTAAAATCCATCGTTCTGTCTTTCTGTCTGTTACCCTTTAGAGTCGATTCGGGACCATCTGGAGTCGACTCGCCAAGCATCGGAGTCGACTCGAACCTTTTGGAGTTGACTCGATAACAGGATCTAAAATTCATCATTCTGTCTTTCTATCTGTTCTGAAACGGAGTCGACTCGGAGAGTGCCGGAGTCGACTCGAGCTTGTGCCAGAAACTTTAAGTGTCCCAGAGTCTACTCGCAAAGTTTCGGAGTCGACTCGTGATGCAGACTTTGGTTCAAATTGAGTCCAATACTTAGCCAAAATACTTTGAGCCAAAGCTTGAGGCACTTAAACAGAAATTCACACATATTTGCCTGAAACACTAGATTGAATTCATTAGAACAACATAAGATATACTCATAATTCTTTGTGCTTATCAAAATCAATTAGGGAATACTCAATCACTCCACAATCTTCCTCTTTTTGATGATGACAAAACATTGAGTATTTGTAAAGTGAATTACACATTCAATGAATGATTCATAGGTAAAGTTTTAAAATGAATTCAAATGTCTAGTCATTTAGTGTATCCAAAATTGAAAGGTATGAATCAGTACACTCTGAAATTAAAGCATCCCCTTTCATTTGGAATTATGTAAGCCTTCAAATCTTACAATCAATTATTTGGCTTATATTCCTTTAATTAATTTGCTTTCTTAGAATTTCAGATTCTCCCCCTCAATATGTGCATTCAATTTTGTTTGAACTTTGTTCAAATTTTCTAAAATTTTTTTAGTGTTTTAAACTTGAACTTAAGTTCTTAATTAAGTGTTTTCTTATTTAGTGATTTTCTTTACATACAATGTATCATATTTTCTCCTCCTTTTTGTCATCATAGCAAAAAGGAGAAGTATCAAAGAGTCAATGTACACAATACTCATAACACAGAAAGCACAGTATACACAAGTTTTTAGAAAAGACTTTTTCAATTCGTTGTAAGTATTACAAAATTTGAGTACAATGATTGAAAGTCCAAAAGAATTTTAAATGATAATAAAAAATGCAAGTCTAAGGAGGTGGACGTCTAGAAGAGAATGAAGCGTCCAGATTTCGTCGTTGGCACTCCATAAGCAGATGAACTGCCTCAGAAATGTTTCCTAGTTGCTGAATTATTTCTGAAGTAGTCCTCGCTTGAGTTTGGGTCAGTTGCGTTACACTGTTGATGGTTGCATCAAGCTTATCTATAATAGCATTTGCTACCCTTTCAGCTCCTTGATTCAGGCTCATCAGCTCAGACCTCACCGAATCTTGCATCTGCTTGGTAGCTTCCTGAATTTCTGAGAATCTCATATACTGACCCTGAATAAGACTTCTTAAACTAGACAACTCCTCCTTCACTTCAGCAATCATCACTAACACTGCTACAGTGGAGGGGGTCAGATCAGTGGAGGGTGTACTAGTAGAACTTTCGAGTTCCCTCAAAATGTCATCCCTCAGAGCTCTAAGCTGCTCACTACTAACCTTGACCTTTAGGGGCTGCTGAGATGGTGACACTGTGGATGAAGGGCCAGCAGTGGATGGAAAGGTAGAAGGATCTGTGGAGGTATCCTGGTCATGGTTAGAAGTGGGAGAGTGAGGAGCAGTGGAGTCAGATGGTATGGTAGAAGAGGTTTTCCTAACCCACGTACCCTCAACCTTATGGAATCCCATTCGGTGGAGAGTCCCCTCGTTCATATAGTTTGTATAACGGAGTGAATGAGAGGGTTCCCCCTTAGGGATAGAAATCTCTAACTCCCTAAAGATTAAGGTGAAGAGCATACCGTAGGAAAGACTCAGTCTAGGTTTATCTAGAGGTTCACAAATATAACTGTAAATAAGTTTAGAAAAGTTGAGAGGGACGTCATGTAAGATGTTGAACATTATAGCTAACTCTTTTCCAGAAATAAAATCAAATCTATCAGTTTTAGGAAAGAGGGTGCGAGAAATGATACACAGTAGGAGGCGCATTTCAGTAGAAAGCTGATTTGCGAAAATCTCCTCAATGGGGGATTGGGGTACTCTCCCTAGAATGGCCGTAAGGGCCTCATACCTATCAGTAGGGTGAGTGGGAGCTATACCCTCACAAGAGAGGTGGAGGACTCGTGCAATGAGGTCCTCTGAGATGCAAATGGGGATGTTGGCTACCCTCCCTTGAATACCACCGCCACCCCGTGTGACGGTGCCATAGAATTCTCGGACTAACCCAGGATAGGTAGGAAGATCAAGGGAACAAAAGTAATCTAAATCTTGAGCCCTAAGACGATGCCCTAAAGTAAACCCTTCACGGAAGAGGAAGTCAAAATCGACTTTCCTCCCGGCTGAGACAACCCTTCCGGCGTACGAACGCGAGGGAACCGATCGAGACGGAGAAGGAATTGGAGGAGGTGACCTCACGGGTTCATTCCGCGCCTTGGATCGTCTCTCGGCGTCGCTCGCTGCAAGAGGTCTCTTCCGGCTAGGTACAATAATTTTTCTAGGCATCTTGACTTACCCAAGGATGGAGAGACGTGAAAAGGGAGGAAAATCGAAGAAAAAATGGAGAGAGAAGGCGGAGACGATCGGGGGAGACGACTCGAGGGTTTTGGAATAGTGGCGGCCGAAAAAAAGATTGGGAAAAGTCATTTCATTTAGGGTTAAAAGATAGATTTCCGACCTCGAGTCGACTCCTGAAAATTCGCGAGTCAACTCTCAGAATCATCCAAGTCGACTCTCCCATGAGTCGTCTCTCAGAATCATCCGAGTCGACTCGAGCTCTGGCACACACCAAAATCTCAGTTAGAACCATGCCAAAGGAGAGAGAAATAGTAATCTTTAGAGCTTAAGGAATGATTTGATGATCATAAATGTGGAATACTATATCAAACATAACTTAATGATCAAAATCTATGAATGAGAGACAAGAATCAAAGAAATGGATCAATTACTCCTAAACCTCTTCTAAGAACACAAAATCGATCTTCACTTAAAGGTTTTGTGAATATGTCAGCAAGTTGATCATCAGTACAATCGAATTCAAGCATCACATCGCCATTTAACATATGATCTCTTATGAATGATGTCTTATCTCAATATATTTAGTTCTTGAGTGCTGAATTGGATTTTTAGTTAGATTTATGGCCCTTGTGTTATCACAATTTTTCGGAGTCTTATCTTGTTTAATGCCATAATCTTTAAGTTGTTGCTTGATCCATAAAATTTGAGCACAACAACTCCCGGCAGCAACATATTCGGCTTCCACCATAAATAGTGCAACCGAGTTTTATTTTTTGCTAAACCATGAGATTAAGTTCTCTCCTAAAAATTGATATGATCCGCTGGTACTTTTTCTATCAAGGTTACAACCAGCAAAGTCAGAATCATGTACCCTATTAAGTCTATGCTTGATTCTTTAGAGTACCATAACTCTATATCTTTTGTTCCTATTAGATACTTAAAGATTCTTTTAACTGCAATTAGATGTGATTCCTTAAGATTAGACTGATACCTAGCACACATGCATACACTAAACATGATATCAGGTCTACTTGCTGTAAAATATAATAATGATCTGATCATACCTCTATATAGCTTTTGATCTACTGACTTACTTGATTCATCTTTGTCTAGTTTGCATGATGAGCTCATGGGAGTGCCAATTGACTTGTTTCCATCCATATCAAATTTCTTTAGCATTTCCTTGATGTACTTAGCTTGATTGATGAAAATTTCTTCCTTAGATTGTTTGATTTGAAGTCCGAGGAAGTAGTTCAACTCTTCCATCAAGCTCATCTCAAATTCACTCTGCATTAATTCGGCAAATTCTTTGCAAAGACGATTATTAGTAGCACCGAAAATAATATCAAATCTGCACTATTAACATATCTTTGTTTTTCTTTTTCAAAAATAGGGTTGTATCAACATTCCCTCTAGAAAATTCATAATCTAGTAGAAATTTGCTAAGTCTTTCATACCATGCTCTAGGGATTTGTTTTAGACCATAAAGTACTTTATTTAATTTGTAAATATGGTTAGGATATTGATGATTTTCAAAATCAGGAAGTTGTTCTACATAAACCTCCTCATTAATATACCCATTTAAGAAAGCACTCTTTACATCCATTTGAAATAACTTGAAATCTATAAAACATGCAAATGCTAGTAACAATCTAATTGCCTCGAGCCTAGCCATAGAAGCAAAGGCCTCATCAAAATCTATACCTTCTTCTTGATTATAGCCTTTTGCTACTAGTCTAGCCTTGTTTCTAACCACAACTTCATTTTCATCAAGCTTATTTTTATATACCCATTTAGTTTCAATTGTTGAGTATTCAGAGGATCTTTCAACTAAGTTCTATACTTTATTTCTTGTAAATTGGTTAAGTTCCTCTTGCATAGCATTTATCCAATTAACATCATTTTCAGCTTCTTTAATGTTTTTAGGTTCTAAATGTGATACAAATGCAAGATGATTATTTAAGTTCCTAAAAGAGGCTTTTGTTCTAACAAGTTGGGATGGATCATCTAAGATTAACTCTTTAGGATGACCGTAAGCATACCTCCAAGCCTTTGTAAGCCCATGATCAGCAATTACCTTTTGGCTTGTTGAAGTCTCTTTAATTTGCTTCGGTTCATCTTCTTGTAAGGTCATGTCATCCATTTTTTCTTCAAGTATCCCTACATCATCATCAAAAACAACTTCCTTGCTAGATAAAACATCATTAGTCTCATCAAAAACAACATGAATAGATTCTTCAATAACAAGAGTTCTTTTGTTGAAGACTCTATATGCCCTACTTGATGTAGAGTATCCCAAAAAGATACCTTCATCAGATTTGAAATTAAATTTACCTAAGTTATCTTTACCATTATTATGAATGAAACACCTACAACCAAAAACATGAAAGTAGTTTACTTTGAATTTTCTATCTTTCCAAAATTCATAAGGTGTTTTCTTTATTATTGGTCTCAACAAAACTCTATTTAGAATAAAACATGACGTGTTAGTAGCTTTAGCCCAAAAAAACTTTGGGAGATCACTTTCACACAACATGGTCCTAGCCATTTCTTCTAGGGTTCTATTTTTTCTTTCCACCACTCCATTTTGTTGTGAAGTCCTAGGTGCAGAAAAATTATGAGTTATCCCCTTTTTACTATAAAATTTTTCAAAGAGCTAATTTTCAAATTATGTTCCATGATCACTCTTAATAGCTATGACTGAAGTATTTTGTACGTTAGTTACTTCCTTATGGAATTTCTTAAATGCTGAAAATGCTTCATCTTTATAAGCTAAAAATATGACCCATGTGTATCTAAAAAAATCATCTATTATGACAAGACCATATTGATTTCCATCAAGGCTTATGGTCCTAGTTGGTCCAAAGACGTCCATGTAAAGCAACTCAAGAGGTCTAGTAGTAGAGACATAGTTTATAGACTTAAAAGAACTTTTAGATTGTTTGCCAAATTGACATGCTCTACAAATTTTATTTTTCTCAAATTTCACCTTTGGCAAACCAATCACAGAATATGTTTTAATTAATTTAGACAGTGTATCCATGCTTGCATGACCTAATTTACGATGCCATAAGTAACTCACCTCATTGAGCTTAATATCATTAGCTACTAAGCAGCGACTGTTTTTAGCAAGATCATCAAGATCTACTACATAAATATTGCCACATCTTAGTCCTTTGAAAACTAAGCTATTGTCAATTGAATTGGTTATGATGCATAAATATGGCTTAAACAAAACATCAAAACCTCTATCACATAATTGACTAACGCTAAGTAAGTTATGCTTGAGACCATCTACAAACCGAACATTATCAACAAAGGTTGAAGGTGTGATTTGTATTTTACCGATACCAATAATGTGACCTTAGTTATTATCTCCAAAAGTCACCGCACCTCCTTTCTTAGACTCTAGGATGAAGAATTGCTCCTTGTCACCCGTCATGTGTCTTGAGCAGCCACTATCCAAGTACCAATAGTATTTATTGAGCTTAGCAGCAAGACACTCCTACACAAGTAAATTATACAGTCTTAGGTACCCAAGTTTTCTTGGGTTCTTCAAGGTTAGCTATCTTAGTTCCTTTTGGAACCCAAACATTTTTAATCTTTCTTTTAGCTTCTGTTTTTCTATAGTTACATATGTTAGCTTTGTGTCCAACTCTACCACAACAAAAACAGGTTACATCTTTAGCTTTACTTTCACTGGCTTTGACAAAGAAGTTTCTAAGAAATTTTTATTTGTTCTTAGGCTTATACCCTAATCCGGCTCTATTAAACACAACTCTTTGACTATTAAGAATCATTTATAGTTTTTCAGAGCTATAGATAAACTTCTCAACAATAGGTTTATATTTTTCAAGTTCTTTAGTTAATTTCTAATTTTCTTCATTCAATGATTTAACATTATTAATTGAATTATCTTTTAAAGTATGATTACTGTTTTTAAGTTCATAGATTTCGTTGTTTTGCCGATATTCGCGGGTTCCTCAATTTTCTTTAGTTAGTTTTTCTTTATCTTTAATTAGAACATCAGTTTTTTGAGTTAGCAATTGGTTACTTTTTCTAAGTTCTAAATTTTCTTTAATAATAGAGTCGTTATCTTTAATCAATTTATCATTTTTATGAATGTAAGATTGATTAGTTAGCTTCAATTCTTTGTTTTTATGATTTATTATCCTATATTCATCCATTAGTTCATTAAAGGCATCATACATTTCTTTAAAGGTAAAATCTAAATGAGTTTCAGATATTACCTCATTTTTGTTGGCCATAAAGCAGAAATTGGCCTTCTCCTCTTGTTCCTCTTCCGATGATGATGACTTATCGAAGTCAGTCTAGGTGGTGAGAAGAGCTTTCTTCTTCTTGTTCTAGTTGCCCTTCTTCAGCAAGGGGCAGTCGGTTCTGAAATGACCCGGCTTCTTGCATTCGTAGCATCCGATTCCCTCACTTTTCCTTTCATTACCTTTATCCTTGTTGAAGGAACTCGAGGGAACTCTCTTCTTATGGAAGGACTTCTTTCTATTGATGAATCTTCTGAATTTTCGCACAAGGAGAGCCTCTTATTCATCTTCCTTATTGTCTTCTTCTTCACTACTGCTACTGCAAGAAAGATTTTTGTTAAAAGAAGTAGACTTGAGGGCAATTGCCTTTTTCTTATGGAAGGATTCTTCTTCGCTGTGTTGTTTCATTGTGAGCTCATGCGTCATTAGAGATCCAAGGAGCTCCTCGAGTGGCAGCTTATTCAAGTCTTTTGCTTCTTGGATTGATGTAACCTTGACTTCCCATGACCTTGATAAAGAGCGAAGAATCTTCCTGACAAGATCACTATTAGTATAACTTTTGCCAAGATTTTTTAAGCCATTGACAATATCAGTAAATCTGGTAAATATGCAGAAGATGATTTCATTAGATTCCATTTTAAATAGTTCATATTTGTGAACTAGCATGTTGATTTTAGATTCTTTGACTTGATTTGTGCCCTCGTGGGTCACTTCAAGTCTATCCCATATTTCTTTTGCAGAATTACAAGTAGAGATTCTATTGAATTTATTAGGGTCCAAAGCACAATAAAGAACATTCATTATTTTGACATTTAGTTGTGCCTTTCTTCTATCGTTATCATCCTAATCTTTTTCACGCTTGGGTATAGCAATGTTATCGACATAGATAGAAGAAATATAACATCCATTAACTATGATGCTCCAAACATCATAATCGGGCTTAGATAAATATCCTCATTCTAGCCTTTCAATAGGTATAGTTAGCTCCATTAAACAATGGAGGCCTATTGGTGGATTGCCCCTCACTAAGAAAAGATCCAAAAGGGATTGTCATCTTAATCTTTTACTTCTTTTAAAGATTAGAACACCAATCGATATGAGAGCACCTGCTCTGATACCACTTGTTTCCCAAGGAAACAACCCAAGAGGAGGGATGAATTGGGTTTTAATTAATTATTGATAAATTAAAATAAGGTAAGTGATTATCACACCTTCAACCCTTGTTGATAATGTTCGGTTTGTAAAAGGTCTCAAGCATAATTTACTTAGCGTCAGTCAATTATGTGATAGAGATTTTGATATTTTGTTTATGTCATCTTTATGCATCATAACCAATTCAATTGATAATAGCCTAGTTTTCAAAGGACTAAGACGTAGCAATGTATATGTAGTAGATCTTGATGATCTTGCTAAAAATAGTCGCTGCTTAGTAGCTGATGATACTAAGCTCAATGAGAAAAGTTGGTAATGGCATCGTAAATTAGGTCATGCAAGCATGGATACACTATCTAAATTAATTAAAAGAGATTCTGTGATTGGTTTGCCAAAGCTGAAATTTGAGAAAAATAAAATTTGTAAAGCATGTCAATTTGGTAAATAATCTATAAGTTCTTTTAAGTCTATAAATTGTATTTTTACTATTGACCCCTTGAGCTACTTCACATGGACCTCTTTGGACCAACTAGGACCACAAGCCTTAGTGGAAAGAAGTATGGTCTTGTGATAATAGATGATTTTTCTAGATACATATGGGTCATATTTTTGGCTCATAAAGATGAAGCATTTTCAGCATTTAAGAAATTTCATAAGGAAGTAACTAATGTAAAAAATACTTCAATTATAACTATTAGGAGTGATCATAGAACAGAATTTGAAAATCATCTCTTTGAAAAATTTTGTAGTAAAAATGATATAACTCATAATTTTTCTGCACCTAGGACTCCACAACAAAATGAAGTCGTAGAAAGAAATAATAGAGCCCTAGAAAAGATGGCTAGGATCATGTTGTGTGAAAATGATCCTCCAAAGTACTTTTGGGGTGAAGCTATTAACACATCATGCTATATTCTAAATAGAGTTTTGTTGAGATCAATTATAAAGAAAACACCTTATGAATTTTGGAGAGATAGAAAATCCAAAGTAAACTACTTTTATATTTTTGGTTGTAGGTGTTTCATTCATAATAATAGTAAAGATAATTTAGGCAAATTTGATTCCAAATTTGATGAAGGTATCTTTTTGGGATACTTTACATCAAGTAAGGCATATAGAGTCTTCAACAAAAGCACTCTTGTTGTTGAAGAATCTATTCATGTTATTTTTGATGAGACTAATGATGCTTCCTCTAGCAAGGAAGTAGCTTTTGATGATGATGAAGGAATACTTGAAGAAAAGATGGATGACATGACCTTACAAGAGGATGAACCGAAGCAAATTGAAGAGACTTCAACAAGCCAAGAGGTAATAGCTGATCATGGGCTTACAAAAGCTTGAAGCTATGCTTACGGTCATCCTAATAAGTTAATCTTAGATGATCCATCTCAACCTGTTAAAACTAGATCCTCTCTTAGAAACTTAAGTAATCATCTTCCATTTGTATCACATTTAGAACCTAAAAATATTGAAGAAGCTGAAAGTGATGTAAATTGGATAAACGCTATGCAAGAGGAACTTAATCAATTTACAAGAAATAATGTATGGAACTTAGCTGAAAGACTATCTAAATACTCAATAATTGAAACTAAATGTGTGTACAAATATAAGCTTGATGAAAATAGAATTATGGTTAGGAACAAGGCTAGACTAGTGACCAAGGGCTATAATCAAGAAGAAGGCATAGATTTTGATGAGACCTTTGCTCCTGTGGCTAGACTCGAAGCAATTAGACTGTTACTAGCATTTGCATGTTTTAA
>JAOXJJ010000001.1:1610011-1620971 GCA_025769935.1 Phoenix roebelenii
ACAGATCATGGATGCGTATGCTCTTAACCCATCCATGAGCCATGCTTCTCTGGACAACCTGGATCATGCACCTCTGGACCAAATTATCCAACCAAACTCTAGCAGTTTCTTCCATTGTCCTTGTCTGCTCTTCGGGTATGAAACCTTCGGCGACCCACAACCTGACTAATTTGGAAGCAGAGATAATGGAGTCCTCCGGAAATGCAGCGATGTATAGAAAACATGGTTTTAACGGAGACGGCAAGTCATTGTAACTCAAACCCAATATATTGAGGCAATCCTTCCCATCTCTACTATCTTCCCAATTCATGCTCTGAGCAACACTCCACCACGCATCATAGTTAGGATCTTTCCCTGAGAGAAGGCCCCCTAACGCCACCAGTGCAAGAGGAAGTCCACCGCACCTCTTTGCCAGTCTCTTGGCCAATTCCTTCAAATCAGCGGGGAAATCTTGTTTTGGTGGAAATGCCTTCCTACACAAGAGTTCCAAACTCTGTGTGTCATTCAGAGTGTGCAGTTTATAAGGAGGAAAGCTTGACCTCGCACGGTTTGCAACTTCCATCTCACGGGTAGTAAGCAGTATTCTGCTGCCTCTGTTCTCATCTGGAAAGACTCGCTGCATCTCTCTCCAAACATCAACCCTCCATACATCATCCATCACGACCAAATACTTTTTGTCTCTTAGGAAATCACGGAGCTTCTCTCTAACTTCTTCTTCACCCATCTGTTCCAAGTCTTCTTCTGTAGTTGTTTCTTCCTTCTTTTTGATTCCCATTACTTCTATCATGATGTCCTTCCAATCACGGTGCTTCATTTCTTTCTTTTTGATTCCCATTACGTTTTTCATGATGTCCTTCGCTAGCTCGATTACTTCGTAGCTCTGAGAAACAGAAACCCAAGCAAAGGTATTAAAATGCTCTCTAATTGCAGGGTCATTATACACTTTTCTTGCCAGGGTGGTCTTGCCTAGCCCACCCATACCCACTATAGAAATTACACATCGTCCTCTCTCATTCCCATCAAGCAATTGACTCACTATTTCTTTCTTATCATTCTCGAAGCCTATAACATCAGTGTCATCATCATCAGAGCGAGGAGAGGATTCTCTGAGTGATTGTGAACTTTCATCCACTGCACTACTTTCACCTAGATTAGCAATGCCATAACTATCTTTGCTCTCAGAGATACCACGGATCCTTTCCTTTATATTTCCAATTTCACAACCAATTTCATGTAGGGTGAACAATTCACGAGGTTTGTGAGAGTACCTTGAAATGGTGTCCATGAAGTGTCTCCTCTGACGTTGCCTCTCAGCCATGAACTTGACTCTGTCTATGATGTCTTCCACTTCATATGCCACATCTCTTATCTCATCTATCCAGCTCTCCATTCTTTCATCTCCTCTCTTCCTTTTGGCGTCTGCATCTTTGAGGAAGCCTTGCAATAGACGGAGTTCTGTTTCCACCCATTTGATCTGATCGCGCACACCACGCAAGAAAGCAACTTCCTGTATGAGAAGGTTGGTAAGCTGAGACACGACATTGGAAACCTGAGACACAGGCATCTCTCCTTCCCTCTCTCTTACTCAGACGAAGAAGATTTTAGAGGATGGTCGAACGTATGAGCCAAGAAGGAGAGTCCTTGATCTCTGGGAAAGAAGTTCTCAGCCCGGATGCAATCCGTCACTAATGGCCGGGGAATCTTCTCCATAGTCTATGCAAGAAACTTTTTTTTTTTAAAAAAAAAAATCTTCAATGTCGAATCTCTCTCCATCACTGCCTAATCTTCAATGTCACCATTACAGACGTCATCTCTCTCTCTCTCTCTCCATTGGTGAGAAAGATGACGTCCCAAGCTACAAGGTGCATCTCGTGGCCTCTGCCGAAAGACCTCCAAATAAATCTTTGAAAAAGCCGTTCGATTCTTGCCGGCACCATTTTTGGAACAATGATGTGGGACATGAAATAGACCAGCATGGAGTACAGAACCTTTTTGGGACAACAATATAGGACATAAGGTAGACCGGCATAGTGTACAGGACCAATCTGATCAGAATCATTCTGCCTATCATGGAAAGCGACGCCGCTCTCCAACTCTCTGCCCACAACGTACTCTGAATGGAATTTCTGATGGGGACATCAAAGCTGATCATCCACCCGTCTAGTCCACCATCTTATTTGCATTTTTATTTTATTTTATTTCTAGGCTTGTTTGCATGTTATTGTTGTAGGACTTTATTTGTGTTATTTTGGGTTTATTTGGGAATTATTTTTGTGTAAGGGGTTTTATGTTAATTGTTATTATTTGGGCCCTATATATAGGGGACTCTCTTCATGATTAAGGTTTTAATGAAAGTGAATTAAAATTTCTGCCCACGTTCTTTCTCCCTTCTCTCTTTCCCCTCCTCCTTCTCTTTCTTCCTCCTTCCTTCTCCCTCTTTTCTTCCTCCCTTCCTCTCCTCCTCTCCTCCACTTCTTCCTCCCTCTTCCCCTTATTTCCTTGTTCTGTTGCCACAACATCCTTCCGCGTGATTGGTCCATCATCAACTATCTCCTTGTTCTGTCACCGTAGCAGCCTCTCCCGTGATCGGTGTTGCATCAACTTGGTATCAGAGCGCCGGCTTTGCCCCTGCTGCCAAAGCCCTGATCTAGGTCATCAGGGCCCTAGTTTTCCCGTGGGCTGCCTTCAAATGAAGAAGGCGTTGGGCATCTTCTTCTTCCGGCTGCTTCTTCCAAATCGTGATCCAAAAAAAAAAGAAAACCTTGTGGCTGCTCCTCCCCACCACCCGTCGCTCCCGCGGCCGCCTTTACCCCGCACAACGCTAGCAGCGCCACCAGCTCGCCCGCGACGCCCACAGCTGACCTGTGGCAAACCCGGGAACGCCCGCCATCTCCCACCGCAGGTCATGGTGCCGCAGCCGTGACTGCCGACGCGTCACCGGAAGCGCCGCCGGCCGGAACCCGTACCGGCCGCCACCCATCGCTGTAGGTCCCATAGCCCCGGCCACTGCCATCGCCGTGAAGATCGGAGCCTTCACCCAAAACCATCGGGAGGTTGAAGAAACCTAGCCTAACGGGTAAGTTGCAAACCCGTTAACCTGAATCCTATAGCCTGGCTCCGCTTCAAAAAAAAAAAGGGCTCCGCATGTAACCGCACGTGCCCCTCAAAAAAAAAGAAAAGAAAACAAAGAAAAGAAAACAAAGAAAAAAAAAAGAAAAAAAAGAAAGGGTACTTGTTCATCTTCTCCGATGGTTTGCCCGCCGCTGCTGTCTTCGCCCTGCTACTGCTGCCGTCATCGCCACTCCTCCGTTGCCATCTTCGCCGAAGCGCCGAGGTGCCGCCGTTTCCTCACGGTGCCTCCCCGTCGCCGAGCGTTGTTGCCTCCGAGCCCCTCCTTCTCTTCCATCATCCACCGCCCAAGCCGCTAATGCCCTAGGACTCCTGAACCGCCAACCCCATTCGCAGCCTATCCTGCATTCGGTTTGGCCGCACCACCTGTAGATCTTCCCCATCTCCCTAAGAATAAACATCCTCCTGATTACCAGCACGATCTTGGCGAACGGCTATTGCATACCATAATGATAGATGCCTCCACCTTTGCTGGTCAACTAAAGCCAAGCGTGTATCTTGATTGGAGAGCAGAAATGGATAATTATTTTGAGTAGTACGAAATGACTGACGAGAGAAAAGTACGATTTACTAAAATGAAGCTTATTAGACAAGCTCATTGGTACTGGCATAATGTTGAACATATGCATAAGACCCAAAGGCTTCCTCGTATCACCATCTGGGAGGATATGAAGGAAACGCTGAATGAGAAGTATCTGCCATTCTCTTACTGATAACGACTTATGGATAGGTGGAAGAAACTAACTCAAGGGACATCAACCGTTGCTGATTACATCGCATAATTTGAGGAGTTTCATATAAGGTGCTATGTAAATGAAGAGGAGACTATAACTCTCTCTAGGTTCCAGGTAGGACTCTGCGCGGAGATCTAGAAAGAACTAATCCTCTAAGAGATTACCACCCTTAGCCAAGCATACCAGTTGGCTCAAGATGTGGATAGTTTCTTACGGGCTAGTGTAGTGAGGCATATCGACCCTCAACCCATGGCCCCAGGAGCCCAATCTAATCAAAATTATCTTTCGCAACCCAGACCGCTTCTCAATCCTTCCAACCAGCCCAGCCCTAGCCAAGCACTGACTAGGGCATCCCCGATGCCTGTCCAGAACCCTTCAAATGATAAAGGAAAGGGCATACTAGGTCCCAACCCTCTTTCTAGAAGCCAAACCCAATGTTTCATGTGCCAAAAATTCAGCCATATAGCATCCCAATGTAATGCCAATACCTACCTAACGACTGAACTAGAAGTTGGGGCCCAAGAGAATGAATGTGTTGAAGAAGTTTACGAACCAAACATTGAGGATTTTGTAAAAGACTTTAGAGATGAATAGATCGGGTTAGAGTTTATCCATGCTGAACCCCAAAAGGAGCCCACTGATCCAAATAACTAAAATCCTAGGCTTCGTGTGGTTAGCTGTACTCTAGCTCAGACTAAGACTGAACAAGATTAGCATAGGACCTCCTTATTTTACACTCTTGTTAAGATCAATGGTAAAACATATAAAATCTTATTTGATAGCAGGAGTTGCATCAACGCCATTGCTTCCGGAGTTGTCTCCCACCTCGGCCTGAAATCTACCCCGCATCCCAACCCTTATAAGGTAGCTTGGGTAGATAAGACATCCATTTCAGTGTTGGAAAGATGCCTCGTCCTGATTCAATTCTTATCTTATAAAGACAAAATCTGGTGTGATTGTATTCCGATGCATGTAGGTCAAGTCATTCTAGGAAGACCTTGGTTGTACGATATGGATGTCACACTTCAGGGACATTCGAATTCGTGTAGCTTTATGTTCCAGGGTCGAAAAATTATACTGAACTCATTGCCTCCTAAAAAGCCCGCCCCTAAAAAGAAGAGTGCCACTCTATGAAAAGATGAATCACTTCACATCATTACTTCGAAAAAGGTAATGAAGGATATCGAAAGCCAATCACCTATGTTTGCCCTTGTGGCTAGAGTAATCAATGTGGAGTCGAACCCTGAGTATCCACTAGCAGTAGTTCTCCTGCTGGAGGAGTTTCATTCTATTTTTCCTGAGAATCTTCCAAACACACTTCCTTCGATGCGTGATATCCAGCATGCAATTGTTCTCGTTCCCGGAGCATCCTTATCTAATCTTCCCCATCATAGGCTCAACCCAAACGAGCATTCTGAATTGAAACGTCAAGTTGATGAATTCCTCACATGAGGGTATGTCCGTGAGAGTCTAAGCCCCTATGCTGTACCTGCAGTCCTCACCCCCAAGAAAGATGGTTCTTGGAGGATGTGCGTTAATAACCGTGCTATCAATAAAATCACAGTTAAGTATCGTTTTCTCATTTCTAGGCTAGACGACCTCTTAAATTTTATGTCTGGTGCCACGATCTTTTCTAAGATTTATCTGAAGAGTGGGTACCACCAGATTCGAATTCGTCTCAAATATCCATAGCAAGATGTCAGTATGGACTTCATGTTAGGACTTTCTCGTACCTTTATCAAGCATGATTCTATTTTTGTGGTTGTGGACCATTTCTCAAATATGACTCACTTTCTCCTCTGTTCTAAAACTTCTGACGCTTCTAGAGTTGCCAAACTTTATTGCAATGAAGTCGTTAGACCTCCTGACCTTCCAAAATCTATTATATCTGATAGAGATGTTAGATTCATGAGATACTTTAGGAAAATTCTTTGGTACATGATAGGCACCAAACTAAAAAAATTTTCGGTCTATCATCCTCAACCGACAGCCAGACTAAAGTTGTCAACCGTAGCCTTAGAAACTTGTTAAAATGTCTGGAAGGTAAACGTGCTAGGACCTGGGATTTAGTGTTACCGACAACCGAGTTTGCATATAGGTCAATAGGTCTTTAGGCATGAGTCCCTTCGAAGGGGTGAATGGTTATAAACCTAGACAGCCCATAGACCTGATTTTCATGTCTTATCAACATAGAGTCTCTGAGTTTGCATAATTATTTGCATTACACCTGCATTCATTGCATCAGAAAATCAGCAAACGTATTTACTCTAATAACTTAAAATATAAATTCCTTACTGATTTGCACAGACGTTACAAAGAGTTGAATGTGGGAGATTACGTCATGGTGAGAATTAGACCTGAACGATTTTCTTCGAAAACGTTTAAAAAGTTGCAAGCTCGTAGTGCGGGACCGTTCGAATGCTTATGTTGTAGATCTTGCTGAAGACTATGGAATTAGTGCGGCATTTAATATTGAAGATTTTGCCCCTTACAAAAAGATAACATTCATTCCTTCTGATCCTTTTGTTGATCCACCCGTCTTTATTGATCACCTTGACCCATCACCTGATATTGAGCCTCCACCTTCAAAACTTCATGTACGCAGAAAATACATAGAACATATATTAGATGAACAGGTTATATCTATCAGGAGAAGAAGTTACCGGCATTACCTTGTTCGGTGGAAAGGTCGACCCTAATCGGATGTGATGTGGATTCTGCGAGCCGAGTTGCAGCACCTTAACCTTGATCTTCTGGAGTAGTACGACAGTCGGCCAGACCTACACTCAACAGAGTCGAGCTTTTCCCATCCGGAAGGAGTTGATGGGGACATCGGAGCTGATTATCCGTCCGTCTAGTCCACCATCTTATTTACATTTTTATTTTATTTTATTTTTGGGCTTGTTTGCATTTTATTGTTGTAGAGCTTTATTTGTGTTATTTTGGGCTTATTTGGAAATTATTTTTGGGTAAGGGGTTTTATGTTAATTGTTCTTATTTGGGCCTAATGAAAGTGAATTAAAATTTCTCCCCACGTTCTTTCTTCTTCTCTCTTTCTCCTCCTCCTCCTCTTTCTTCCTCCTTCCTTCTTCTCCTTCTTCTCTTCCTCCCTTCCTCTCTTCCTCTCCTCCTCTTCTTCCTCCCTCTTCCCCTTATTTTCTTGTTCTATCGCCACAGCATCCTTTCCCGTGACCGGTCCGTCATCAACCATCTCCTTGTTCTATCTCGTAGCAGCTTCTCTCGTGGTAGCTCAGACTCCCCATCATCCATGTCACCATCATCCAATTATTGTATTACCTCCTTTTTTTTATAATAAAAGTGAGAAGGTAATTTTATCTCTACGACAAAAATATAAGTTCTCAGCCCCTATTTTTTTGCTTAGGAATAGGGAAGGGGGGGAGGGTAAGGAGAACCTCACCCGCGTAGCAACCCCCACTGATCCCCCTTCCCGCTGGAGAGTATTTGATGAGGGTAGAATATTTTTTACTCATACCCTCTCCATCTGTGGCAGAGCCCTACCAGCATGGCAGTCTTATTTCCGTGTGAGTACACCACACCAGCACCACCTAAGAAACAGCGGACCAGGTGAGGGGTATCCGGTCCTCGCATTTAATTGACGCTCGTGCGTTTCGAACTTGGGCCACTCCGATAAAATCAAAGCTCCGTTCCTACCGTGCTACCACTTCGGTAGTAGTTCTCAGCCTCTCTTCACTAATGGCCACGGAATCTTATCTGTACAAGAATTTTTGAAATTAATATAAGAAGTTGAATTACTTTGGTTATTCTAGATTCGGGTTATCTCTTTTGCACGAAAGAATGATTGATCTTTTTTTCACGATGTTTGCTATTGGATTGCGCTTTGCCTAGCTTTCAAAGTATGATGTCCACTTTGTGATCTATGCTATAGTGGAAGAAAAAGATTGGAGCATTTTGAAACTGTGTAAAATACGATCCAACGGTTAATCAATCATTCTATTGCGCGGAAGATACAACTGTAGCTACTCTTCTTACCATGTGACTTGAGGTTTAGTTTATTCCAATATCCAGGCACTTTCGATGCATGTGTCTATGACAAAAATATAAGTTCTCAGCTCCTATACCACCCGTCACTAATGGCCGCGGAAACTTATCTGTACAATTTCTTTTTTTTTAATCAAACTATACATGAAATTAATATAGGAAGTTTAATTATTTTGGCTACTTTGGATTTGAATGATTGATCTCTTTTCACGGCGTCAACAGTTGGATCGTACTTTACATAATTTTCAAAGCATGATGTCTACTTTCTAATCTACGATGTAATGAGGTAAAAATTAGAGTGTTTTGAAATATATGTAAAATACGATTTAATAGTTGATGCCGCGAAAGAAAATTAATCATTCTATTGCGCGGAAGATGCAACCATAGCAAATCGTCTTACCATGGGACTTGAGGTTTAATTTATTCCAATATTCAGACAATTCCGTGCATGTGACTTAGAAGTTTGTTTTATTCAAATATTAGACACTGTTCCAACAAACTGAAATTATAAAAAAAAGGCAAATGACACCATAAAAAAAACAAGAAGAAAATGCTTGCCCAATATAAAAAGAAAGCAAACGCCATCAAATGGTCTGTGTAAGTGGTGGATCCAGCTCGCTTCCTACACAAAAGATGAGAATAAAAAAATAAAACTAAAGAAATATCGGTATTCCACCAAATCAAAAATATCAAAAGAAGAAAACACCTTCCTTATAAATAAAAATAAAAGAATGAAAATAAACAATGGTTTCAAAATAAATAGAAAAAGAAATACTTGCTCCGTTGATAGCCCCATCCCAACAACAAACGGAAAATAAAAAGAAGGCTAACGACACGGTCTGAGTAATTGGGGAACCCAGCTCGCTTACTGCACGGAAAATAAGAATAAAAGAATAAAAGAATAAAAATAATTAATGTTTTGAAAAATAAAGTAAGAGATGCTTGTCTCATTGAAAGCGCTATTCCCCCAAATTAAAAATATAGAGAGGAGATAAATGACACCTTCTTTATAAATAAAAATAAACAATGGTTTCAGAATAAAATAATAATAATAAGAGAAATGCTTGCTAAGTTGATAGCTCTATTCCAACGACAGGAAAATATTAAAAGAAGGTTAACGACATCATTAAATGGTCCTACACGAAAGATAAGGATGACCGAGTGAAAAAAAAAAAAGAAAAGTTATTCCCTTGAAAGCGCTATTCCACCAAATCAAAAATTTATAACGAAGGTAAATGGCACCTTCCTTAGTTATTAAATATTGATTGTGGTTCTCGCAACATGAAACAAGTTGCCTTGGTGTTCGGACGAGTTGGTGGGAAGTAAACATCAAATTCATATAAGAACAGATGAACAATGTTGAAACTTCTCAGCATTATCGCCTGCCCGGCCAGCTTGTTTTCTCTAACGCCTTTCAATGATTGATTTTGTATACGGTGGCTTCTTATTTTAATGATTGATTTATTTTAGCATAATGATTGATTTTGGAGCATTTGGAGACTTGAACGTTCATTGCCCACAGGACACGCTTTAGATCAATCATTATGTTTTGCCCTGGATTTATGCTCCAGAGTTGCAAAGGCATTAGTCCAATGCAAGTATAAATAAATATCAAGATTAGAACCCTTCATAGCTCCATTTTGCAGCTATATATTATAGACAATTTAGTTCCTTTGCCGTAAATTGCACAAAACGTCAAGACCATACTAGGTTAGAACCACAAACCTGATTCGGCAAAATAAGACCTTATTTAAATTATGAATTGGACTAAAAAGATCCAGCTTGCAGTTTGATCTGATACAAAAAAATCATCAATTAGCAAAAATGTTGTAAGAGAATTTATTAGAATAATTTCATGATACGCTCCAAATCCCTCCTCCAAAATATTTTCTTTTTATTTTTTTGTCTTTAATTAGTTAAAACCATTTGATTCTTAGTTTTAAAAATTATAAAATAGAACTTTAATCGTATCCAAAAGTGAGCCTAATTCGAAAAAAAAAAAAGAATATCATCTAGGCGAGAGTCTGACAATGAATACAGAGCAGCAGGAGGACCGCCGGAGCTCCGAGTTAGTGCAGATATCCGGCTGCTAGAACTGGCCGTCAACATGGTCAGCAAGAGGCTAGGCATCTACATTTTTTTTTAAAATTAAGTAAATGGAGGTTACGAGGACTGCACATTTATCCAAGCAGTCCCCTGTGTGATGGTGAACTCAATTGGGCTTGGGCCAAGCTCGGGCTAGGCTCGGGTATGAATTATCCAAAAAATTTTGGATCTAAGTCTAACCTGAAGCTCGGAAAATTAATTCAGGCCGAGTTTGGATAGGGCATGGCCTGGCCCGGCCCAGCCCACTTCCAACTCTATTCTTACCCCAGATATTAACCCCTAATGGCCGCAGAATCTTCTGTATACAAGAAACTTTATTTTTGATGAAACTCTCTGTATGAAAATTAATATAGGAAGTTTAATATAGGAGCTCTCCATTGATAGCTCTATCCCAGCCATCACCATTCTCCAATTGTCGAATTATTTTTCACTCCCTCGTCTTAAATATACTTACTCATCATTCCCAAAATGTACCTTTTGTCCGCCCAGTGGAAAATTCTCTCCCCCTGTCCATGTAACGCTTCCAATTGTTCCCACTTTTCCAAGGCCATGAGTGGAGTTCATCGATCATGGGTTTTCACTTTTCTTTGGTAGCTGTGTTCTCTCAAGACTGGTTCTATACGATGGTGTTCCTTCTTTTAAGTGATGTGGTTTTAAGCTTAAAAAACTATCCTTTGATTCACTTTTTTTTTAAAAAAAAATAGCATTTATTGGAACAATAGATGTAGTGTTTGAATGCCAGCTGGCCTCTGTAGGAGCTAATGATCAAAAAAAATTCGTAGGCAGGCACCAGCGAAAAAAATAGGGTGAGTTTCCTATTTTACCATGAATTTTTTAGTGCCTATCTTAAAAAAAAAATCCAAAGGTCATAGATTTTTTCTACTAACGTAGTCGTAAGTTTCGTAATTAAAAAATAACAAAAAAAATCTCAATATATACTACAAGACTAAATACAGTCCAAGCAAATTAGT
>JAOXJJ010000001.1:1634951-1647967 GCA_025769935.1 Phoenix roebelenii
CAACGGCCCAGTCTGGCCCGTGATGGGCCTCCTTCCCCAAAGCTCCCCCCATGAACAGGGGAAGACCGAGAGGAAGAAGAGACGGAGGAGAGAGGGAGGGCCAGTGGGGTGTCCGGCTTGGGTGGCCGGAGGCCACCCCTCGGTCGATCGCCAACCAGCCGCCATGGCGGCCGGCGGCGTTGCAGGGGCCGACGGGGAGAAGCAACCGAGATGATGATCTCGGTTGCTTGGCTGAAATAGAGGAGAGGTAGAGGCAAGGAGGAGGGCTTACCGGCGGTGGCAGAGGCGGCGGAGAGGAGGGATCTCAGCAGAGGAGGGCTCGGTCCGGCGGCCAGCGGCGGCGGCGTCGTTCGGAACCGAGGGGGCGGATCTCAGAACAGGGGAGGCTCGCGGAGGGGATCCGGGCGGCGCTCGGTCGGGAAGGCGCACCGGTCGGAGAGGAGGGAAGGAAGGAAGAGGAGGAGAGGGGCTCGAGTGGTCCTCGGTGAAGGAGGAGATGGGGTTTTATCGCCCCATCGTGACGATCCTCCGCCGCGAAAATCGTGGCGGTCGAGCGAGATCCACGGCCGTGAATCGGCCGTGGATGGAATGGAAAGGGCACCGCGGGAATCCCGCGGTGCCCTTGCCCCAATTTCCCCCCCGGAGGAGCCGGAGAGGATCGCCATCGCGATCCTCTGCTCCGGCTCCTTCCTAAATGAATCGGGGCTGAAGTCGGCGAGGGCTGCTGACTTCAGCCCTGTGTCTCACAAAGGCGGAGCTCGAGGAAGGGGGTGTGTGTCCCCTATTGTTTGGAGAAGAGGGGACCAAGGACGCCTCATGATGGCGCGATGTACCCTCGGGTTCGGACAACAGAGCTCGAGTAGAGGCAGAAGCAGCGAAGGTGGGGCGGCGAGCGCAGAGGCAGCGACGGTGAGGCGGGAACGGCGAAGGCGGAGAGGCACTGCGGACGACTGCGGAGGAAGAAGATGAACAGTGAGTTCTCTCTCTCAATTTTTTTTAACTCAGATCTTGTAGGCTTTGGGTTATCGGGCACAACCCGCTTCAATAACCTGTTACGGGTCCGTCACGTGCGTCTCTTTTTTTTTAAACCCAACTGGACTCGGGTTAGCGGGCGCACCTGCTCCAGTAACCTGCCTCTGGTTTGGCTCCTTCGTGGGGCTTTGAGGGGGTTTGCAGCGGTTACCTACTTTCGAGGAACGCGGAACGTAGTAACAGCCGAGTGTGGATCTCGGTTGGCGATGAGGTGGCCGCGGTCAAGGGAGGCGATCGGATGTGGGAGTGGGGCTCTTCCTTGGCTCCGGGTGAGGGGTGACAGTAGCGCGGGGCGGCGGGGCGACGTCGGGTCACTCGGGATCGGGCGTGTTCTTCTCGCATCCGGTCACCGGCCTTCTTCCTCAGGCATTGCCGGATTTGGGTTTCGGCCGAGGCCAGGGAAGCAATGAACCCCTCAGCCGGACGAGAGGGGCTTTGGACGAGGTGTCCAAACCCCCTTCTTTTTTTTTACTTGGACCCCCACGTGAAGAACAGTGTCCACAACAGCCTAGAAAAATTTTGATGCCCTGCTCTGATACCAATGCTGATGCTGGACAGCAGGGAAAGAAAAGAAAGAGGAGAGAGGAGGGAAGAGAGGAGAACTAGGCTTCACGCCTAGCCCTAGCTCAGGGTTTCACACCAAGGCTAAAAGAAAGGGAATCAAAATTTTTTAATCATAACATATCCCATATGATATATGGTTCACATATTTATAAGACCCAGAAAATGCAAAGACCCCCTAAAAAGAAACTAATCTCACAAAAGACCCTCAAAATAACGAGATACCAAAATAAACCCTAAAGGCTATCAAATAACAAAATATCCTAATAAGCCCAAATAAAATAAAATCACTCCAACCACAATAAAACTGGCTGAACCATCCTCCTGTGGCGACTGTAGACCCGAGTGCGATCTGGCATTGGTGTCCGCGCCAATCTGTGAGATCATCTAAGGTTGCAAGGAATCTCCTTGGAATTGCGACTTTACTATTGGGAGATGAATAAATGATCTTGTGATGCTTATATTTGGCTTGACTTGTTTAGAAAGTTCTAACAAAATGTAAAAGTGCCTCCGGATAATATATTTGAATTAACTTGTGGTATTTTTTCTCATGAACTTTTTGTGATAGGAGACTGTATCATTAGTTCTCCAGTCCATAAATAAACACGCAGTCTTATCTTAATAATCAATGTGAGAGAAAAGCTTTTTTAATGAAAACTATATATAAGGAACTGCTATACACAAAGTAAGTCGGGGAGATTGGTCTGTGGAAGCATTTGCATATGGGCATTTTGTGCTGTTAGATGAAACCTTTAACTATATATAAATGAATTTGGTCGCATATGATTCCTATTCATCTGTATTGCGGTCATACTTTGTCAAGTTGAGGTAATTGAATGACAGAGCTTACATTCAGTGCAATGGCACATTTTCAACTACAACCCTGTTTTATTCTAAGAAACACGGATCTCTGATTGCTTCTTCAAACTGAATTTTCCATTTAGATAGTTATTACAGCTGGCGAGGACTGTACATGTCGTGTGTGGGAAATGGATGGTAACCAGTTAATGATGTTCAAGGAACACATGTAAGTAGTTGATATATTGTACTGAATTAAACTTCATAAATTAATGGATCTTTTGATTATCTTATACAAACTGTTATTGCAATTGTGATTCGTCTAGTGGAAGAGGAATATGGCAATGTGAATATGACCCAAGCTCTTCCCTTCTTGTTACTACTGGATTTGATTCTGCAATCAAAGTGCATCAACTCCATTTCTTTTTCATATGGCGAGTCAGTGGACCAGAATGTGGTGTCCCATGAGCCAAAGGACCATAAAGAAATCTTTCAAATTTGTGCTCCTAGAGTATCAAAACAACTTGGTCTGATGGACAGGTAATATTTACTTTTGAGTTATTCTACCTTCAGGTAATGCAGCTTCCTTTCCTTTCAACTAAGTGTGAAGGGATGATATTAAATAGAAAATTGGGAAAAAAGAAAGGTTAGCCTCCTTTACCTTTGATTTATTTTACCACTCTCTATTTCTTGAAGCTCGATCTCTCCCAAAATAAATGACATGCCAAGAGAAATCATGAACCAAAATAGAACTTGCCTCACCTATGAGTAAATATTTCATTGTAGCCTCGTTAGACTATACATTTCTCTTAGTCATGGTTTCAAAAACTGCCAAAATGGGATGGTACGATTGGTACCATGCTGTTCAATGCAAAACCGACATAATATTGATGCCGAAATGCCGAAATAGCTGTAGCGGTACATGTTGGTGTGTACCGGTAGAGAATATCGACCAAGGTCGGTAAAACTGTCCCAAATCGGACGGTTCCGGTCATACCGAACCGTCCCGATGGCGGACCGGAACGACTCCGGCAACGGAAACGAAATCCGTTTCCGGCAATGGAAACAAAATTCGTTGCTGGAGAGGGAGAAGGAGAAGGAAAGAGAGGACAAGAGAGAGCGAGCGGGGGAGGGAGGAAGAGGGAGAGGAAGAGAGGGAGGTGGAGGCCTACCGACGGAGGGTCGGCGGAGGATGCTCCTCCAGGCTCCGCAGTCGGAAAACAGGCTGGGTTCCTATTTCGTTCGAAACAAGGGTCCAACCCTTTTTTTAATTTCATAAGTTTTAAGTGAAGTCAAATCGTCCTCTCTCCCGCCTCCTCTACTATGTCGGTACAGGCCCGACACGGCACGACGCCGGCCCGTACCGACCCTTGCCGCCTAGCAACTGGTCTGGGACCCGGTATTGGCACATCAAACCATGGTACCGGCCTTACTAGTCTGTGCTAGCGTGCACCGGTGGTACAGTACCCATTGCACCTATCAATATCAATGGATTTATAATTTGTTGGAAGTTGTTAGTTTTGGTACGTACTGTCGATACCAGTATAGTACTAATGTTGTATTGTTCTGATAAAAAAATTGCACAAGGTTTGATCCTGGTTTTAAAACCCTGCTTTTGGTATATCCAAATAATAACTAGGATCATAAATTGAAACATTCCAGAGCTACAAAGATAGTTATTAAATTGTTAGCAACAAATGTTATACTAGTATATATTTCTAGTACTAATCAACCACTAAATGGATAATGCGAACTAATCCTATGTTTCATTATATAATGAAATAATGAAAATAAAAGAAAATGAAAACATATAGGAAATAAAACATATAAAACTAGAAGTAATTTATAAATGCAATAATAAAAAATAATTTCAAAACTGAAAAATTTAAGTAGCCATATGGGTTAAAATATCTATGAATTTCTAGAATATGCTATTCAAAGTTTTTTTTCATTAATATTCATTTAGAAGATCATTGCTTCTACTGATTTGATGCTTTGCAAGCTTTATGGTTTGTTTGAACATACTAATATGGTTAAATACTCACTTGATTTGCTTTGAAGAAAGTAGAATTCTAACATTGGTGAAGTTGGCAATGTAATGTTTCTTTACATTTCTGAGTTCTTAACCTTATCATCTCGAACTTAAAGGTGCATTTTGGGAAAAAGATATAAACTCATATTCTTACAAATTCTAAGTTTGGTGTGGCCTTGAAATCAGAATTCTAGGCTTCAAAGATGCTCTGATAGTATATGTTGGAGTACTTGGCACATTCATCTGTTAGGGGAAATATTAAAGTACATGCACACATGTATGGAATGGAATGTTGATGCCAGCTTGAAAGATAATCATGCTATCAGGAAGTGAGGAAGAACTAAAAAGCAAAAAATTCAAATCAATCTCTCCAAATTCCATGGACAGGAAGCATCTTCTTATTATTGCATGCTTAACTCTTCATTGCAGCTCTATTTCGTTGATACTTCTTGGTCCAGCTCCTAATAATAGACTAAAGTTTAAATCTGAAATCTTTAGTTTTTGATCAGTCATGTAATGTCAGGTTTTACTTTGACTGGACTCTTGAGTGAACAGTAATGCATGACAAAAGTGGAATAGTCCTTTCATCAAAGTCCAATGTTTTATATGTTGGAATGACTCTCCTCCTCCTCCATTACTTTCTTGTACAAGTGATTGACTATTCTTCTTTACACTCAGCAACAATGAATTAAAACAACCGAAGACTCTGCACAGTAAAATTGAATCAGAGTATAAGCACCATATCCATTAAATGTAAAACACGTTGCCCATTCAATTGTTGCATAAAGTTCCAAGTTTATAATCTTTCCATATGACATCTTACTATCTGTGTTGTTGCAGCAAAAGTGAATATGTTCGATGCCTACAATTCACTTGAGAAGATATACTTTATGTTGCAACAAATAATGGATTCCTGCATTGTGCTGAATTGTGTAGTCCTTGGGATGTAAGATGGACTGAACTTGCGCAAGTAAGTGGAGACACACCAATCATTTGCATGGATATAATGGTCATGAACTCTTTGGAGCATTCTTTGAATATTGTTGCTGTTGGAGATGGCAAAGGAAATGTGACAGTAATCAGACTAATCAATGATGATTCCACCCCTAGAATGGCATTATCTTTCACTTGGTCAGCAGAGAAAGAGAGACAACTGCTAGGAGTTTACTGGTGCAAGTCTTTAGGATGTATGTAAGTATTATTAAGTTATATTATGTTCCACCCATTTGAAATCCTTAACCAATACTTGATTACTGTTTGTTTTCCTTCATGCAGCCACCTTTTCACAGCTGATCCTAGAGGAGCACTGAAGTTGTGGAAAATAAAGGATGCTCTACTATCTGATGCTCATGATACTATTGCAGATCCTAAAGTATTTCTTATTGCAGCATACGCATCATGTTTTGGTGGACGAATCATGTGTATCAATGCATCAGTTGAAGAGGAGGTAATAATTTGTGTTGTGTGTGTATATAAATCTAATAAGCAATAGCCTAGTGTATATGCTACAATGAGAAAACAAATAAAGTATCTGACAAACTGCTTCATATAAATTTCATTATTTCTACCTTGTTCATGTCATATCTCTTGACCATATCAAAAGGATCTATGCATGTCATTTCCCCCCTTTTTGTTTTGCTTTCTGATGGATGGTGTAGCTCATTTATGTCAGCTCATTTCTTTCCTCTTCGTTTAGATATTTTTCCAATGTATGGATGAACACAGTGTTGCTCCTTCATCACATGAGCTTATAATGCGTAACCAATGAGATAGATCTACCTACTTATTCACCTTTTTGGTCTCTTTCCTGATTTCCAAAGCAAGGTCGGAGGAACCGGTACCGGACCCCATACTGGTTTTCCGGTGGAACGGCTCGGTACGGGCCCGCGCCGTGCCGGGCACCCACCGACAGCGAACAGACGGGGGAGAGGCAAAATAAGAGAGAAAAAGAGAGAGAGAGAGTGGGGGAGTGAAGTGGTGGATGCCGGCGGAGCCCGGCGGATGCCGTGAGGGGGCCGACCCCTGTTTCGTTCGAAACATGGGTCGGTAGCTTAAAAAATTTGCCGATTCGTAAGTGAAGTAGGCAATCGATTTGCCGACTTTACTTACGAATCGTGAAACTTTTTAGGCCGCTTAAGCGGCCTTCTCCGGCGCTGCCCCCCTCGCAGGCTCCGTCGGCGTCCGCCGGGCTCCGTCGGCGTCCGCCGGGCTCCGTCGGTGTCCGCCGGCGTCCCTCCCTCTCTCCTTCGCTCTCTCTCTCTCTCTTCTCTTTCTCTCTTGTTCTGCCTCTCCTAGGGTCTGGCCGCTTAAGCAACCCTTCTCTGGCGTTGGCCCCCTCGCGGCCTCCGCTGGCCCTCCGCCGGTGTTCTCTCCCTCCCTTCTCCCCTCGCTCTCTTTCCTTCTCCTTCTTTGGCTCCGAGATGGCGTCCCATTTTCTGAGCCAGAACCGTATCGGTAAGCCACCGGTACGGTTTGAAACGGGTGGAATCGGCCGTTCGGGTTGGTTCCGCCAACGGTCCTGAGTGCTGAGTCAGGTTAAGAGAATGACAGTACCTCGATCCATAAAGTTGGAACCTTTTAATGTAATGTAGATTAAGTTAGTCTAAACTTAAAAAACCAACTCAAGATTTTCATGTTAGACATGGCAATATGTCATGGACAAAACAATTTGGTTTGCATTCATAGATTTTTTTTGTAATGTTTCTATTATGTAATATATCTTTTGCACATGCAACCCTATGTGGCTTGAGCATGTATAATTTAGATATGCATCTCAATCTTAGTTTGCTGCTATATATCTTTTACATTGGAGTGACTTTGCATCATTGTGAGTGTAAGTCTGGAAAGTTGGCATGATTCATAAAAGGTTTACTCTAGGTTGAAAACAAGTCTCTGTTATCTGCTTAGTCCTTTTGAGTGGGTCAGAATAAGGCTTTATTTTTGTTGTCTAAAGTCTGTCAAGAATTGTTACCTTGATGCAAAAGTTAGAAAAAGGACATCGAATTCTGTTATCGCTTAATTGACTGTGACTTCCTTGTAGATTCTGATATGTGGTGACAAACGTGATCTTACTGTCTTTCCCTTGTTGGAGGGCTTGATGGCAGCAAGTTGCAGTGAGATAGTGGAGATCCCTGTTATTAATTGTTTTAAAGGTGCCCATGGGATTTCTAGTGTCACAAGCATTTATAGCGGCACACCAAATCTTGGCCATGTTGAAATACACATGGTGAGACAAAATTTGAACATGGATTGTGCACCAAAAATGAGGACTGAAATCTGTTATGTTTCTCACTGCTTTTACAGACTAGAGGAGATGGATGCATTTGTAACTTTAAGTATGACAAGAATTTGCAAAAACTGGAGTTTATTGGGATGAAGCAAGTGAAGGAATTAAGTACAGTCCAATCTGTTGCCAAATCGAACTGCGAGGAGGACTTAGCACTGGGCAGTTACATAATAGGTTTTACATCTGTAGATTTTATCATGTGGGACTTAACAAATGATACAAAGGTGCTTGTTGCAGTCTGAAATGTCAGAGCTTTTGTTGTAAATTATAGGCCATTCTTTATGCAATTCTAATGCGCCTCTATACATAATTTGCGGACAATACAGATTCCTTGTGGGGGGTGGCGCCGTCCATATTCTTATCATCTTGGTGCAGTCCCTGAATACCAGAACTGTTTTGCTTATCTGAAGGTTTGTAGCTGTTACTTGTTCTCGCACTTGTTTAGTAAGTTGCTTCACTTAACCAGCCTCTTTGATAAGCAGTACAGAGAAATTTCACAAAAACTTTGTGTGCAATGTTTCGTCAGGCCTTTGAGGGCTTTGAAGATCTTTGGTTCACTATCTTTTTGCGCATCGATATTCTTTAACTATTCAAATGTTATCATTAGCTAGTATGGTGAATCAAGAAGGTGCATGAATTTTACAGTGAAATGAAGATGCAATGCAATAAGGTTGCATCGCTGTTTAGAAGTAAACATATAAAGTTAAGCGACATGAAAATTTGATTATTGGCAGCAAAGGAAACAATTTGAAGTTTAAAAGATTAACATGGAGGCACACATACAATCTGCATATTTGATCCTTTTAGAATCTGAGCGAAGAAATTTGCCATCCTTAATTATACATATATGGGTATCATGTGATATCCAAAATCCTCATGAACTTTAAAGGACTGATATTATTGTGCATTCTTAGAGAATATTTGGATTTCTTTGAAAGTGTTGCTTTTTTCCATTTTCATCTGTCAGTGTCTCTTTCATAACTCCTTTAAATATTCAGATCTGATATTTTTTCCATATAATTTCTTTTTGCTACCACAGCTTGTATTTTCTGTATATTTCCACATGATATTGGTGAATGATGCTTATCAGTATCAAATAATTATCATGCCATATAAAGCTTCAGCTTTTTTGTGCTGTCAGCTCCTATTCCCATTGCATTGACCCAATAAAGTTCGGATATCTGTTTCTAAACGCTTCCTCGAAAAAGTCAAAATACACACGTCTGCCACTATGCAACACCCACTCACTATCAGCATAAAATGAATAGGAAAGAGAATCCTTTGGTACATCTGATAGTCGCCTTTTTATGCATTGGAAGCTTATCTTTGTGTTCAATTGTGTTTTCATTTAAATCACTCAAGGTTTTGACTTAAGTTTTGTAAGATATAACCCTTATATGCATAAATTCCTTCCACAGGGCTCAACAAGCTAACTATATAAGATATCAAAGGTGGAAAGCTCCTAGTGAAAATGTTAAATTAAAATTCAATTAAGTTCTTCGGTCAAGGATATACATCATGATTCCTTAAATTTCATCAAAAGTCCCATGTTTTCTATAGTTCAAAACTGTCTGTAAGTGCTCTGAAGGACATGGTTCTTTCTTTCTTTATCACTCTGTAATCTTAGATTCTGTAGAATTAAGTGCATATTCATATTTACCTTTCTTTGTGTGCCAGTCGAGAGCTTGTAATATCAGTAATGTATGTTAAGTTTTGATAGTTCCCCCTATTCCATGACCATGCACTTCCTTGAGGAAGCTTAAAACTTAAAATGAACTGCATTTTTGCCACCTAAGCAGGCAGTATTATGATATTAAAATAATATGTCTCTTGTTTCCAGGATCACACCATTCATATTCACAGACTATGGTTGTCCACTGTGGAGAGCAAGTTATTTCCTCAGATTCTGCACATGCAAAGTCATGGAAGAGAGATGCATTCGCTACATTACATTTTTCTGAAGTTGCAGTCAAATCTGAAGGGAAGCCGTTATTTATGGGTTGCAACAGGCTGTGATGAAGGAACTGTGCGATTAACAAGGTTGGACTATGTGATTTTATTTCTGAATAAAGCTTGAACTGTGCGATCAAGTTCATTATATAATGTTAATGTAGATTCATGACTTTTGGTAGAAAGTTATTTACAAGTTGTTTATCATCCCCATCCCATTCTTTCTTCCCTTTTGCAATTTTGACTTATGCAACCCTAAGCGCATGGAATATGATATCTGCAATCTTGATTCTAAACAAGGAGATATGACTAGGATGTGTCAATTTGATAAGAGAATTGATAGATCAGATATGTTGTATTGATGGTGGAAATGGGTTGTAAAGAAGCCACGTGAACAATGAACTATTGGAAGTTGAGTAGGCTTCATGATAAACCTAGAGGGAAATGAGAAAGTACACATGTAAGGAAGCTTATAAATTACAAACTGTGCCAATGATAAAAAATTATTTAGTTGACTGATGCATGTGCATTACATGTCATAGTTTGCACTTCTAAATTGCATTTCTCTGGTTGAGGTTGAAGGGTCCGAAAAGAGGAGGGGATGCCAGTAATGGCTTACAAGTAACAAGAAGGAATTAGGGATGAATTCCGTTGCCGATTATTTTTCCTTTAACAAAACTCACGGATGGTAGGATTCGTATAGCTGAATGTGAATAGATTGGATAAAGCTGCGTTATGTTTATCATTGTCTCATCATACCTTGCACATAGAATTAAAAAAGAATGATGTTTGCTAGACCTGACAGGGAAGGATCCTGCATATATTTACTATTTGTCGGTTAACAGATGATACCTTCTGTGCGATTTTTGAATTATTGTGTCACTTTGTCATAAATATTGGAAGTTAATTTCATTGTTTTATTCAAATACCAGGAAACTTTAAGCTAATGGATGATAACTTTCAATATGATTGCTATTAGCAAGAACTTCCTAGACATTCCTCACCGTTTGTCAGTCTAGAATAGTTTAATGTGATGCTTGTCCATTTCTTCAGGACATCTGCCATGTATAAAATGATTTGTATATATCCCGATTGCCTTGAAGAAAATGTTGATATGGGATTTTCCTGTTGCCTTCATCTACATGATTCAAGAGTAAATCTATTCAGTTTCATTTCCTTTCTCCATTAATTTGTCTGGAAAAATGACATGTCTGACATTTACTGATTTTCTTTTAACCTCATAGAGCATTATGTGATATGTGGTAAAAAGTTAGGAGCATGCGATCAAGTTCATGAGCATATCAAGAGGCTTAGGAATTGGAAGAAATGGTAAAAGTAGTGGAGAACTAGTTGTAGTTATTTGTTTACAATGAAAACTAGAGCTAGCCCCTTAGAGGATAATTCCAATCAGTGTGGAAATGTTGGAAGAAAAGAAGATCTAGAACTAAATGAAAGTGAGGAGATAAGGGATAAGCAAAACTTCCATTGGTATGGAATGCTGCCCATGACCAAAACAGTTGGCAAGAGAGAATTAACGAAGCTGAGCCCCAAGGTGTATAGGATAGATATTTTATGGTCATGATATATCATAGCATGTGAAATCACGAATAAACCAAGTAGATACGTTCCCACATTAGGTTTCTTGATTTTGTAAACATGATAGAATCTGCAACCTAATTTGTATGTGCTTAAGCATGTGCATGTTGAATACTTGCATGTTGTCTTTTCATTTTTCATTTTCTATGTTGAATGACTTCAAATTATTTTAAAAACATTATTTAACCAAGTTAGGCTAAACCCTGGATCTGTGTGATGCAGATACACACCTTTTGACATCAGAAGTTGGTGTGAAACTAAGTTGCTCAGTGAACATGGTGGATCAGCTGTGAGGTCTTTATGTTTCATACCAAAGATTTATACATTTAGATGTGAAACTTAGAATGGCTCTGGCAAATGTAAATGCCATCCTTCAGTACCTGGGAAAGATGACCAGTTATTACTTATATCTGTCGGTTCCAAGCAGGTCTTAACTTCTTGGCTTTTTCGAAATGAGACACCAGGCAATGAACTAGCAAATTTAAATGGGATACTTGCAGAATCTGAATGTATGTCCGTTCCTTCCAAACGAGATTTTTCATCAATATCTTTTTAGTGGCTCTCCGCTCATATGCCACCAAAGTTTTCTGGCAGTCAATGCAGGGCGGAAAAGCTGATGGAAAATTTTGAAAAGGAGAAGTCTTCCACTATAGAATCTACCCCATTTTGTAGAACACATTCAGCTGAAATAAGGGAGCAAAAGGTCAAATCTGCCTTCCTTGATCAAACTGAAAATGACTGGAGATACCTGGCTGTCACTGCTTTTCTTGTGAAACATACAGATAGCAGGTAAACTTATATGATATCACATTCTAGTTTCCATTATTCCCAATTTCTGGGTGGAGCTCTGTATTTTCTTTATTTTGCACTTATAACTCTATAATTTCTTTTTTGTTTGATTGATTCAACCTGATCATTTATATTTCCATTTAAAATAATAACTCAGTTTAGTGTTTCTTCCTTGATACATCAGGTTAACTGTGTGTTTCATAGTGGCAGCTTGTTCTGATGCCACACTTATGCTGCGGGCTCTTCTTTTGCCTTATCGGTTGTGGTATATAATTTTCATCAAAGTGCAATTGTTTTCTTCTGTTCTCTTTTCCCTCTCTCCTTCAATAAAGTCTTTTCTCACAATGATGTCTGAGAAAAACTTGTGGCAGTATCCTTGTAATTATTTCCTTCTACTTATGATTCCTTTCTTATCGACATGCGGTTTTGCAGGTTTGATGTTGCTCTATTGGTTCCACAAACATCCCCAGTTCTAGCACTACAACATATTGTTGTTGCTGGGTGTTCCCACTCTAAAGGTGAGTAGTTTATCACAATAGTTTGGTAATATCTCTAACTCATTCCTTAGCACAACCTTAGTTAGATACTAAACATGTGCAGATTAAGAGTAGTTTAAGGTCATTTTCATGGTGTCATATTTGGTGCGTTAGGAAATTAATGCAGTAAGCCCTTTGTGGAACTGAGGCGAAAAATGAATGGAGTTTAATGTAGTTGGGGAAGAAATAATTTGATAAAATATCCGGGACTCCGGAGTGGAGCACACTGAGGAAAGCAATGGAATATCCACAGTATTTTTCCCAGTTCTGTTTGTATAAAATCTTAAGGTCGTTAGCATTTGCATGTTCATGCGCTCAACAGTGTTTTCCAAGCATTTTGCTGTTGAAGGGAAAGCGATTTATTTGGCATCCTAAACATCTTTCCCTGGAATGCTTGTAGATGCGTGAAAATTGAGCGCATTAGCAGGTTTTATTG
>JAOXJJ010000001.1:1683448-1701336 GCA_025769935.1 Phoenix roebelenii
CGGGAGGCGGCCACGGTTCTGGCTATGGTTCTGGCTCTGGCTATGGTGAAGGAGCCGGATCTAGCGGCCGTGGTGGAGGTGGTGGTGGCGGTGGCGGTGGTGGAGGCGGTGGAGGGGGAGGTGGTGGTTCCGGTTACGGGTCGGGAAGCGGGTATGGGTCAGGCTCCGGTTATGGATCTGGGGGGGCAAACGGTGGAGGATATGGGAGAGGCGGAGGTGGTGGAGGTGGCGGAGGCTCGGGTGGTGGAAGCGGAGGCGGGACTGGATCAGGGTACGGGTATGGCAGCGGGTCTGGTTATGGTGAGGGAGGTGGCGCAAATGGAGGAGGGTATGGACGGGGCGGCGGCGGTGGCGGTGGAGGCGGCGGTGGCTCCGGCGGTGGGAGTGGAAGCGGGTCGGGGTATGGCTCCGGCAGTGGGTCTGGGTACGGTGAGGGAGGCGGTGCCTATGGTGGAGGGTATGGAAGAGGTGGTGGAGGTGGTGGCGGGGGTGGCGGTGGAAATGGGAACGGAAGTGGTTCCGGTTACGGGTCCGGTAGTGGGTCTGGCTATGGTGAGGGAGGCGGTGCCTATGGTGGAGGGTATGGTAGGGGTGGCGGCGGAGGTGGTGGAGGTGGCGGTGGATCCGGTGGGGGGAATGGAAGTGGGAGCGGATCAGGTTATGGGTCCGGTAGTGGGTCCGGGTACGGCGAGGGAGGTGGCGCCCACGGTGGAGGGTATGGAAGGGGAGGCGGCGGTGGCGGCGGCGGTGGCGGCGGCGGGTCTGGTCATGGTTCAGGGTACGGGACTGGCTATGGAAGTGGTGGAGGCTTTAGTCACCCGTAAATACGGGCCCTACATTGGCATGAAGCCCACTTTGCTTTTGCTCAGTGTCCCACGTGTGCCATGGTCTTTGTTTGTCTGTGTAGTGTGAGCATCACATCTGGCGTTTGTTTTGCAATAATAATGAAGGGGCTTCTGTACCTAAATAAATGTATGATTAGGCTTACCAAAATAAAGCAAGGGAATAAGTTGTCACTTCCTTATCTCTACTTTGCTCTTCTTCTTCTTCTTTTTTTCCGTTAAAACAGACGTATCATACAATACGGATATGAATACATTCAGTAGAATCGACAAACAAAAGGTCCCGAAATACACCAAGCATCTCATTCACTCCAACCCATAGGGCGCTTTTTGAATGGCGTGCTACAAATACCGCCACCCAGTCCGCGGCCCAATTAGCCTCACGATATACATGCACAACTTAAAATGTGAGTCTCCCTCACCATCAACCAAAAGAACCTATCGGGATACCATCCAGCTCTCAAAACTCGAAGGATAGGGTTTGTATCCTTCACGCATGAAAGGACAACTTACCTTCCTTCGCTTGAGTTTACTGTTCAACCATGCAATGATCACTTTAAAATCTATGTAAATAGATGAATAAAAAATCCAAAATGTTTCGAGATGTATGCAAAATATGACTCAATATTTGAGGTCCTCAAAGAAGATTCATCATTCTTTCGGAGCATAAAACCCCAACCCAAGAGGAAGCACTTATCTAGACTCTCCTAGCAAAAGAGGGGATTTGCCTATGACGTCCAACCTCTATAAATAAAATTCGCGATAAACAAAAAAAAAAAAGATAAAAAGACATTGTGGTGCCGTTGCATGATCCTTTTGTGCAAAATTTAGTGTTACATTAGCACCACCCATGAAATAATAAATTTGGATAAGGTCTTGGATTCGCAAGTATCAACAAGTTATGCTACGATACCAGTCAACCAGCAAGCTGCAGGCAAGCTAGCTAGTCTACCAGTAACATGTGGAGAACTTCGGGAAATACATCTCCTTTTTGGCAAAGATGAGTGCCAAGCAACATTTGCTTACACGGGGAAAATAATAAACATTTTCTCCAAATAAGCCCTAGTTTAGTCATTTCTTCTAACTATATCCTAACTTTCATTAGGGGCTTCAAGAGCGTTAGACATCTTGGGAAATGGGTGAGCATATGTACAGGTGGACCGTATAAAGTGTATGAACCAATGACCTGGGTTTGAATATCGCCATTATCTGTTTTCAACTTTTTATCCAAAGTTTCTCTTACCTACTTTCTGAAAAAATAAATCAAAGAAACGAATCCTTCAATAGCTAAATATGGTGAAGTTACTCTTTTTTTTTTTTTTTTAATAAAGATGGCAACAAGTCGGAGGGATGGATTGGATAGGTTATTACCTGTATCTATCCCGCAACTGAGAACTATATAGGCATACCTGTCCCGTACCCACCTCGAGATGGAGCATGCCGGGTAGGGTTAGATGGACCAGGTCAGGTAAAACTGCAAATGTCAAAATTTTTAGATACAAATAAAATAAATAAAAATAAAAATAAAATTTAGCACTTTACATAATATTAAATAAAATAAGAGCTTAAAACATAAAATATAACAAAATAAATTTTCAATAATAATAGAAATATACTAAATAAAAATATTGTTATTTAGGAAGTCAAAAATCGACAAAAGAATAGTACCTTTGATCCATAGGAGTTGAAGCAAAAATATGTAATCATATTAAGAAGCTTCGTGGGAACTGAAGCAAAAATATGTAATCTTAAAATTGAATGCAAAACTCCAAAAAATAAATGATCGAATTAATACCGAGTTGGTTGATAAAATTTGGGCGGAGATAGAGAATAGCAGATCGACTAGCATCTAATCGGCTTGGAGAGGAGAATGAGTGCAGTAGTGCGGCTAGGGTTCGGTCATCGACCAAACAACAAGAGTCACTTTCAGCAAAAAAGAAAAGAAAAAAAAAACAAGAGTCACAGGAAAGCGAGTGAAGAAACAAGGGCAAAGGATAGAAAGGAAATTAGTGGAGTTATATATATTCAGATCAAGTTCGAGATGAGTTATACCATTATTTATATCCATCTCGAACATGCTTTGGATTTTGAAATCAAGACCCATCCTCACTGCTAATTCTGAACAAGTCGAGTAAAACCAGCCCCATTATGGTTGAGTTTAGTCGAACATTCGATTGGTCGGAGTAAATTGCAGCCCCTATTCTTGAACAAAAGGTTGCATGTATCTATGCATATAATTGTTTATGCTTCCTCACTTCTCTAGGTATACTTTCGGACAACGTTGATTTGCATTTTTGACAATTTATATTTAAGGAATCAACAATTTTTGACAATATGATTAAAACCCAACTATTTTGTGTCACCAGCCTAACCTCTCAGAACAGGCCTAATCCTTCAAGAAAAAAAATTATTTTCAGTAAACTACAAGAGTTTCAGCTAGGAATAATTTTACATATATCAAGACCATATGGACGGATGATCTGATTCTACGCTTGAGTTGGAACTTTCTCAACCATAATGTTAACCTTCGTCCTATGTTAGGCTTGAAACAAGCGTCATGACCAAGCCATGACTTGGTCAAACATCACTTATGCCAAGTGAGTGCAATCTGTGTGCGCATTAGCTGAGGCTGAATTCAATCTCAGACTTCTACTAACTTCTGAATTAACATTTGATAAGCAACCAACATTAAAATAATATTCTGGATTTTGAAACAGTAGCACCTCACAAACTTTCAAAATATTCCTGATCTCGTCGTTAATTGATTTCTCAAAATAATCTTTAATCAAATTACGTTGACTACTACCAGTTCTATAGCTGAATACACCTCTATGGATAAGGAGAGAGTTATCTTACTGTTAGACGGTAAACCGAGCAAGGCAATCCGAGATACCTCATCTTAATTATGAAAATATATTTAAAAACTAAGACCGCAATCGCCAATACGTGGAAAGTTCATGGAAAGAACACTCCGAGGCTAATCACAACACAACATTTTTGTAGCAGCATTTTGAAGCTGACAGCATCCAACTCTTCCATTGTCAATACGGGTAAGTCAACGATGCAAAAAAAAAATGATTTATTGGGAAAAAAACGCCATTTTTATAAACTCTTGGGTTTGACTTGCCAATGGTGGCGATCGGTCCATACGTGTGTGATCCCCGTTGCTTGCCGCGAGTAACTTACTTTGACCGGAAGTCGGCGGTGATCACCAAGGTGGCAGGTTAAGCTACAGTGAAATTGATTCTAATTAAGCACCCATGGAGGCATGGAGCTCACTGTTTTTAAGCCAGAATGGACTTATTCATAGCCCCCAACCCTTTCACAAATATTCTATCAAAAATTATGATAGCATAGTAATATTTATAGCAGTCGAAGTAGGAAAACGAAGCCAATGGACTAGAGATTATGGCGACACAGCACCTTGGTTGAGCTAAATACACCGAGTCAATTCACAGGCTGTTCAGATAGTTTATAGCAGATGAGTTGGAAAAAGGAGGCCTACAGGCTTTTAGATTATGGGCGGCAGCACCTAGGTTAAGCTAATGCATGGAGATAATTCCCAAGCAGTCAGTCAATTTCCCTTATACCAAACTCTCGAGTTAAGCTAGTTATGAATCATGGAATGGAAGCTTTAGTTTAAGACAGCTGGTGCAACAATTGAGAAAGGCCAGAAATTATTATTAAAATTCATTGGCTTTGTATAAGTATTCAATATCTTCCTAATATATAATATATAACCGATGTGAAATTGTATGAACGTCAGTATGAGTACTCCCATAATCCCCTAATGTAGGCTCTAGCATCCTTGCAAGGCTAAAAGTCAAAATTCAATCAAATCTAATCATAAGTGTCACGATTGGTCTTTCGTTAGCTTCAAAAGAGACTGTGCTACCATACAGTATCTTTCTAGTCCACATGGGGCAAGTGTCTAATCTACTCTGATATCATTTATACCGATCTAGGACCTCACCCAAAGAACTAGCCAAGGTCTTATTTGGATGCGTAGGCCCTGTGTATGCCCAAGATCTTTCTAAAGTACAACCGATGTGGGACCAAATATATGCTTGCACAGATTTTCATATATACTATTTAAATTTTGCTTTCCTCACCAAGGCTAATGAGCCTAAGTAATATCATTTTTGGCTAGCCTTTTTGGGTGGGATCTTTGGTTGTTGCAGGACAATGTGAAAAGCATGAGTTTTGGGTTTCGGTTCTAACTTTGAGTCCGACCGAGCACTATTTTTTTGGGGATGTCATAATAGTCTATGTAAATAGTCACATGACCAAAATAAAATATTTTAACTATATAAATATTTCCTACAATATGTGTGATAGTTCGTGAGCATGTATCTATAGTTTCACAATAGTTATGCGCTAGTGACATCTTGGATACTTATAAAAACCTAAGGAATCCAAATAACATCTTCTAGCTTGTTTTTTTAGTTAGGATCCTAGATTATTAGAATAAGTAAAGAAATTTCATAATGATTTTACTATGAAATTATCACAAGTTTGGATATACTTTCTAACTCAAAAATGTATAATATATCTTTGTACCAAGAAATAATAAAGGAATGTGACTACAAGGATTCAAAACCTAGACTTCTCCTAAGGGAGGAGAATTGCCAATCAACTAAGATAAAACTTGTTCTGAAAAATAGGCAGATAGGCTATCGTACCTTCATCATTTTTTTTTAAGATGCCGGTGTTTTGATTGAAACAGCATAACTCATGATATAATTGAATTCCAATTGCTTCACAAAAAGTGCCAGCTTAAACTTACACATTTAGCACAAACCTTAGACAAGAAACATCCTTTTCTAATTAGAAGATTCTTTTCCATTTTTTCTTTTGAGCATAAAACACTCAGTTAAAATTAACCACATTTTATTTTGAGATTAGATTAGTTGAATCATTGTTGGAGACTCATCTTATACTTACATACTAGAACCATGCCATAGCGAAATGTGATCTAAATCTTGCCTTGATTTCGACCTCGCTCAACCGTAGATTAATGTTGGCCCACTTGAATCCAATCTCTTAACCCAGTCATGACTGGGTTACACGCATCAGTTATCAACAAGAGTTAGGTGCTGTACTCCATTATCTTTGGCTAAATTATTTTACTGTAAGCGTGCATTGATTTGAGGCTCGGGGTCAATCCCAGATCGATGCAATTTCAAATTTTCTCCTTACTTTCGGTGGTCACTGTTGGGGGAAAAATGAGTCGCTCCGAAAAATATGGGCGCGTGGCCAGCACGTGCTTGCAGGCACCGACCAGAAGGCATCCGACCAGATGCCCGACCAGGTGCCCGATCTGAAGGCGCCCGACTTTAAGGCATGCAACCGGGCCCAACGTCCGACCAGGCGCTCGACTCCGAGACGCCTCATCCAAGCACTTCACCCGGCATCCTCGATTTTGGGAGCCCGACCTCCCGACCGCACCACCCAACTGCTGCAGTCACATCCTTCTACAGCTCGACCAGGGACCATGTCCTGCTACCACCGTCAACAATTAATGCGCATGGACTCTGTTGATCTCCGACTCACTCCACAATTAATGCGCATGGCCTCTGCTGATCTCCGGCTTACTCAACAATTAATGCTACCTACGGACCTCAAGCTCTCCACGACAGATAGTTGAACTATTCTGCCACGTCTAGTCAGTCACGGTGACTCGCTGACTCCGACCTGCTCTTCCACGATAGTGCAATAATTCATACGATCGTGTTCAACCATGATGGTAACCCGTTCACCCCGTCGCATCATAGGTACACCTATACCCCTTTATAAAAGAAAAACTCCTCACCCTTAGAAGGGGCTGGACTCAGAAATTCTAGAGGATACATTCTCTCCTTCTGCATACTGGCCCCCCTCTGACTTAAGCATCGGAGGGCCGGCGCTGGGAACCCCGGCCACCAGCTTTTTGCAGGTCCCTCGGAGGATGCCGCTCGCCGACGAACCGCCACCTGCCAACTCTCGTCGGAGCTCCTCCCTCTCAGCCGAGTGGTCACCCTCGAGTCCAAATTCTAGCAACAGTTGGCGCTAGAGGAAGGGCCCGAATTGTGGCCATGAAGTTGACAAGCAAAGGAGCCCCGAACGCCTCTCGACGTCCCTCGCCAAGTCCTGGACACTCTGTCCAGAACTCACCGACAAGATCTCCGACGAACCCGGTCCCCAGGTCCAGCCGGAACAGTTTAGCATCCTGGTGCAACAAGTTCAAGCCTTGGCCACGGCGGTCCAAGGCCTGCAATGTGCGAAGCACTTGCCGCCTCCGCAGGCCCAGGTCCAGCCAGTGCTCCCTCCAGACGGACCGGCGCCCCAAGGCCAAAACCTCCATGGCTCCTCAAGGGCTAACAACGAGGAACGATGTCGCTACCAAGGTTCAGCCCAAGCGTCTCCCTGGAGAGAGCCGCCAGGGAGGGGCCTAGACAATGGGCCGCAGCTATCAGAAGCTGAATCAGTCCCAGGACAGCCTGCACGAGAGCAGACTACCGTGGCGATTTTTTAGGGTGGAAAGCTCAACAGGAAAGTCGAGAAGCTCGAGCGCCAGATTGAGGTGCTCCACAGCAAAAAGGCAAGGTGCGAGGGTGACTTCGAGTTTACCACCAAGTTCTCTTTCTTCCACCAGATTGAGGACGAGCCGGTTCCACCGAGGTTTAAAATACCCCAAGTGGAGCCCTACAATGAGACGACCGACCCCCTCGACCACTTGAAAAGTTACCGAGCCCTCATGGCACTACAAGGGTTCTCGGAGGCTGTGCTCTGCAAGGCCTTTTCAGCAACTTTTTGGAGAGCAGCTCGGCTCTGGTTCTTCGGGCTGAAGCCGCGCACGGTATCCTCTTTTGAGCAGTTCGGCAGGCAGTTCGCCACCAACTTCGCTGCCAGCCGACGTCAGCGGCGGACGTCGGACTCTCTCCTTGACATCAAACAGAGGGAGGGAGGGTCTCTCAAAGACTACCTTGACCGTTTTACCGCTGCAACCTGGGAGGTCCGCAAGCTCAACCAGTCGATAGCCATGTCGGTACTTAAGACTAGGGCTCGATCCTACAGATTTCTCTTCTCTATTGAGAAGAGTTTCTCCGGCGACTTCACCGAGATGCTGGTCCGAGCTCGAAAGTATACGAAGGCCGAAGAGGCTATTGCCTCCAGGCAGAGCACGACCGAGCAGACCTCCAAGAAGCAAAAGAGGCGCCGTGAGGAGCACGGTCACCCTAAAAGTCCGCCTCCCCGCCAGAACAAGAGCCTGCCTCAGCTAAGGAGTCCACCTCGATAGCGAGGGCAGCTTCGACCAAGGTTCCCGCCTCGATCGAGATCTCCACCGCGGCCACGGATACTCTTGGGGAGGTACGAGAATTATACTCCCTTCAATGCTCCTCGAACGGAAATCCTAATGGAGATTGAAGGCCGGGATTATTTTTCACCTCCACCCCCGATGTGGGATCCTGGAGCTCGGCGCAATCCTAGGAAGTACTGCCACTTCCACCGAGACCACGACCACGACACGAAAGATTGCTTCCAGCTTCAGGACGAGATTGAGGCACTCATCCGCCGTGGAGTACTCAACCGGCTTGTACGGAACCAGCATGAGGAAAGGAGGCCAGTAGAAAATGCCGCGCAGCCCGAAGATCCAAACGCCAACAGACCCATTGTCGACACCATCAACACCATTGGTGGAGGAAGCTCGGTTGGAGAGCCAGCCGAGGAAAGGGTTCCCCCAAAGCGCCCGCGCACCTCTGAAGCCATCTCGTTCTCGGACGAGGACTTGGAAGAGGTTGAGACCCCTCATGATGACGCTGTGGTCATCTCTATGATTGTAAATAAGTTTGATGTAAAGCGCGTCTTAGTAGATAATGGAAGCTCGGGAAATATTTTGTACTATGACGCCTACCAAAAAAACGGGGATGACAGAAAGCCAACTCCGAAGAATGAATTCTCTACTGGTCGGATTTACCGAAGATTCGGTCCCGGTTGAGGACGAGGTCAGCCTTCTAGTTACGGTCGGGCTCACCCCCCGAGAAAGTACTGTAAGGATGGATTTCCTCATGGTCCGTCTGCCTTCGGTCTACAACACCATCCTTGGACGACCAGAGATGAACGCCCTCCGAACTGTGGTCTCGACTTGTCACCTGCTCATGCGGTTTCCCACCAATCAAGGAGTAGACGAAGTCCGCGGGGACCAGTCAGTAGTAAAGCGGTGCTATATGGCAACCCACAAAGCAAAGCACCCGGCCAAAGCACTGAGCCAAAGGGAGCGACCGACCGAGGTGTCAACTCCAACACCAGATCGGACGCTCTCCATCGAAACTTTGGAAGCACGGGACGACCCTCGAAAGAAACGGGTAGAGCCTAGTGAGCTTCTTACCCAAATTTTCTTACAAGAAACTACCCAGAGCTAACAGTACAGGTCGGCTCCAGCCTGAGCGCCAGCAAAAGAGACCACCTGATCGAGTTCCTATGGGTCAACATGGACGTCTTCGCCTGGTCGCCCGCCGACATGCCGGGAATAGATCCCAAGATCGTGGTTCACCGACTCCAGGTAAAACCGACCTGCAAGCCCGTGCGGCAGAATAAACGGGGTTCCGTCCCAGAACGACAGCGAGCAGCGGCCGAGGAAGTGGACAAACTTTTCGAGGCCAGCTTCATCCGGGAGGTCTCCTATCCAGACTGGCTCGCCAACATGGTCCTCGTGAAGAAAGCTAATGGGAAGTGACGCATTTGCGTAGACTACACCGACTTGAACAGAGCCTGCCCAAAGGATAACTTTTCACTCCCCAGCATTGACCAACTCGTGGACTCCACTTCAGGACACCAGTTGCTGACATTCATGGACGCCTTCTTGGGATACAACCAAATCCGAATGACGTCGGAAGATGAGGAGAAGACGGCCTTCATCACCGACGGAGGCACTTACTGTTACAAAATGATGCCTTTCGGGTTGAAAAATGCTGGAGCAACATATCAATGGCTAGTCAGCCAAATCTTTAAAAACCAAATAGGCTGAAATATGGAGGTCTATGTGGACGACATGCTGGTAAAAGCCGAATGACGAAGGACCATGTGGCTGACCTCAACGAAATATTCTCCACACTCAAAAAGTACCAGATGAAGCTCAACCCCGCTAAGTGTGCATTCGGAGTCACCTCGGGCAAATTTCTTGGCTTCGTATTCACCCAGCATGGAATCGAAGCAAATCTCGAGAAGATCCGAGCACTGCAGTAGATGGTGCCACCAAAGACGATAAAGAAAGTACAATAGCTTACAGGATGGGTCGCGGCCCTGGGAAGATTTGTTTCCAGGTCGACCGAGTGGTGCCTCCCATTTTTTGCAATCCTCAAGCGACTGAAGAACTTCTTGTGGTTGGAAGAATGTTAGCAAGCTTTTGAAGAGCTTTGGCACCTCCTTGCTTCCCCTCCATTACTCACAAAATCCTGACAAGGTGAGCTCCTCTACCTGTACCTGGCTGTCTCCTTGGTCGCAGTGAGCTCGGTCTTGGTCCGAGAAGAGGACAAGCTTCAAAGACCAGTGTATTATACCAGCTGGGTCCTGAGGGATGTCGAGACTCGGTATTCCAAATTGGAGAAGGCGATCTTTGCTCTGGTCATCTCAGCTCGGAGGCTCCGGCCCTATTTTCAGGCCCAGACTGTGGCCATACTGACCGATCAGACCATGAAGCAAATCCTGCAACAATCGGATCATGCTGGGAGGATCACGAAGTGGACGGTCGAGCTCGAAGAGTTCGACCTCGAATATCGTCCGAGGCCAGCAATCAAAGCCCAAGCGCTCACCGACTTCATTGTGGAGTGCACTTTGTCAGACGATCCCGAGCGCGCACTCGCACTAGCGGAAGAGACCCGGAGGCAACCGTGGACCCTACATGTCGATGGCTCCTCGACCTCGAGGGGTAGCGGAGCAGGCCTCATCCTCACCAGCCCGGATGGGATAGTCGCAGAGCAAACTTTGCACTTCGAATATCCCAGCTCGAACAATATGGTGGAATACGAGGCGCTTGTCGCCGGGCTCAAACTAGCCAAGGAGCTGAAGGTGGAGGACCTGAAGGTCTTCAGCGACTCCCAACTGGTCGTGAGCCAGATTTTGGGAGACTTTGAAGCCAGGGAGCAATCAATGCAGAAATATCTCTAAAAGGTGCGGGCCCTTACATCTACCCTGAGCTCCTTTAACATCCAACATATTCCTAGGATAGAGAACCTGAGGGCAGACCAACTGTCGAAGCTGGCGACCTCCCGCATGAGCGAGCTTCCTAAGTCAACAATGCTCGAATATCTCCAAATGTCCAGCACGGAGGAGCTAGAACCGACCCTCTGCGTCGAAACCGAGCCGAGCTGGATGGACGAGCTCGTCAGTTATCTGCAAAATGAAGCACTTCCCAATGACGAGCTCGAGGCTCGCCGAATCAGGCGTCTAGCCTCCCGATACATATTGTCTGAAGGCAAGCTCTACCGGAGATCCTTCACCTCTCCTCTTTTCAAATGTCTCCGCCCGTCAGTGGCGGACTATGCTATGCGAGAGGTTCACGAAGGAATCTACGGAAACTATTTAGAAGGCCGAGCACTGGCCCACAAGATCCTACGCCAAGGATACTACTGGCCCACACTTCAAAAGGATGCAACAGACTTCGTCCGAAGGTGCGATCAATGCCAGCGGAACGCCAACATCCAGCACCGACCCTCGGCTCCGCTGACCTCGATCGTTGCCCCCTGGCTATTCGTCCAATGGGGGATTGACATCCGGGGATCATTTCCCTTGGCAACTGGGCAGAAGAAATTTCTGGTCGTCTCCATCGACTACTTCACCAAATGGGTCGAAGCCGAGCCAGTGGCCCGGATCACCGAAAAGAAGATGAGGAACTTTGTTTGGATAGTCAATAACTCTGTTTCAGAATATTCTGCTCCGAACTCGGCATCGATCACCACTTCACCTCGGTCGCCCATCCACAAATGGAGAAACCGATGTGATGAACCGTACCATCCTCCAGGGGCTCAAGGCCAGGATCGACCGATCCAAGGGACAGTGGGTCGAGGACCTATACAATGTTCTCTGGGCATACCGGACTACGTTCCGGCTACCCACCGGCGAGACCACCTTCAACCTGGCGTATCGAACAGAGGTTGTCATCTCCTTGGAAATCGGACTCCCCTCACCAAGGGTAGAGTGCTACGATGCCAACTCCAACTCCTCTCAGCTCAGGAACAATTTGGACCTTGTTGAAGAGGCGAGGAAAGCCGTCCGAGTCCGCATGGCGAGGTACCAACGAAAGACGACACAATACTACAATGCCAAAGTCAAGGCCAAGTCTTTCAAAGTGGGGAATCTTATCCTCAGAAGAGCTGAAGCTTCTCAGCCAATCGAGTAGGGGAAGCTAGCCCCGAATTGGGAAGGACCCTACCGGATCGCGCGAGTTCAACGGCCCGGAGCATACAAGCTGGAGTCTCTTGAAGGGACCCTCATCCCACGAAGCTGAAATTTCGAAAATCTTCGGATATATTGCCAATAGAGCCTTAAGGGGTCCTTGATGATTGGGAACATGAGTCTCGTCTTCTCCTCATGTTAATTCATCTATAGTTCTTCTTTAATCATGCTATGCTCCTCCTGATATTGGGACATTTGTGATCCTTAGACTATCCGACCCAGCTCGGATGCCCAACCCAGCTCGGATGCCCGACCAAGCTCGGATGCCCCAGCCAAGTCTAGAACGCCTCGCCACGTCGATGTCGAGCTCAGTCTCGATTTTTCTCAAAGACCCCGACCAAGTTCGGGATGCCCCATTGAGCCGACAGCGAGCCCAAGCTCCCTCGGCCTCGGGAAGCGACACCAGATCGACAGCGAGCCCAAGCTCCCTCGACCTCGTGCTCGATCCCTCGACTAAGGTCGAGATGCCCCGTTGAGCCGACAGTGAGCCCAAGCTCCCTCGACCTCGGAAAGCGACACCAGGTCGACAGCGAGCCTAAGCTCTCTCGACTTCGTGCTCGATCCCTCGACTAAGGTCGAGATGCCCCGTTGAGCCGACAGCGAGCCCAATCTCCCTCGGCCTCGGAAAGCGACACCAAGACGACAGCGAGCCCAAGCTCCCTCGGCCTCGTGCTCGATCCCTCGACTAAGGTCGAGATGCCCCGTTGAGTCGACAGTGAGCCCAAGCTCCCTTGGCCTCGAGAAGATATACGGGGTAGAACCTTCGCGGCCCCCCATGGCGCTCGACAACAACAACGGGGTAGCACCTACGCGGATCACCGACGACGACAACACCCTCCGGTGAGCCGGCGCACCTGAAGCGGACTACAGGCCAAAGAACGCCCCTAAGAGCTGATTGCTGAGCGAAGTGCCTGGCTCCGATGGTGCGAGAGGTACATTCCACCCAGCACCTACATCATTGTATTTACTTGTTTATATTAGTAGACGTTTGACAAAATTCCAACCAAGCTCGGGACCTCCCCCGACCAAGGTCGGGATGCTCTTCTGAGTCAACCACAAGCCGAGGTCTCCTCGACCCCGGGCATGCTCTCCTCACCACTAATCTCCAATTCAGTCTATACAGACCCCTCTGAATGAGGGCTCGGCCGAGTCCAAACGTTGATTTAAGTCGACACTGGCCTGTAGCGACGACCTTGAGCTCTGATACTCTGCTCGAGCTCAGAAGTGCCGAGTCACTCACCGTAAGTTTCGATTCTACTTGTTAATACTCCGACCAAGTTTGAGGCCAACAGCCACGAAAGCCCCAACGATAACTTGACTTTGGTCTACGATCTCATCGGGGACCGACCCTAAAGCTTTTTGTAAGCTTATATCCGGAAAGCCGAGCTCGAAGACTTGGCCAAATCTTCCGGAAGATAGACCTAAAAACCTAACGAAACCCCTTCAGGATCCGAGCTCAACGCTCCGGCAATTTGGGAGCCGAGCTCAAGGGCTTGGCAAGATTCAAATTCGAGCTCAAAGACTTAGCAAATTTTTCTAAAGTCTAAGCTCGGAACCTTTCCTATCGGACCTAAGCTTAACAATTTAGCGAACGTGATCGGAACCTAAGTTTACGGAACCTAAGTCTATGAACTTAGCCGAGCCCGAAGACTTAGAGAACTTCACTAGAGGGAATTTAGCTCAAACAATCAAAAATTTATCTACTATGCAAAAGGAGAAAAAGATAAATGCAAATTTAGGAAAAGAAAAAAAATTCTTTATTGATGAAAGCCCGAAGGCTAAGTACAAAATCGAGGTTCAGCCGTATAATGAGTTCGGAGGCCGACCTCGCTTACAAAAAAGATCAAAAAGAAAAGACGGAAAGAAGAAACAAAATCCTAAGGGGTAGTCGCAGCTCCGAGGTCGTCCACAACGGCCACCTCGGTATTCTCTGTTGAAGCCTCCCCAGGTTCTTCGGCCAGCCCGACCGCAGTCATGGAGGCCTCGACCGGGATGTCGCCGGCAGCTTCAGGGGCGGCATCAGAACCTCCTTCGGGAGCTCCCTCGGCGAAAGCCTCCCGAGCAGCCTCTTCGGCTGCTTGAACCTCAGCCCCAGCCGGGCCTTCGAGCCCATCCTCGTCCTCCTCGATCCCCTCTCCAGGCTGGAGTAGACTGAGATCGAACTTGGGGAAGAGCCGCTTCAGCTGATTTCGAAAGTCTTCAAAGCCGCGAATAAGTCCACCATCCACGGCCTCTTCTTCTAGCAGCTCGCGGAACTCTTCCGACTTCCGAAAGAGTTGCACCGCATGTTGAGCTTGCTCCAAGGCCCTCTTCTTCCGGGCCTCAAGCTGCTCAACCTTGAGCTGGGCGCCTCTCGCCTCGTGCTGGTGGACGACGAGCGCGGAGCAAGCCTCGGCCAGACGACCCTTACCAAAGCGCACTTCCAATCTGGCCAGAGCGTGCGCGGCCTTCTCCTCCTCGAGCTCCGCAGTCAATGCCCGAAGCACGCCTTCGCCGGCTTCGACCCTCATGAGAGACTCCCTCCGCGAGACCTCGACCTCGCCGAGTCTCCTCTCGGCCTCCTCCTGCCCCTGCAAACATCTTCGGGCCCGGTCCCGGTAGTTTGCCGCCATAGAGATCAGCATGTCGACCTCATGGAGATGCTGTAGACAGAGCAAATAGGAGAGTAAGCTAGGGCCAAAAACTGAATACAAAAGTTAAAGGCAAACTTACCCGGATGGCGGAGCGATAAGTCCCATCCAGAAAACTGTTGAAGTCCATGGACCGAAACTCGGCCTGGTCAGCCGGAAGCAGCACGATGTGGAAAACCTATCGCACTATTTCAGCATCGTTGAAGGCCGAGTCGACCTCGAAGACCGCCCACTCGGGGCAGTAGGGGCTCCTCTCCTATCGGGCCTCACCCCCTGAGGGACCCGGGAGACCAGGCCTCGTAGGGCTCGGCGAGGACGACCTCAGAGCCCCCTGGCTTGCTCCCCAGCTCGGGGACCGAGCGCCGCAGTTAGACGGGCTGCCGACCAGGACGTTGCGAGATAGGAGTCGGACAGGAGGGCGCCGCGGAAGCCCTCACAAAACTCGAGCCCCCACGGTCGGTGCTTGGGACTTCCTTCCGAGCAGGCCTGGAGGACCCGGCCTTGGGGGCACTTGCCTTGGCAGCTGCGCCCGCCGAAGATCTGGCCCTCTTCCTGAGCTCAGGTGGGGCCCCACCAGCCTCGGTTGTCCTCTTCCGGAATCGAGCGTAGAGGGCCACGCTCTTAGTCACCATCTTCGGAATGTCTGAAAGGACAGAAAAGAAAAAAGTTCGGATGTCAGGGAAGAAGAGACAAAGAAAGAGCAAAACGAACAAGACAAAAAACCACAACCACCCTTATCCTGACGGCACGCCGAGCTCAAGCCGACATTTACTAAAGCGTCCTCGCTTACGAGGTCGTTCAGAAGAATGTTTTCCTCGAGGCCGCAAAGAGCATCGAGGATCCTCTGCTCGTTCTCAGACAGTTTGGGGAGTTTGTTGGCGGTCTTGCACCGGGCCTGCCCCCACCTGGGGTCGAACCCCCACGTGCGCTCGGAGGATAAAAAGAAAAATTTCTACTTCCATCCGTGAATGGATGTAGGAGCACCCCGGAAAAGTGACCGACCGCCCCGAAGGGCAATGTAGAGCCACTCCCCGTCTCCCAGGTTGGACTTCATCAAGAAGCACCACCGAAAGATATTGACCGAAGTCGATATCCCGTGCGCAAGGCACAGGGACAGAAAACCGACGATCGTCCTCCACGCGTTCGGAGCGAGGTGCGCTGGAACGAGCTGATAAGTCGCCAGGAGCTCATTCACAAACCCATGAAGGGGGAAACGCAGGCCGACCCAGAGTGTTTCTATATACACTCCGATCCGACTCGGGGGAGGCCTCGTGACCCGATCCTCCGACCCCGTGGGTTCCAGACGGAACCCGCGCTGAGGGAAAAATCACTCAGCGGTCATCTCTAATTCCTCACTGCTCATGGTGGTCTCGACTTCGTCTGGACCACGACCCATCCCAGAAAGAAAATGATAGGAGGAGAAGGAAGAAGAAAAGGAAAACGAAAATAAAAACCCTCTGAGTAGACAAGGGGGCACCTACTGAAGTCTTCGTCGGAAATATCGACGAGTCGGAGAGGAAGAACCAAAATGATCGCCTCGAGATACCGCCGGAAGGAACAGAAGGACAGAAGAAGAGGAGAATGGGGAGAAACAGCAGTGGCGGCAAAATAAGAGCCCTTAGGGCCAGAATGGGGGTATATATAGACCTCTCCGATGGTCCGGATCGGTGAGACGGGATCCCGCCTCCCGTCCAGATCGTGCCACGCGTCGGCCTCGAAGACCGAAGCGGCATATTCAATTTAGATCGGCACTTTGAATGCAGAACCAGGGAAGCATCCCATTGGATCACGGAGCCCCATCATAAGCCCACGATGCGAGGATGTTTCGAAATGCGAAAAGGTGTCGCCCCATCTCCTTCCATTAAGAACGCCTTGAAGCACGCGGAGCGCCGAAAAAATTCAAAATTTCCTGGCCCACACCGACATGGTAAAGACAGCTACTTTCCGCGCTCGAGCTCGCGAGCGGCTCGAACTCGGAAGTCGGGGGTAGTGTTGGGGGAAAAATGAGTCGCTCCGAAACATATGGGCGCGTGGCCAGCATGTGCCTGGAGGCGCCCGACCTGAAGGCGCCCGACCTAAAGGTGCCCGACCTGAAGGCGTTCGACCTGGAGACACTCGCCCGACTTTAAAGCATGCAACCAGGCCCGACGTCTAACCAGTCGCACGACTCCGAGACGCCCCATCCGAGCACTTTACCTCGGCATCCTCGATTTTGGGAGCCCGACCTCCCGACCGCACCACCCACCTGCTGCGGTCACATCCTTCTGCAGCTCGACCAGGAACCATGCCCTGCTACCGCCGTCAACAATTAATGCGCATGGCCTCTGTTGATCTCCGGCTCACTCAACAATTAATGCGCATGGCCTATGCTGATCTCCGGCTCACTCAACAATTAATGCTACCTACGGACCTCAAGCTTTCCACGACAGATAGTTGAACTATTCTGCCACGTCTAGTCAGTCACGACGACTCGCTGACTCCGACCTGCTCTCCCACGGCAGTGCAATAATTTGCACGATCGTGCTCAACCATGATGGTAACCTGTTCGCCCCGTCGCATCACAGGTACACATGTACCTCTCTATAAAAGAAAAACTCCTCACCCTTAGAAGGGGCTGGACTCAGAAATTCTAGAGGATACATTCTCTCCTTCTGCATACTAGCCCACCTCTGACTTAAGCATTTGAGGGCCGGCGCCGGGAACCCCGACCACCAGCTTTTTGCAGGTCCTCGGAGGACGTCGCTCGCCGACGGACCGCTACCCGCCAACTCTCGCCGGAGCTCCTACCTCTCAGCCGAGTGGTCACCCCCGGATCCAATTTCTAGCAACAGTCACTAACATTAAAATTATGTTCTGAATATCCAGCCAATAGTAGCTCTAGATGTTGTAAAATGGGCCAAAATATATTTATTAGCTTTTACACACGGTGGTTTTCTCTTTTAAAAATTAGATACTATCTTTGAAAAATGTAATTGAAAACAGT
>JAOXJJ010000001.1:1711907-1751845 GCA_025769935.1 Phoenix roebelenii
ATATAAACATTTTTGTGGGGATGTCAATCTAACCACCTTGTTTGCCCACCTACCTCACATCATGCGCCTACAATTCTACACCACATAGTTATTTGATCTCATCTCTCTAATTAAAAAGCTAACACCTATCAATAAATCCAACAGGCCATCAATAATTACGTGTCAAAACTGGTGTCTATTATGACCACTACATGTTGATTATTTGGCAACCAACGCAGGCGTGATCTTTTTTTATTATTTTCTATCTGTTGACGTGAACTTCACGTTGTTGAGAGGAACGATGCAAATCCTTTCTGGACTTTGGAGGACACGATTGTGCACCACTTAGGTTCCCATCCGATGTGGCATGAGAGGATTGGGACTGGGATTTCATAAGGCAGTGGCATCAATGCCACGTTGTATGGAATTGAAAGAGAGAAAAATGGCGGTGCGGCGTATATAAAATTTTTCTTTATTTCATGTCCAATAGATTACCAGGGCGCCAGTTTTTGGACCCATGGATTTTGACGATTGAATTTGCCCAAAGGGCTCGTGGTTGCAAACTTACATTGCCATCCTCTGATCATGATGGAATTGATCGCGACCTGAAAGAGAAATATTTGTTCTTTTTAGAAATTTCTGGCCAAAAGCTCGTGCAGCAGGAGATTCAATGATGACATCATAAGCAACTTTATTAGGTGCTTTATTAGTGGCGACTTACGTAGGGCATGATGGTTGTATATATGTAGTTTGAAAAATATCAAGAACTATATCAAATTGCACCAATTTATTTAAAACCATGTCCACATTGGACAATATCATGCTTCATTGGACAAAACACAAAGCTAGCTAGCCAGCATTATTTTTATTACATGTGTTGCACTTGTAAGAAAAACTTATCGAGAATCAAATACGGGACCTAATCTTTCAATGGTAAAAATGACTCCATGAAAATCTTATCTTGAGAGTGTAGAGCATTCTTAGTGCTTTCATCTCTACATCCACCTTCTTCTCTTCTGGTTTGCCACATCATCATGTCCATATGTCTCCACACACGAATCCTCACATATTTTCCCATTCAAGCTCTGACGTCAGTATTCCCTAATCTACATATGTTATTAGCCAGATTCATTCTAATACCATTTGTAATAATCCAAAACTTCATCCAAAATGCCACTCGGAAGGTATTATTTGGATTTCTTCGTTCTGTATAAGTATCTAAGATCTTTTCGACGAATAACCGATGTAAGACTAAACACACGCCTGCACACAGGTTCTCACAAGAAGTTCGATGCGCTATGAGGTCCACCAGTCTGCCCATCCTTGTGCTCCATGAACTAAAAAGAAAAAAAAAATGTTAATCCTCCGCCTTCCTTTCAAAGCAGAACTATTTAGATTTAAAAAAATAGTGCATCTAGAAACCCTGCAAGCACATCATCATTAAAAGTCGAAGTATCGTATCGGATCTAAAAATTGAGTACATGAGATCAAAGCAAAACATGCAACTTCGTCTAGAAAAAAGTGGGGGCTCGCGAGGTTGGATGAGCAGCACTTAATTCCATTCATACCTTCCTCGGTCAATCAAGTGTACCACAAAGCTATATATCAAACCTCCATTGGAGGAAAGGAGGAAAACCCTTGATTTATTATACTCAAGTGACGAGAATAGGGAGCAAAAGTCCAAGTCTCTGTCTTGGCCTTGTAAGTCTCCTACCTAATAAAGAATGGTCATCAAGCGTACTAAACCTATCGCCTTGGCTATTCAACATCTGGAGGCGTTTGGTAACCCCAATAGGATCACCACGGTGATCTATAATTTTCGGTGATCTAAATGCTGGGGTAATTTGATCTCCAGTGATTTAAGATCAATGTGTTTGGTAGGCCATGATCCAGTGATTAAAAATTTCCGGATATCCATGAATAACTTGTTTGGTATGATATGAAGATCCAAGATCATCGACCACATAATACCATAGGATCACTATCCTGGAATGATCTTGAATTTCCGATCTCAAAAATAGATATCCCATCACTGAGTTGGACGGTAAGTTGAGAAGTAGAGGTGATTTAAAATCACCGCCACGTAGGATCATCGTGGTGCAGCCACATGCGGTGATCTCATCATCTTCACCTACATCACCTTTGATTCTAGGATGATCGTCCCATACCAAATGCCCCTTTAAGCTTTCGATTACCTTCCCCCTCTATTCTTTCTTTTTTTTTTTTTTTTTCCTCAGATAGGTCCATTTGGGTGGCTACCGTCAAGAGTCACAGCCTTCCAATCCCACTTTTGATTTTTTGAAAAGCTAGTAGAGAAAAGGAAAGTATAGATAGTGTGACACGCATCACTCAAGAAGGTGTGACCTTTTTTTTTAATAAAAAATATATGAATTTCATAGTGATTTGTCTTCAAGGTGATATTGTGATGTTTTTTTACCAGGTAAAAGAAGAAGAAAAATTACTGGTGAGAAGAGTAGACAGTGGCACACACGTTGCTCAAAATGGCTTTTTTTTATATGAATTTTTTTCAATAAATTTCACTTCAGCAATGGTGAAACTATTTTTTTAATCGATAAAAAAATTCGAGCAGCAGATGCAGAATCTTTTATTTTTGGACAGATTTTTGAAAAAAAAATAAAAGATGAAAAAAAATTAAAACAAAACCACTAAGTCTTCAACCTTCCTTTCAAATCAGGATTAATTAGATTTAAAAAAAAAATAAAATGTAATCCCATCCGAAAAGGATGGGTCACATGTATTAGTAAAGAAATAGAGCGGATCTTGTCTTTCTGGCGTTGATACAAGAGGGATCAGTGATTGAGGATTCGACGGTGAGTGATGGTCGGAAAAGACAAGAGAGGGCAGAGAGAGAGACGAGCTGATGGTGAGGGATGGTGATTACTCTATCATTCCGAAATTGAGAGGGAGAAAGCAAGGCCGCAAATAAGTCCGGTTGGCCCATGTCAACCCGACTTGACCTTGACTCAACTTGCTTAGACTCGACCTAATATGTTTTAGAGAACCCTTAGGGCCAGGTCGGATTCTAAAATTGGATCCGTTCTATTTTCCGAGTTAGATCTAGATTTACTGAATTCAGACCCGACATGTTCCGCCCCATTTGAAATTTATATAATTTTAGATTTTCAACCTTATGATCCAATCCGGCCTAACCCGAATCTGTAAAATTGTTTGGGCCTGCAGGCCGCAACCCATAGGAGTGCAAACAAGTTCTGAAGTCATGGATGGGTTGATCCGAACGGAACCTAAATTTTTTGGATTGGGTCCGAGTTAACATGGATCCGATCCGATCCAAATGATCCGTTGGGTCAAAAATTGTAACAATGGCTGACCCGACCCAACCCTCTATTGGGTTGAATCTGGGTCTAAAATTAGAACTCGAACAAGAAACTATATTGTATAAGGTTACTCATGACTCAACCCGACTCGACTTATTTGCACCCCTAGGAAGAAAGCAAGGTGAATATATCAACTGCGATAGTGGTGGAGAAGCCAAAATAGGAGCATACAGAGTTGGAGGTTGTTGTCGTTGTTCTATCACAACTCTAGCATGTCGAAGAGCGACCGAAAAAAAGGTAGGTTGTGCAAATAGCTGAGCAATGGAAGAGAAGGCTGTTGGATCTAGGTGAACGGCGTAGGATCTTCGTAAAAAAAAGGGCTGAATGGCCTATGGTTCCCATTAAAGCCTTCTAGGCTCAGGCCGAAGCTTTCTACAATGAGAATCTCGATGGAGTATGGTAGAGAAGAGGTGGCCATGGCAAATTGGCAAGTGAGGAAAGAGGAAGGTCGGGGTTTTGGCGGAGGAGGAACAATGGAGTGGCCTAGGGCTTCTAGTCTATTTCCTTTTGAGGGAGCGAGACGCTCCTCTGCGTCTGAGTGGGGCACGCATCGGCCAACGGGCATTGCTCTTTTTTTTTATCTAACGTTCGCATAAAAAAAGAAAAAGCATCTGACAATCATAATTTTTTTATGCGAGCATACCGGCATATTTTTTTAATGAGGTTGCTCGCATAACAAAAGACTTAGATCTCTTTTGTTCTTTTTATGTGGACATCCTCATATTTATTTTTATGCATAAAAAACTCAAAAAAATATATTTAAAAAAATCCTAAAAATAAATTAAGAAATGTAAGATCAATAAAAAAATATAGATAAATAATAAAAAAATATAGTATTAATTTAGAGCCTGCATTGCAATGCGACTTTCTTGGCCCTCTTTTGCTTGCTTGCTCCATTTTTATTTTATAGAAAAATATTTTCTATCCTATTAAAATAGGTAGATAGATTAAGCTCCTTTTACATAAAGAAGGCATTTACTCCTATTAAATCAATAATCAATAATCAATCATCCGGAATGAAAAATCCACATAACTAATAATGATTTATACTACTAAAAATATCTAAAAATAAAAAAATAAATCAAATAGATTAAAAAACTAATGATAATACATTAAAAAAAAATATAGTAAGATCCCTTCAAATTTGTCGATGTAAAACTGATCCCTCTATCTTGAAAAAGTCTTAAAGTGGTCTCCAACTTATTTTTTTGGTTACAATCTCATCCTTTCATTCAATTTAATTAAATGGATTTTACTAAAAAACTTCAAAGATTGTCTAAAAATCCTTAAATACCTTTGGCATCTAAAGTGAAAATGGATTATGGGAAGTGGGATATTGTCGAACACTTGGCGGGCGGCATCGAGGAGCCCGCAGCGGGCGAAGGCGGAGGCAAGAACGGTGCAGAGGACGAGGTCCGGCTGGGGGGAGAGGCCGGAGAGGAGGAGGAAGGCGTGAAGGTAACTTGACTGGGACGACGACGGTTTCATCACCAGTTCACCACCGCCGAGCTCGTCCACACCAAGGCGCAAGCTTGGCCACACCCTCACCGCAAAGGAGCTCGTCGGGGTATCAGCTTCGACGAGTTCTCACAGCCCATCACTCCTGCCACCTTCGACAATTCCCAGGCTCGATCCTTTGACCTCTTCCGGTAGGCCTTCATAGGCCTCCATTCCATGACGTCTCCATCATGCTTGCTTTATTTCAATTTTCCTCTCTGTGCATGCAAATGGAGTTTGATTGCCCGGGTTTTGAAACGAGAATTTGAGCGGAATCAGTGAGAATGGGCACTGGAGTTTGATTGCATGGTTTTACAAGTCTATTTCTTATCAAAAGCAGCATGTGGGTGCTTCAAGAGTCTTGTATGTCTTGCTCGTGGGGGAAGAAAAATGAGTTAGTTTGTTCTTCTTGTTGTTGATGCTGAGTTCTATCCTATGATAGTTGGAAAACTAATATCGCACCTCAATTGGAGTCTGAAGCTCTGTTTAATAAACTCTCAGTTTAAAAAAACCTGCGGGCATCGTGTAGTCTGGGAGCGTGGTTTCGTCGGTGATGAAGTTCCAGTTGGGAATTTCGTCGAATAGGTCGCGAGAAGGAGGATAAAGAATTAGTGAGAGTATGTGTTTAGTTTCGCATTGATTATTTATTGAAAAAAATTTGAATACTTATATAGAAATAAGAAATTAAAAAATTATCTTTCCGCTAACTTTTTTTTTTAGATGAAATTTTAGATTGTAACAAATGGTATTAAACATTCTTGCTAATTAAAGTAGGATAAATTGTGCAATCATTTTGAATTCAATTGAATTTAAATTTACTGTTTTATTTCACAAGGAGCCTAAGATAGACATTTTGATGGCCGAGTCCAAATGTATTTTGGACTTGAGAGATGCACCATATTTCTCCTGTTCAAGAATCAAGATGTTCTTAAGCTTGTAGCTCAAAGATATACCCTCCGAGCTTATAATTAGAGGGTAAGGTTCGAAACTCGAAAGGTGTTATTCATTTAAAGAAAGAAAACAAAACCTGAGAGATGTTATCCGTCAGGCATTTCAGCCCTCATTTGAGTCTGGTTTGTGTTGGGCTCTATTTGCCAAGGTCCTATAAGTAGCTTTGGCCTGTTATATATCAGAGATGGAGAGAGAAAGAGAGAGAGAATAAGTTCAGAAATCAAAATGAATAATGCATCATCCAATCTTACATATTAACAAGGAAAATCTCAAGACTGATCTAGTTTGCCATTGGAGTTACTAATTCAAGGCTGGTTCTATCCAATTACCAGACATTCAAATGAATGTCACTCAATTCAAGGTCCATCCATTCTCGCAATGGCTCAAATTTAACCACTTACATTTATGAATCATAATTATAATATTAAATCTTATTATTTCTTTTATTGTAATTTAAATATTTAGATATAAAAGTTTATTTCTTTGGATTTCATATTTTGAATAGTTACCAAATATCTATCCAACTTTCCACCACATTTCTAAGCAGAGGTGCCAAAACTCAACCCAAAGCCACCAACCCATATGAACCCATCTGAAATAAACAAGTTGAGGTTGATTGTTCTTTAATTCGGTCAGGAAAAAATCAATCGAAAATAACTATTAGGTTTCACTCCATCGCCACCTCCATCATACCCAAAAACATTGATCCGTTAAGTTTATCGGGTCTAGTTTTTTATATCCAAACCCGATTGTTTTGTGATTATCGGGCCGGATTGTCGTTATTGGATCTCCCCAAAGCCCTCTAGTCCTATCACGTGCCGATCACGTGCTTTCCCCCCTCCCACCCTCTACTGCAACCCGACCTCTTCATCTCCCCCTCTCCAGTCTTCGCCTCCCCCGCCCTCGCCGCCGCCCCGATTCTCGAGGTAATCCCTTTTCTTCTCACTCAGAACTATGCTCTTTCGATCGTAACAAATCGATTCTTGATCGGATTTCGTTGATATAATCTCACAAAATGAAATCTTGATCCAAAATCTAGTCTATGACTCGATGTTCTTTGCCTTCTTGATCGAATTCTTGGTAGTTTTTCTGAGTGTTTATGATAAATATCTGAATCAAGACATGTATTGATTGGGATTTAGTCACTGTTAGGGTTTTTATAGGTTCTTCGATGATTTAAGGTAGGACTTATGATTGATTGTGATGATTAAATGGCGAATGTTTGGTCTCGCAGTGGTTGTTTGCAAGGTTAAGAAGAAAAGGAGATGCCTACGCTGCAGGCAGCATTGCCCCCTGAGATTGCTGATAATGTGATCAGAGTAAGAACTCTGCCTCATTTTTTTTTCCTCATTCGAGAACTGGAAAACATTCTTTGATCAGTAGTCTTAAGATTAACTTTTTTCTTTCTTGTAGTTGTATCGCGAGTGCCTAAGAAGAGCTCGCTTCATTGGTCATCAGGTTTTTCCTCCCATCTCCTGTTTCTTTTCTTTTCTTGTTTTCAAAGTTTTGGCCTTCTCCCTCTCATATGATTCATGAAACATGGTTACGACTAAAAAATTGGTTCCCCGTGATAATGAATAATGGCAACCAAGCATCCAAATTATAAATGTTGTTGGGTAGATTGTGGAGCCGACTGATTTCTTTTGTGTGGGAATTAGGTGGTTGGGAGTGGGGCGTGTACATTGTTATATTCAAGATTCCATCTGCTTTCAGTTCACCAAGTAGTGTTGCATTACAAAGAGTAACTTATATCATATTAACATAAAGTAGTATGTTGTTGAGCAGAAACTTAGGGCTTGATGGTATATTAGTTCTTACGTAATCTGATTGCTTTGCTTGTACTATCTCAATTGGGTCAGCATGTGTTTTACTTTTTCAAACTAGTAAATTGGTACATGCAAATGCACATCTTGAAAAGGAAAAAGAAAACATACCTTATGATAAAAAATGCTTATGATATTTGCATTGCAGTGGGTAGGACTTTCGATTCTGTATTAATATCTGCCCTTAAAAAACAATACCTTTCTATTAAGAATGAAAGGAAGATACCACACTAATTTGAAAAAGATAAATAAAACAAAGGATTTGTGTTAATAAACATGGGAAATTAAAATAGAAAAGAATCAATGGAGAGTTAAAATGTGGGTAGAAGTTAAATCTAAAGGATATATTTTAATTGAAGATCAGACATGTATGCCAATAATAAGTTGAAACTAACGTATGAACTAATTTAATGTGGATCATCAACATGGAGAAGTGAAGAGAGATGAAAGTGCAACCACAAGTATCCAAACTATCCAAAAGAATTATATGTGACCCTCTGCATGATATCATTCTTTTTTTTTTCTAAAAGAATATTGGAACCAAGGTCTGCTGTGTCGGAACCGGGGCTCGGATCAGTTGCCTGGTGGCATGGGTCAGTATACCCCCATACCGTTCCCTGCCGAGCCCATTCCGATACAATAGAGGAGGCGGGGCACAAGGAGAACGAGAGAGAGGAAAAGAGAGAGAGAAGGGGGAGAGAGGGAGGGAGAGAAAAGAAGGGTGGTGAAGGCCGGCGAGCCGTGCGGAGGAGGGGCTCCGCCTCTGAGTCCTCTGTTTCGTTTGAAACAAGAAGAAAACAAGGGTCTCAGAGGGGACTCCTTTTTTATTTCGTGATTTTTAAGTGAAGTCGGCAAATCGCATTGCCAACTTCACTTACAAATCGTGAAATAGAAAAGGGTGAAATAGGAGACCCGGAGGCGGAGCCCCTCCTCCGCCTCCTCTGTGCGGCTCGCTGGCCTTCGCAACCCTCCACCGCCCTCTCTCTTCCTTCCTCTCCCTTTCCCTCCCTCCCCCTCTCTCTCTCTTTCCTTCCTCCCCTCCGTCAACAACTTTCATTTCGGTTGGCGGAACCATCCCATTCTGTCTCCGATATGGCTCGGTACGCTTGAAACTGTCCGGTTCAGAATAGTTCCACCGACCATGATTGGAACCATGGATCATGTGGTGATTGCAAGGATATTATCTTCTGGGTTAGTTTATAATTTTGGTTTGTTGGGTCACATGATCTGCTAGGTTTCTTGAATAATATTTTGAGAGTGGAGCAGTGAGTTTCTCAGAGAAAAATCAATCCTCATGGAAAGTTTCTTATCAGATTTCTTACAATCTGATATTCTGATTTGGTTCATGCATTATCATTGGTTTTCTTAAACAATGGTTAGGATTAATTTAACAAAATTGATATGTTGTATTTTAAAAACTAAACCATCGAGTGTGATATTGATAAAAAAAATTCTGCTTTGAGTACAGTCCATATTAAATTAGGAGACTAATTTTGTGACCTCAGTAGTCAAAATTAACTCAAAAGAAAAAAATCAAAGGTTGCAATAAGTTGTGTTTTAAAAAATGACCCCTTGAGTACCTTACTAATAAAAACAAAATTTTGCTATGAGTAGAGTACATATTAAATTAGGCGACTAATTTTGTGACTTCAGTGGTTGAGATTAACTCAAGAAAAATAAAAGACTGTGTTTTCCTCTGAACAGAAATTATTGGCACTTTTATATATGATATAGTTAGTATGCTTTGTTGTTATAAGTTAATAAAGCCTTCCTATTTCAAGCTTATAGAAATCATAGGTCAGATGGGCATTAGTTAAAGAAACTACCAGTAGGGCTGCAAATGATCCAGCTGCTCATGAGCAGCTTGGGCTCACCTTGACATCAACTTGGTTCAAGCTCAGTTGAGTTAGAAATGAGTGGAGCTGGAACAGATTTCAAAGTTTTGCTTGACTAAAACTTGGCCTAGAGATTAGCGGGGGCCGAGCTTGAACAGGTTTTCTTGAGCTCAATACCAGGTCGATCCGAGCTCGAGCAGCTTATTTATTTTCCAAGTTGAGCCCGAGCGGCCTGCTACTTGGATCCACTCAGCTCATTTGCACTCCTAACTACTAGATTGTTGCTTTGGATGGATTATAGCAGCAATGTGTATGGCACCTGATAAAGTTTGACAACCACTTCTTGATGTTTGGTTAATAATAAACATTTTATGATGTTGAATTATCCTTAGGGTATTTAGATACTTGTGTCATTCACAAACAAACAAGGATGCAAAATAGTGGCACAAAAAGGTCCTTCCCTTACTAAGAACAGCGAGATTTTACAAGTGTATACTTTATTGTGGTATATTTTCACATAACTATTTGTTAATTAAACACCAAGCTTATATTTCCATGAGTACTTATTGTTAGAGATGTTGATGGAAACGATTTTGTGCACCATATTATTTTGAAAATGGTAGCATGTAGTCACATAAATCATCTCATTCGCTTCCTTTATCAGATCTACCTGCACCATCGTAGTTAGCTTCGCTTGTTTCTATCCATTCTAATTAGGGAGAAATTCATTCGGTTGAGTGATATTAATGATATGAGATATTTCATACTTCTATCATGAAATCCCTATGGAGTCAGAATAGCATCATTACCTGCCAAATTACATTATCAGGTAATTGGAGATGAATGGGATTTACATGAATTTTGATTGTGGTTCAAGAAATATAGACCTAACAAAGTTAGAATTTACAGAAAAATACATAACCATTAAAGATTCAGAAATTGACCATGATATTGAAGGATTCAAAAGGCTGAGGTAACTTGCTAATGAGTATACCTTGTGTTCGGTCATGTGTCAACAGATGCACCACTGCCTGCAATTAATTGCATGGACTAGCACATGAAAACTTGGTAAAGACTACCGAATTCTTTCGAAACAAGAACTATTTATGAAGTTCATCTTTCTGTCTAGGAGGATTGGAGGGAATTTTGGCTTAGGTATGTTCTCGAGGAGATATGGTTTCATTGATCAATGGACACATTTTCTTAAGCTGGCTTTTTATGCTTTTGAAATGCTACATCAGAAGCCCATTTGTAGCTACTGCTATAGCTGTGTCAGAACAGTTAGTTTTGAAGCATCATTCTTGAATCGTATTGCATGGTTATCAGTTGCCATTGCATACATGTTGGATATTGAATGATTTTTTTCTTCTTTTTTTTTTTTTAGGTTAAATGTATGAGGACCCGTGCGGGCGTGTGTCCCACATCAGTTATTCGTCGAGGAAATCTTGGATACTTATGCAGAAATAAGGAACCAAAAAAAAAAACCTTTCGGCTAACCTTTTTGGGTGAGGTCCTAGGTTGTCACAACTTGGGTGGATGGAGGGTATAGATAGCTATTAAAGCTCTTACCTCTTAGTTTCCAACTTTTGTTCATATCAGTCAGTTTGTAACACATAATTGCTAGTGAGTGCATTTAACAACTAAATACATGTTGTTCATAATAGCTAATTCTGTGTTCTGACTGCAGTGAACTTTTTGTCCTAATACCATTTCCTGCAACCAGCCAAACAACAAATACCAGAGAGAACCTAAGAGAAAGTCTCACTAGGATTGCCTGCAGCATTTTTCAATTTCCACAGTTTTTTGTAATACTACAGTAATTGCCTATACATCCAAACTGGATAATTGTAGTTTAATCTTCATAGGAAAATCTTATTCTTATAGGACAATACAGGAGAGCGGTAGACATAAGTAGCTCATTATCTGATGGATTGTCAATTGATTGAGTATTGAAACAAATTGTTGCTTTAGTTGTATATGGTGTAATTAGCAACCTTTATCCTATCTATAGGGTGCTACAAATGAGTTGTCTTGGGTTTGGAAAAATAGTTACATATAAATCTACAAATGGAAATCAAAAAGGCACATTCAGCCATCTCAGAAGTTATTTTTCCTATTCTTCAGTTCTTGTAAATTCTTCTTTATTCCTATCTGAGGTTGCGTCCTCTGAAACAATTAGGATTTTTTAATAATTTCCTAGTGCTTGCCATTACCTCCTTTTGATATCTTGCTTCTTGCTTCTATTTTTTCAATTATTTAAGTTATGAATAAGGTTCCCTCCTCACTCCTCAGACTAGATGTTGCATATGAGACATGTTTCTGAATTCGTCATTTATCAACTTATAATTTTTTCCCCATGCGTTCTCTAATAATGTTTTAGGCAGCCTGCTCATGTATTTTTCATGTTGTATGCCAAAAGTAATTCCAGACTAAATGTTCAGGTATAATTATGGCTTGTTAATGTGAGAGTAGTGGACTTTTCTTGCGATAGTGCTGGCAATAATTCGATGAAAACAAACTGAGGGAGAAGTGATTAGAACTATTATGTGATAGTCTTACATCGGATAGGTTAAGGACTATAGTAGTGCTCATATACTAGCTTAAGCTTTCTGGTTGGATTTTAACATGCTACCAGAGCCCACGACCCCTCTTGCCTACTGATGCCTCCGCATTCCCACTTACTAATTTTGCCCCTCTTCGAGCTCCATCCTCGGGGCTCAACATGTGAGAGGGGGTGTTGAGAACTGGTCCCACATCAGATAGGTTAAGGACTCTAGTGGTGCTTATAAATTCATGGGTATATCGACCTCCTAGCTTAAGCTTTTGGGTTGGACTTTGACAGGGGCACTGCCATATCTTTTAATTTTCTATTTAGCTTATGTCTAAAGTGCAATCAAAATCCGAAGCCTAATCTGTCAAGTAGCCCTCCTTTGTGGTCTTTAATATTGCTTGACAAAGTGTTGGTAAGCCATAATCGACACAAACATAGAATGCTGGGGTGAGTATATCATGCTTGGAAAGGCTTGAGTACGAGGTCCAGGAGTCGGATTGAGATGCATCAAAAGATAAATGATTTAACCTAGTGTTGTCCCTTATGGAATAAAATATGGAAGTTCTAGACTGTGTTTTCTCTAAAAGTGTCCACTTTTTTAGTTTGCTGTGATGGTAATGTAATCTCATGCTTGGAGTAATGCCTAAACTAGTGATTTTATTCTCCTGCATTTATGGTGGCCAATGTATGACAAGCAAGAAATAAAATAAACTTTTTATGCTAAAAGATTCATAAAGTGCAGATCTTCAAAAGGATAACTGTTGAAGTCCAATTGTTTGAGTGGATTGTTCTATACTATAATAGCTAGTTGACTGGTATGAAATTCTTAATATGGAGGTTACCTGCCATATTATGAAGTTTCTTTAAGCCTGACCATTTTCAAGATGACTGATAGTGACTTGAAGAAAAAAAATTATTAGATGGTTTAGTTGGATAAAAGAAATTTGGTCCATCTGTCTAAGTAAGCCAATCATCAAGAGAGAAGATCATTCTACCAACTTGCCAACTACCTTTCATTTCTTTTTACTATGAAGTAATCAAAGGAAAAACTCTTGATTAAAAGAAAATTAATTTAAGATAGACAAGGAGGTAATTGTACAATAAAAACCATTGCCAAATCAAGGTTTATGTTTATATGACTGTATCACATAGTAAAGCTCTATTGTTTACTATGTTTTGACTTAAAAGTTAGACATGCATTTGATTTGGAAGTATTGGACAGTTCAGTTAGACTTTTTTTGATAAAAGCAAACCCAAACCTCAGCAAAATCTGAATCTAGGGAATTTACCACCAAGCCAGTCAGCCATAAGTAAATAGAGGAAATGTGATGGAGAGTTGGAAGAAGCAGCAAAATTCTGATAACCAGAGCAGGCAGCATGGGCCAAGTAGTCAGCTAGTTGAGTCTCTTCTTTGAACATATGGGATACGTGGAGGCAAGGTCTGCCGAACTGGCACCGGAACCTGTATCGGTGGACGCCCAGTACAATTTGGACCGGCACGCCCATTTTTTTTAAGTTTTCAAGAATATTTAATTGGTAATCACTCTTTTTAAACTTTTTCAATAATTTTAAGTCTAATTTGATGTTTTTTTTATGTTTTCTTGATTTTTTTTTGATGTTTTTTGATGTTTCTATGATCTCGGTTTAATCTAGATGATGCATCTTATTGCTTTAAAATGATACAAATCATAAAATGAACGATATAAAATATTCTCAAATCAAGTAGTGACGTAAAAATTAAAAAAATAATATACTCAATTACATACATTTAAAGTTCAACATACATACCGATATCTAAATCCTTCTGATTAGCTTGAATCGGTGTTATTTTTGGAGTATTTGGAAAGGAGAAGCGGCATAAATGCTTTCAAATGTTGTTTGAAAGTCCACACATACCTAACGACCATCTGATGCTTTAAAAGCATATGGTGGCAATCATTCAAGGAGGAACAGTATCAACCCGGTTCGAAACTGGGTTGACTCGGTGCGAACCAACCTGTTCGCACTGAGTTTGCACCGAACCAACCAGTTCTGGCCGGTTCGAACACTTACTTGCCAGTTCGGTAGGAGTTCCAGCCGGTACGGGGCCGGAATCGAAAATATTAGTTGAACTGACCCGGTTTTGCACCGAGTCGGCTTGGCAATGCCCGAACAGGGTGGTTCGGCCCGGTTCGGCAGACATTGCGTGGAGGGAATGTATAGATCTCTATAGCCATATTATATCTTGAAGGAGAGGATTATCTTGAGAGGAAGAAGTGGCATTCTTAATCCAGGCAATCACAATGGACGAATCTCCATCAAACCAAACATCACAATCATTGCAGGGGAAGACAGCTTGACAAAGTTCTTCCCTTGCAGCTCTCAATTGAGCTTGAGGCACATTGCATGAGGATAACTGAACAGCTCCTGCATAAATTAGTTGATCCTCATTATTGCAAAGAATGTACCCAGCTCCAGCAGAGTGATTGTTCTTCAGACCATCAAAATTCACTTTGATAACAACACCAGGTGGTGGGTATTGCCAAGAAACTAAATATGGTGAAGAAGATTGGAGGCTCAAAGAGACAAAATGTCCGTGTTTTCCTAGTGTGGCATTTGTGTTGACGGTGTCAACTAGAAAAGCTACCTGTCATCACAAAAGATTGGTGCATCACCCATAAAAAGGAGATTGCTATTCATAGGTGGAAAGTAATATCCAACTTCCAGAGGCCAACAACTACTTTAAGACCTTGGCACATGTTTTGTAGCAGTTGGATGCATGAGACTTACAGTAAGCTGCCTTTATGAAAAGACATCCTTGATCACTTGGAATAGTTTTTTCAACTGCCCCAAATTGGTACGAGTACCGTGCTAATTAGATATGTGTGCGGTATCAAGGTATGCTGAACCGACCGGAACCACTCGGTTTAGTCTGTACTAAACCGGTGCCGACGGGCACCGGTACGGTACAGCATATAAAAACGGTTCCGACCCAAACTGAGTCAGAATCGATTGATTCCATACTTGTACCGGTGCAAATCGGGCCGGTTCGCACCGATACAAGCATAATTTCCCCGCGCGTGGGGAAGAGCGCTCACACAGCTGGAGCCCGCGTAGGCCTCTTAATGCCACAGAGTGGCATTTAAAGGTACTCTGTGGCATTTAACGTGTCCGCGCGGACGCGTGCAGATGCGGTGATTTTTTTTGGAAATCGCGCGGGGACGTGCGAGCAGAGAACGCGTGCCCGTGCGCAATTTTCTGCGCAGGAAATGCCATTTAATGCCACTCTGTGGCATTTAACGCGTCTGCGCGGACGCGGTGATTTTTTTTTGGGAATCGCGCGTGGGCGGAGAACTTTTGGGAATCGCGCACGGGCGGAGAACGTGCGCCCGCGCGCGATTCCCCACGCAGGAACTGCGCTTACGCGAGGTTCCGCGCTTAGGGCATCGTGCTCACGCGGGCTGCCAGCCCGCGTGGGCCATTTAATGCCACTCTGTGGCATTTGATGCGTCCGCGTGCGTCCGCGGACGCATGTGGACACGTTGTTTTTTGCTCTGATTCAATACCGGTTCCAAACCGGTACCGAACCGGAACCGTACCGGTGCCAGTGCTCACCGGTACGCCGGTATGGTCGGTCCGGCGAACCTTATGCGGTATAGTACCAAACCGAGCCGTACTAGCACTCGGTGTGCATGTGTACCAGTTCGATACTATTTTAGTGTTTTTTTTCGTTTTTTTTTTACTTTGAAGATTATTTTAAGGTTTGCTAATCTTGAGTTATGATTTAAGGATGTTTTAATGTTGTTTTATTTCATATTGATCCCAAGAGACCGTATGATTGCTCAATAGATGCAATTGTAATCATCAAACAACTATTTTAACTCGGTAGGTAGATATATATTATTTTATGCTCTAGTTTTCAATCGTTACCTTCTTTTTGAACTCTTGCTTTTGATTTTTATTATTCTTCTCTTACTTTTAACTCTATTGGTTTTGCCTTCAGTTTATAGATTTACGTAGGCTATATTATCCTGATATATAGGTAGACATGACACCTAAAATTCTCGTTACGGTCTTGTTCATAGGCTTATGGATGCACCTCTCTATATCTCTATCTAATTGTTGCTGCCTGATTTACAATCAGTATCTACTAGAAAAGCATTGTTCTTTTTCTAATTTGTTTTTATATTGTGTTTAATGCACGAGTTAGGGGTCATATTTTATATATGCTCTCCAAGTTACAAAATATCTAAAAAATTAATTTCAATTCGAATTTTAATATAAAACCCTTCTAGGATTACTACAAAATTTTGGCATAATATCTCTTGATTTTACCACTTTTTGGCCTATATTAGGCATAAAAATGGAAAAAAAAGAGAAGAATGAAAAGAAGATACCTGATTTGGCTTGGCTTTAGGCTGAAAATCTGCAGTTCTTCCTCTTTCCTGAATTTTCTCCACAAAATCCACTTTCTTTTTGAAGGACAAAAAGGAGTAGGCCACAAGATGCATTCTCCTCTACTATTAGGGTCGGTAAGGGGCCAAATCGCCTGAACCGCTCCAAACCATTTTGCTCGGTTCATGCTAGTTCGGGCCCTTTACTGACCTGACTGGCCTTTTCGACCCAATATTGCACTAATTCAGGTCAATTTGGCATACCTTTTTGCTCGGTTCTGCTTGACTCATGCTAGTTGGGCTCCTTACTAAACTGACCTGCATGTTCGACTTAATATTGCAAGGTTTTTAAATCACTTAGAGTAGGGTTGTCCCGGTTTTCCCATAGAATGGGATGTGCCACCATGTGGCCTTGCCCATTTCTCCTGTCTAGGTTTGTAGATCCATATTTAGTCATACCCATGCAGGATCTTTATCTGGCATGCATTTGTCTCTTTATGTCGGAATTTAGAATGCGACTTAAACAGTGCTAGATTTGTTGCAGTATCGATATTGGCTCAAATGCTCTTGGGGTCTACCTAACTTCACCACATTAAATCCTTGTAGTCTGATCTCCTCTAGTTTTTCCTCCAGGCCTCTCAAAACTTTTTCATAATAAAAATTGAGACAGAATTAAATAAGGAATTAAAGAGGTTGTATTGGTTGATGCCAGTGCAGAAAGTTTTATAGGAAAGTGATGTCCTTGGACATATGAATGAGCTCCCTTGCCTCCACCACAGAAGCAATTGAGATTCAGTTTCCCTTTTCTACACTCTTCTCCACGTTGTTTGTTCTCCACTCCTTTGTGGTTGCTCTGCAGTTCAAACTGATCCCTGATTTTATGTAGGATGAGGTGGGTTTACTCCCCAGACTTGAGCTTGTTTGGATTTAAATATTTAGCACTCGTTTTCTTAATGTCCTACTATTCTAAGTGTTGCAGATGGTCATTATATAATAATGTTTTTTTTTCTTTTCTTTTTTTTGCAGCAACACAACACTGAGCTTGTCGTTGGCATGGTGAGGCAGCAATTCAAGAAACACATGCATGAAACTGACCCTGAGAAGATACAGAAATTAAAGGATGAGTAAGTTGCTGCAGAACATCACCATTCCTTTTCCTAATTTTATTCTTTGCCACTGAAATTTGTGATACATTCTCTGTAGCGCTGCTAGAGGCCTTATCAATCACATCCTTTACGAGTCCGAGAAGATGACGGGCCGCAAGTTTTCTGGTTCTAAATGATTGGCCAAAAAATTTGGCATGTTCCTTTATTAATCTCTGGGTGGGGATAGGGGTGCTTGGTCATAAATTTAATGTATCTTAAATGTTAAGTTCATATTCCAGTCTGAATAATGTAATTTTAAAGTGATAAACTTGCAAGAGTTAACAACTATGATAACTCAATTTGACTTGAAATTTGGTCAGTTCAGGTATGAAAGTACAACTTTATTCTTTGTGCCTGTCAGTTCAAGGTACTTTGCTAAATCTGCAATTTCTTAAGGGAAATTTATTTTCCTTGCTCTGTTTCCACGTCATTTTATGATCAGGCCTGTAGGGCAAAAAGATTTACTTCTCGGTCCTTTGCTCTATTGCTGCGTATCTTTTAGTCTCTGGCCTACCTCCAAGATAGGGTACAAATGGAAATATGGTATAACTATTTAGGAAACTGGTACTCTGTGTAACAGACATTAGATCAACTTGTAAGTGGGTGATTAAAATTAAGGCCATGAAATAGTAAGTTCATCCAGTGTCTGTTCTCTCATGCTGCCTTTGAAACTGCAAGAGTTAACCCTGTTATGCTCCTGTAGGCTTGGTCCTCCAAAATCCTGAACTGCTTTCATTTATGGGAAGGATTTGAACAATTCATTGAGACTCAAAAATGTATGCATTCTCTTCGACCAATGGATACCAGAGTGTTGATTTCTCTCTCTTTTTTTTTGTTAATCAGATCCTTACTGCAAGTGTGATTACCAAAACATTGTGATCTCACTGCTGACATACAAACCAAACCCTCGAGGATTCTGGGCAGACATCTTTCCCTTTGATTCTATGCAACTCCATGTCAATCCAAAATCTCCCAATTGTAGGCCTTGATTGTACATCAGTCCATTGACCTTCCTCTCCGTGCAACTACAAGCTGCAAGAGTTATACCTGCTAAAAATCGTCAGTGGCCTTGGTCTGCCTAATGGTGTAAACTGAATTCCACTAAATAAATTCTAAAAACAATTACCACAAAGCACTCCAAGGGTTTAAATCCCACTGAAGCTCATTGCCATATTTTTCTCTGCAACCTCTCTGAAATCGGTGAACACTAATTACCTTAATGACTCTGTGTAAGGTACATAATAACTAAACAGGATTTGTTTTTCAGAGATCGCCATTCAATAGAACCTGTCGGATATTCAAATTTCCACCTAATCCATATCTGTAAGCCCTAAATCTGCTTTACGAGACCTGCTCCACATTTAATTTTTGGTATTAGATTTTAGAATCTTTTTTAATGTTTTGGAGCTGGTATCTGCTGGAAGTGGACTTTTGGTTCGTTATTCTGTATCAATATTGGCATCGTATTTCTCCACGACCCCTTCATGCGTCATAATGGCTTTGTTATTTCTCTTCATTTTATGAGCTTCTTAATGTTCTCAGTATTAGCTTTCTTTCGGTGCTCTTTTTGAACAAAGTCAACCCAAAGTAGCACGCAGTATGCATTTAATGAAGGCACTCAAGTATTCAACACTAGTATCTCTTGATGAAAAGATTTTTTTTTTTTTTCAACTTGAAATACCCAAAACTGGAAAAATTATGACACACCTGAAAGATCATAATTTAACAGAGAGGCAACCAAACAAAGAAGAGTGCTAAAGAGTCAGGAACAGTACTCTGCACTCATTGCTGGATTGCCTAGAGTTTTCCCAGTCGAAACTTTAATCTTAAACTGGGAGACTTATTTTCTCCAATGTTAGTGGTTTTTCTCTAAAAAAAAATTGTTTGTTTCCAGAGTTTTTATATATTATTTACAATGGGCATGCACATGCACATGGCTCCTAATAAAGATTTTAAATACTGGATAATTATTACGAAAACTGAAAAGTTGGAAAATTAGGCTGCTTTTATAGTGTTGAGATTAGGATTAAAATTAAGATGCTAATGTTCTTTTGAAGGAGTGTTATGCTGAATGTTTTGATGTAAAAGAGGGCTATTTTCTCGATCAGATCTCCATATTTTTGTGGATAAAATCAGATTTCCAATTTCAATACTACAAACTTGAATAATCACTCTCTCACACATGCATGTGCACATGCGCGCGCATGCGCGCAGAGAGAGAGAGAGAGAGAGAGAGATGGTCAACTCTACTCCAATGATGACCTTGGAGAATCAAGAAAAATGTAAAAAGCTAGAAGAGACCCCTCGGGTTTTCAGAAGGTTCCCACTGCATTCAAGTCAATGACATGAAAACTACAATTCCTACATTCAGAAGCCTTGGACACCCAGATCACTGATCCATTGGACACACATGAATTACTCCCCATCAAGAGAGGCTTCTTTCCTTCTCTCATGTCCCAAAGAAACCACAACCACTGCTTTCTCCCACACTGTCCCCTATATTTTCAATGCACCGTGCTCTCAAAAGCCATAGTTTCTGTTGAAGAAAGCGTCACGCACTTATTTTTGTATGGTGCCAGCTCCTCTTCTTTGTCGTCTTCAAACATGGGGATTCTCTTGAGCTCGATGTCTGGTAGGATGACAGAGTGTCTATAAAGCAATGCCTTCTCAACTCTTATCAGTATGTCGTCAAAAAGGAACTTATGATGTATAAGATGGTTGGTGGAATAAATAATAGTGATATGACAGAAGCATAATTCTGTCATAGAATGCCTTGTGAAAAGGGTAGATGACATGATCGTAAGCATCTCAAGCAGAGATACTGAGGCATCTGGAATTCTGGCTATGAATACTATTCCAAAATTATCAAACTAAATCCTTCCAGATGCTGTAGCTCTGAAATTGTGAGATGCTTAAGGAGGGCTGCTGGCTATGTTTTGGCCATCTTCCTGAACTGTTCAAGTTCTTGGTGTATTTCTAAGCGAACTTAACCTTATGTTTGATTTATGCAACTTTTTCAGCAATTCATATTGGGAATTGGATGAGATGGTGAAGACTCACCGGGATGATGGGGGATTGGATATCGAAACTAAGATTAGCATAAGTAACTTGTCAAGCCTTTTGTTCTATCAGTATCTGTTCTTTTACCTACCTCGAATTCTCCCTATGTTTCCTTTAAATCAGAAAAAGGAAAGTGATATAATTAATGTAGTAAACAAGGTTTTATCTAGTTCTTTTAGATGATTGCAAGAACACTTATTTCCTTTGATGCAAAGTTAGCCTTTTATATTTTATAACCAGATCCTATCGATCGGCAAAAGTTTGACTTCAGTTATTTGGGAGTGAATGTGCTGCAACTGGATGTGCATGAAAAGAATAACTTGGACCCAGATGAAATAAAACTGACCTGGATCATTTGGAAGTATGAATATATGTCTATTTTCTTGCTGTTGAACATTTTTTAGATTTTTTTAGGGAATGTAATTTTTTGCACTGACGAAATTAACCTTGTAACCTGTATCTCAGGTCCAATAGAAATCCTTGTAAGCTAAACATGAAGATAATTTTATGGATTTGTATGTTTAAAACATGAAATTCCTTGCTTCAATGAGTCCTTGTGACCCAACATAATCACTTGAGCACCAAGAGGGGATAATCATCATTCCTTCATAACCCTCATTACAGTACTCATTTCTAGTGATACCATTCATCCACAACCTGCATAACTATCCTGGGTGACACCAGATAATTTGAGAACCACAATGACAACCAGAGGCCTTACTTGCATAATGGAACTTAGGTTTGATATTGGAAATTATGCCAATCTACTAGCTTAATGACAAGAATGTGCTACTTGGTTACTGATGTGAGAATTAAAGTAACAACTGCAAAAGAATTTTGCTCGTAACATTCAAGCTTGTTTGTTCATTGGATAAACTTGATAAATTGAGGGTTTCTAGAAGTGCACTTGGTTTTGGTACCGTGACGGTAAAATTTTGAAGCTTGTACATGCAACATCTGCATTTTTATTTTGATACGATAAATTTACATCTAGAAAAATTTACATCATGGAAAAAGGAAGGGAGATTTCACGCATTAATGTTTTTATGCTTGAATTTAAATGGCCATCATAATTCATTCTTAGGCTCTTGTTGTTTCATCATTGTATGACCTACTAGAAATTCAACACCTTACACAGATGGAATAAGACTTGCTGGTCTATGTCCAATAAAATGTCAACACAACATCTTCATAATTAAAGACAAACACAGAACAGGCGAAGCACGGATGGAGGAAACTTGTGAAGTAATTTTTTTTTTTTTATATATAGACAAAGAAAACTATATGCTGAATCGAAAACGATTCTTGTACTATTAGGGCAATTCCAATATTACAAGAAGCTCCCCTACTCGGAGGATAGCAGGAAAAATGGAGGCTAGAGATTTTACACAATGCATTGCAGTCTACAGCAGCCAATATGGTGAAATAGAAAGTGGTAATATTTTATCCAGCAGAGGCACAAGCCTAGTTATATGAACATATCAGCAACATTGAAAACAACCAGAGAGAAAGACATTGTAAATCCATTCCCTCTTAACTACTTTGAAATGGAGCCCCGAGCACCCTCTCCCAACTTAGATGGTCTGATTTCACCTGTTCTTGGACTAAATGGCCCTCTTCCACCGAGACGAGGACTATGCTCCTGTCTGAGTTCACTCACACGGGGGCTAGATGCCTTCTCTGATGATAACCGGGGGCTATGAATGCTCTTGATTTCAGTGGCTGGTGTTCCACTTGAACTTGTCACTTTAGGACTATAGATATGCTTAATTTCACCACGGCTTCTCGTGACTAACTCATCTAAAATCTCCCTGTTCTCTGCCAAGGAGTGTCTTATGCCCGACTCGATCTCCTGCTAGAAGAACAATTACATAACCAGCATAACATAAAATCACATATGGTCATTGTTGAGATAATATGAATAGTTGAACTAACCGTTTCCAAGTTAAATTGTATAGCTGGTAATTCTTCGTATTCTGCTGCATCTAAATCTGTAAGATGAGCTCCTTTGAAGAGCTTGGGAAGAACATACTGTCTCACAGGAACCAAAAGCATGATCATCAATGGAAAAAGGACCCCTGCTATAGGAATCCATGTTATTCCGAAACACAATAGCAAGTAAGCGGTCTGGAAAAGCGTAAAAGCAGCGATTGTCTTGAAAGGTACAGTCTCGACGAAGGTGGCATGGTACTCTTCAAGCACTCTGCAAGAATGAAGTTTGTTGTGATGATAGTGTCCGCTAGTGATTAATTAGAGTTGTTAAGTGAGAGCAGAGAATAAGATTTAAGTGGAATGTACTTGTATCTTCTGCTCGGTGCAGTGAAGAGCAAGAGAATCCTCTCCCAGAACTGGTTTCCAGGTAAGCTTTCTATGGCCATGAAGGCAAAGTAACCCCAGAGAACAGAGGTTGGAATTTTTTTAAGAAATGGCATGGCTGCAACACACCCTGCTACCATCATAGACTGAAGCAGGTTGCTTAGACGCTGTTCTTTGACTTCAACTGGTAAAAGGTCATCAATTTCTTTTTCAATATCAAACACAGACTCATCAACCGGTGCATCAATATTTCCCATGCTTGAAGCTAATTGGATTGTGGAATCCTTTAATTCCTTCAATCCCTGCATTAGGAAAAAATCATCATACATTTAGAGGAACAATAACACTGAGAGCAGCTAGTAATAAATGCTAAGGAAAATGTATCATACTCGAGCAGACTGCTCTTGATAAATCAGTGGAGTCTGCATTTGCCGATAAGCATCTTGCATATTTTCATAAAGTTGGCTCAAGCTTGAATTTTGCTGCATACTTTGACGTGCGGTGGCTACTAGTCGATTACGAAGGAGCTGCAGAGATATTGTCAGGACATGGTGGCAAACTTACAGCATGAAAATTTTAGTATTTCCATTTAATTGGATAATAGGACTTTGGTAGCTTACCTGATGTTTGAGAGTAGCCAAACTCTTTGTGTGCATTGGAGATTGTGGTATGACACCATTTGATGGGGGGACCCCAATAAGCCCACATAGTAGGGTCTTCCATGCAAAAACAAGGACATAGAATCAGAGGACATGAGTTATCAATAACGATTAATATCACTTATGAAGCATCACTGTCTTCCCTCTATATTAAACATAGTTTCAAGAAACGATCTTGATGTGTTGTAAGTGGTTGAGAGGAAACATACCAAAAAGCCCAAGAGAAGTAAATCATAATGAAATGATTGTGGCTTTCTCAAATTGAACTCCTTCTGCTGAGCAAGTTGAGAGGCTACACTGTGATCAAAATAATAAAGCACTGCTATCATTGTAGCAGGTATAAAAGCTCCGAGTATGTACATGAAGGGTACATTCAGCATGTCCTGTTGGTATATGGACGAATCAAGATAGCTTGTTAGCCATGCTTGCACTACCTAAGACTGGAGGTCCAATAAAGAAAAGCCAACTTCTGTACAACTTGGAAGTACAGTTTATTTTTGTTTTAAAGTGAAAAACTTTTATTAATTGAGGGTAGAAGGATAATGATAACATTATTTAGGAAAAATATCTTTGATGATTGTGATGCAGTTTCGCGTATCAGTTTGTTAAAACAATACCAAAATGTTCAGAAAAATAAAACATGGGAAGACATGCCTTAATGACTGTCCAGTTTTCATATGCTCCAGGTGACCATGGATTGGGGCTAAAAAGGCGCCTTGGAATCCCTTTAGGAATGCTACCAGAAGGCATATAAGAAATTCCAGTCCACACAAGGACCATTAGTGGTACCCCATAGTCTGCAATCAAACCTCGTAACCAGCCTGCAAATATTTGATAATTTTAAGCTCAATGTTGAATAACAATTGAAATAAAAATTAATCTGCAGTTGAAAATGAAAAGGCACTTAATCAATATAACATCCACATATAATGAGATTTTCTATAGAAAAATCGGAAAAAAATCATCTGCAACAAAACCTGTAAAAATTGCAGTTTATTTTCTTCGAAAAAAATTATATTTTCGGAGATGCAAAATAACAATTATTGCTAGTGAATTAAGATAGATGAATAATGAAATTTCTTTCCGTCTATGCTATCATGAGAAACTGCAAGCTACATAACATTTTAACTTCTAATTTTGTGTACCACTTCCATAGCGCCAGGATCTTGCCTTCCTACTTCTTAGTGCAGTGAGCAGCAGACCAAATGATAGGACAAGAGCAAACATCCCATTGGCGAACCTCCAAGATGGAATAAATTCCAAAGACTTTGGGTCTTCTCTTTCAGGTACGCGGAACTCATCAACAAGCCCCTATATCACAAAACACATCATGAAATCATGCTCTATGATTTTTGTGCTGAAAAAGTTCATTATGCACACAAAAGAATCTATCAGAAATTTCCTAATCGAGGCATGAAAAATATGATTATCCTGACTTTGTCCACTTTTTTTTTTCACGTAAAAAACAATAGAGAATTACTTTATTCAAACTTTTCCCTAGTTTTGACAGAACATAACTTGCTCATTTCATTAATTTAATGAAGCTTCTACCAGTTTTCTCACAAAAAAAGGTTTACTTTTATTATAGACCTCCTTTTCTCATAACTTGTTAAGTAATATGCATTAAAAGAAATCGGTTGTGCAGAATTATAACCATTACTATATTCAATGCACCGAGCCACCCTTTCTTTTTCTTTAGTGAAACTACAACCATAGAGGCAAAAAAGAGCCAATCCCAAGTGCTCACCTTAATAGCCTGCTGCATAAACAGCATCGCAATAAGAAGACCAAATAGCTCACCAGCTACACGAGTGAATCTATTGATAATAGAACATGCACCTAAAATAGACAGTAAGAACAGCAAGAAGGCAGTCCAAACGCATACCCTGCAAAAGCAAACAACAAGACGCACAGATGATAGAAAGCCTGATCTACAATTGTCGACAAAACTTGTTATCATTTTGCTTAAACAACGTATCGGATGACCTACCATCCGGTCCATGCTAAAAACAGCTTTCGACCCAAATCAGCTCTATCCTTGGCAAAGTTAAACATGAATGTGTACATAAGCACTGTGGGCTCTGCAACTCCAAGAATCAGCAGAGGCTGACCTCCTATTATCGAATGTACAATCCCACAAAGTCCAGTAGATGCCAATGTTTGTACTGCTGTTATAAGTCCATCTGCCAATATACACAATTTTTTCCATATGATCCGTGATTGTTGATTACTTTATGGTGTATGAAACTTCTTGCAACGAGGAAATAAAATTCAGATATAGCACATAACAACCATTCTCAAGAATGCCTTTCCACACAACATCCCAAAGGCAAAAGGAGTAACTCGCAGCAGTAAAAAAGCAAACTAATACCATAATTTAGCTTTTATTACCAGTATTTCTCTCCAATTGCTCTCCAAATGATATGACTGGAATTGCCGATGCAAAGAATATATATGTAGTTGGAGCTAAAATCCTGAACAAATGGAAATCAACGATGACGATGTTCGCATCATGATATATCAAATCTAATGCCAAAAAATAATTAACTAAAGAATTGGGTCGAACCTTCTGGCATAGAACCTTGAAAAAAAAAGGATAATATGTGCTTGTATAATCATCAAAATGTTACCTGATTCCTGCGCAGAAGCCACTAGTCCAATCTTGCTTGTAGAACATCAACCTCCCTTGGAGGTCATTCTTGATTCCACGCAAAGGTACAAATGTTTCCTCCATGCTTATGTTGATCAGTGAAAATGAATGGTCTCTATCTCAATTACATCAAAAGAAAGAACGCACAAAGAAGAGGTGCTAAAGGCACTCACAATGAATATTCTGCCCCCAAAAATGAGGCAGATATAGAATGATAGAATCAAGAAACTACGACTACATTATTTGGGAACTGTGTCAACTACAAAAATACAAGGGTCCAACACTCTGGTCTGGAAAAGAGCCTTAGGTTCTGCCTGGCTAACGGAGATCCATGAAGAAACTGGTATTAATCCTTTCACAAGGTTAAATAACACATGGAGCAACAAAATAAGGAAAATGACCTGGTGGAGATGGCTTTTTTTATATCAAGAAATAAACCAAACACTAGATAGAACTCACAGTTAAAGGTAAAATTACATCTTTCAAACCCAAGAACAGTGAGCTCAGCTGCAAGATTCAATATCCACAATAGGAATACTAAGGAAAACTAAGGAGGACCAAGACCATCACATCATCTAGGACAAGAGAAGCCACCCCTTTTGCTTGCATTGGAAATTCTACCATGAAAGGAGTTAGAGGGAAGCTGAGAAGGCTTGAGGGGGGAAGGGCCCAAATATATAAGACTTGCAGGGGGTTGAGAAGGGAAATGTACAAATGATGCACAGCAATGAGGTCAAAATGGGGGCAATATTAGAACATCACTGTCAGTGCCTAAAAGCTTCAAATAATATATAGTACTTAAAAAAGAGTACAAATCCAAGGAGAAGGTCTGCATACAAAGAAACCATAACATGGATTTCATGTAGCATAGCTAAGAGTATATGCCTGGCAAATGGAAGAGGAGGTGGATCCCTACTGGGTATGGCTTTTGAAGAGAGAGAGAGAGAGAGAGAGAGAGAGAGAGAGAGAGGAAAAAGGGTGGGCACAAAGGGGATCCCTTTTTTGGGGGTCATTTCCATTGCACTGCCAGTCCATATCAAGCTGGCTGGTTGGAAAATGCCAAGGAGCTTCTAATCTATATCTTTATGCTTATTTTAGCTGTAATATGGGCAGTGCTGTGTTTCTGAACTACACACAGGCACTACTATGTATAGAATCTTGCGTATGAAGCGTATAAGACTTTCTGGAAATAACAAGCGAGTATAAAATGACAATATTGGGCTCAGGAACCCTAAGGTTCCCTTCAATGATTTGAGGGTATTTTGGGACTTAACAAGAGTAGGGTTAAGAGTATGCGCTGTCCTATGAGTTAAAATTTACGCTTTTTGCCCTAGCTATATGACCATAATAGAATCACTTGTAAAGAAGCACCAACGCTAATGAATGGACACTAGTAGGATTCTTACATTATTAATGTGTAGATATTTGGTGGTTCAAACCAAGATTGACTACTTAAATGTGAATTATTTACAGTCCATAACTTTTTGCCCGTACGTGAAAATTAATACCTTAAATAGTTTTAAAAGATTACGTTTTGGTGCATGCACCGCAATTAAAAAAGAAAAGAGAATAAAAAAGAAGAAATACTGAAGTGGGAAAGTGTTAAAAAGGTCATGTGGTCATGACTGCAAATGGGTCGAGTTGACCTGTGATCTAACTTGCTTAGCTCCGACCTGATCCATTTTGGATGACCCATAGGGTCGGGTCAGATCCCAAAATTGGACACCTATTTTTCGGGTCAGATTTGGGTTAATGAATTTAGACCCAACACGATCCGATCCAACCAATTTGAAATTTAGATAATTATGAGTTTTCAATCCTACGATCCGATCTAACCCGACCCAACTCGAATCTGTAAAATTATTTGAGTTCGCGAGTCGCAGCCCGTAGGTGTGGAAACAAGTTCTGAAATGGATAGGTCGATCCGAATCAGACCTAAATTTTTGGGCTTGGGTCCGAGTTATACATAAACCCGACTGGATGTGCAAACAAGTTCTGAAATGGATGGGATAATCCGAACCGGACCTAAACCGGACCTGAAATTTTTAGATTGGGTTCAGTTTATATATAGACCCAACTCGACCCAAATGACCTGTTGGGTCAAAAATTGTAGCGATGGACCCGACCCGACCCGACCCGATTTTCTATTGGGTTGGCTTTGGATCCAAAATTAAGATCCGAACAAGAAACTGAATTGGGTCGGAATCACTCATGACCTTACTCGAATCGACCGATTTGCACCCCTAATCATGATCAAACCGTGCCGTTGAACTACAAAATTTGAAACTAGGTAATAATAAAATGACGTAAACAAACCAGAAATATGATCATGTATGGTGATTAATGGAGGCCTCGTAGAGATTGAAGAAAGAACAAAAATAAATGTAAATAAATGATATTGGACCAGTTGCATATGTGCTTTGTTGAAAGAACTAGACCATGGCAGCATGCAGTTGGAGGATCCTGCCCTGCCATTTCTCTATTTTTATGACTAGTCTATTTTATTATGTAAGCTAAAATATCTTACTGGTTCTCTAAAATTAGTAAATTGGGCATATGTTCTCTAAAATTAGTGAGACATTATGTAAGATCTAATTGCCCTCTCCTTGAGGGCTTGTCTTGTATCAAGTATGGCAATAATATCTCCCTTCCAATCAGGAGGAAAAAACCACACAAAAATCTCACTCAATAGATAAACTCTTTCTGCTGATCATATCATATATAAAAGAAACTCTATCCACGTTATCCTCTTTGGATGCTCCATGCTTTCCCCACAAGACAATCATAGACAAAATGTTGTGTCATTCCATGTGTGCCAAACACTAGATGATTTCTTACTTTAGAGACTCAATTCATAAACCTAATTGATAATCTACAGAAACGGTTGCTTTTTAAAAGGTCTGTACTGCTCCCAATTGATATATTAAAAAAACATCGCATGCGTCAAAATCTAGTCTCTATCGTCGTATAAAACATTTGGCTATTGCAGACATTCTACCATGCCCTTGGCCTTTCGATTCTTGTAAGTATAATAAGAGGAGCTAATTCTCATCTTCTATTCTATACCCATCTCACCCCTCGAGGGTCGATGACGACCGAATCATACCTTCACTGTTAAAATCACCATTCGTCCCAAAAGCCTTTGGGACAATCGGTGATTCTAACATGGTATCAGAGTAGAAGTCCTGAGTTCAACTCCTGTCTCCACACTCTTTAGCCTCATTATTAAAAAAAATTCACATACTGGGCTCACCCATTAAAAAAATGTCCGGCCCACATGTGAGAGAGGAGAGTAAGAAAATATAAAATATATTAATACTTCTATTTTATTCCATCAATTTAAGCTTTTGGGACAAGTGATTTTAACATGGTAAGTTTTTAGGATAAGTGGTGATTTTAACATAGTATCAATTTCACATGTTGGAGCCCACATGTGAGGAAGAGTATAAGAAAATAAATAAATAAATCTACCTCATCCTATCAGCTTAAACTTTTGAGAAAAATGATAATTTTCACACTTACCCTCTTGACCAAGTGGAAAGGGTCGATACCATTCGATCGTGCCCACTGCGGTTTCGAGAAATGGTTTGTCTGGAATCATTCTTGTTGGAAAGAGTAACACCACATGGCTACCTTTCATAAAGAAGATGAAACCCAAGCGAGCATTTTAACGGTTGGTCTTATAAATGCCCTAAGAAAAGGTCAAATTGTACTCACATTTATTCACAAAATTTCTTCGCCGTATGATGTTTTTGAACTATAGGCGAACTATATTGCAATGCTTAGAGCTCCCTAACGTGGTCCGGCTGCTGCTATTCCTCCATGAGTAGGATTCCTCCATCAAAAAAAGGATTCCATTTGGTATTCTTGTCAGCGTGATGGATATAGGATTGCTCAGACTTTTTCTAGTGAAATCCCGTCACCATTCCAAGCCAGAGCTCACTGATTGCCTCCCCTTTTAATCGGTGGGCGTTGTCCAAAAAGCTGAAGTCTACTACCACCAGGCTTGGTCAGATTCCAACTCCGCAGTAGTTCAGATTGTTCTCTACGTATTTGGGAAACATTGACAATGAAGTTAAACTGATTTTGGAGATGTGTCACATTCTCGGCCATCTGATACAGTTCAAAAGATCAGGACTCTGACAAGCCCAGCCAAATGGCTTAGCCTAGGCTCGAGAATGACAACTCTAGCTAAAACCAACTTTCACAACCCTGGATACTTTGTCTAGAAGGATCAGGGTTGTATCTTTTGCACGGAAAAAGGATTCATCTTCCTTTGTGTGAATCTACCTCTAGATCACCCACCTCACAAATCTCAAAGCACTTCAAACCTTACCATTTTTCTATCTGCATATATCTCAGAGCGACCGGCAGATGATTCAACCTTAGATTGGTGCAAAGGAAGGTGAATCCTTCTTTCGTGCGAAGGATACACCTCTGGCCTTGTCTAGAGTAGAGCGGAAAACCACTAAGGTAGGCAAGTTGAAATCTTTATGCAGGTGAGTCTCGCTCTACATGTATGTAACACCATATTCAAGCAACAAGGATAGCTTTATCGACAACATGGATGGTAAATCAGTTGCATACATATACAAATTTATATTTGCAAATGAATGATGACCTTGTGCAGGAGCGAAATTGCAATATGGGCTCCACCAATATTCAAAAAAAAAATAAAATCCAAGTCCAAGGCTCTGTTTCTATATAAATGCATGTAATGTTCCCAAACCCTTTTTAGTTCTTTGGTTAACTTAAGCTCTAATGTGTTCTGGAGAAAGGCTGGAAATAAGCACCTTTTGGCCTCCCCTACCCACTCTCCTAAGATATTTAATGCATTAGGCCAAGAAGAGACCAAAGCATCATTTGTTGGGGTTGGCAACAAAGGCTAGTGCCCTTACAAAGAACCTAACTAACCACTTGCTGATCTTGTTAGCTAGTCAGTTCCAGTTCAGATAGTAGGCCCAAGGGCGAAGAAATAATCTTCATCATTACCATACCATATTTACCAGTTAGATGGGTCCTTTGTCGCAAATATATTTGACACAAAGGTCTTTATATACTTGAAGGAGGCAGCTAGTCCTAATAAATCCTTAGCAAGCCTTTTATTTTTACCTAAAACCAAGTTCCATATTCTTTGCCTTTCTCTGATGAGGGAAACAAGGATGTTGTTGGAACATGCCAAACTTCTATTTTTCTTATGGTTAGAATTTATCGATCATCTGCCCCATATTTATGATTTCAATCAACATCTGTTCATGTTTCACTAATTAGTCTAGTCCAACAAATCTTTCTAGTGTCATTTATAAAGCACGTTGAAAGGCGAGGTCTCCAAATAGTTGGGACTAGGCTTGACGAGTTATACACTAGATCTAGATTGGTAACTCGATCTGTTTCTTTGTTTTGAAACGATAATTTACAACATGCACATTATGAAACTATAGGTGTTGATCGTATAATTCTTTTCCCGAGAAGATCGATTGCATACTTAATTAGAGGGAAAACCTTGTACATAATGATTGATCTACTCGGTATATCAACCTTATGATTCATAGATTTAAAGCAAATAAAAAAAAGAAATCTAAGATATGAAAGATTATTCAAGGTTGAGTGCCATCTTGGAAGATCTATTTTTTTAAATGGTCATTATTAATTTGACCTAAAGTTGTTCATGCGCCATGAGCTCCAATCCCTTTAAAGTCACCCAAACCTAGCACAAAAGACAAATGGATGTCATCACATAAGGGCATCTTTCTCACTGTTCAAAACCCTTGACCCCCCCAATATACTAACCAATCTTATCTCCAGAGCATTCGTAAGCTTTTTTGCTTATGAGCTCATGTCACCTTAGCCTTTCACCTCATCTTAAAGAAGCTAGCATTTTCTAAAAGAAGAGATGAAGAAGATAACGTACTCAATCCAAATGCTGTTAAGATAATTTTATTTTTTTCATTGATGAGCTTGTAACCCATGCCAGCCAATAGAACTTTTGAAGTGTGTATTTATTGAGCACAAGAAAAATTCTCCAACTAAGCATGAATTGTAGCCTTGCATGATATGGCTGGGAAAATGGATCTAGTCCTTGCTCAAAAGCAATTAGGTTGGAGTCTGCCTCCTCCAAATGAATTTGATTCCTATCTTAAAGGTAGTATGCTATGATTGGTAGGTGCAAAATACCAGTCATAATTCTTCGTCAGCACTGGACATGCTTGAAAGGTAGGCCAATCAAGGTCAAATAGAACATTTGAATAAGTTCTTGGTGCATGCATGATTTCCATATTGAAATTTTCAGACCATGTCACCATATGCAGACCATCAAGGTGTTCACAAACACCTTGAGCCAAAAAAAAAAAAATAGAAGTGTTTGCCAGGATATGACTTCCCTAGAGGAAACCAAGACACACCCATGTGGAATTAAATTCAAAGTATGGATGAATTCTTCATTGGAAAGTATGGAATCCTTGGAACATGGCATTCATTATCTTACATGAATATCTGAATTCTACTGCTATGTGTAATGAGGAAGGCTTGGAGTCCAACATGCGAAATCGGATATGGAGCCTCTCACTTTTTTGGGATGACTAGATGGACACCATAATCTCCATTCATCTTATCTTTCATCATTTTTATTTATCTTTATAATTTAAATTCAAATAAAATTAGAACCATCTCTTTATCTTTCTCAAGATGCATCCATGTGGAACCCTCTTCTCTACCTTCTACAATTTTATGTATATTTTAATTTAGCCAGATTTACTCTTGGTTTCTGTTGGTCTTTGATAAGAGAAACAAGAAGAGTGCACTAATAAAATTAAGGATGTATTCATTGAATTACTAATAAAGAAATAAAGGTTTATTTTAAAACAAAACCAGTCAACTGTTGCGGTGGTTGGTTTGTTGGTGACTTTTCGTCATCCTCTTTTCAAGCTTTCCATATTTCTTCCCCCTTGCTTCCAAAATAATAGGTCGCATCCATATCCATATATTCCAGCCGTTTCTTTCTAATCTTCTTTAAAGCTATTACTCTTATAAAAAGAAGATTTTGTTGCAAATATCATTCGCCTTGATCTGCATCAAAAAAGGAAAAAAGAAACATTCACCTCGGTCAAAAAGTCAAGAAAGCACCCCTCATGTTTAAGTCTTTATAATTTTAGCGAACTTGATCTTATAGCTTGAAGGGAATACTTGCCTCCCAAATTATAGGAAAAAAATCATTAAACATTATTATTTCGTCAAATTGGAAAGAAGACAAAGCTATAATTACTGGTATTACTGGTTAGCAATCCAAATTAGAAGGGAATAAGAAGTTTAAAAATGAGTCAGATGGAGATAATTGGCTAAAAAGCTTTATCAGCAATGGGATATCCATTTTTCTCAAAACACAGATTTGTCAGACTTTTTTAGGAGGATTAGACTTTTGATCAATATCATGAAAATATGCAGTGCCTATAAATACCACTATTCTTTCCATATCAATCTTTATAACCCTAGTGGAATGATCAGACTCCACTTGATCTTCTTACATGATATTCTTATGCAACACTTTTCTGATTAGCTTGCAGCAATATTTTCCTTGATGGAGCAGCAAGCACATGCATTAGTGATGCCGGACAGCAAGGAAGAGGGAGAAGGAGATAAAGAATGGGAAGGAGAGGAAGGGAAAGAAGGGAACTGGCTTCATACCTAGCTTAGGCTCTTGGCTTCACACCAGGGATTAAAAAAAAGAGAACCAATTCTTCATTCACAGCATCCCCCATACAAGCGTATGGTCCAACATATATACAAGACCAAAAATACAAACCCCCTCCCCCCTCCCCCCACAAAGAAACTAATCTCACAAAAGGCCCTCAAAGATAAAAATACATAAGGCCGAAGACCATCAAAATGAGACAAAATCACTCTAACCACAATGAAACTGGATGGACCATCCTTTTGCAGCAATAATAGACCTGAGTGATGGGTGGTCTGGTACTCGTGTCTGCACCAACTCCCTCCGGGTGAGAAGAAGTTCAACCCAACAAGCGCAGTCCGGTGCGGCTCTGGTAGTAGTCCAACAGGTCTGGGTCAATCCGCTGGAGCTTATCTTATGTGATCCAAGTGGAATCGGACTATGGTCGTCCTCTCCAACGAACCAAGAAGGGTTGGATGCCTCCATCATTGATAAAAACTGTCTGATCGTCTAAAATGGCATCAATTTGCTCTTTTTGTGTTGGTGGGAGGGGCAAAGTGTGTCACGCCCCGAATTCGGATCATGACACGGCCATGTTATTGCCAAGTTAAGCATACAATAACACGTAGCCACTTTAAAACTTCAAATTGTAAACAACTATATTCATGAAGATCATTAAATGTTTCATGTATTAGAATCCATACAAAGCTTCTAAAAAAAAATCAACATTTAACATTCCATCTTTCCCATAATCCTGGAGCATGGCACGCTCCTTATTCCTAGCATCTCCTATTCATATGTAAGAACATAAATAAAATGGTGTGAGCTATAAAGCTTAGTAAGTAGCCAAGCATAATTTTATCGGATCAAGCATAATGTTTTTATATGCCAATGCACTATTTGAATAACAAACAGTTGTAATAAAGAAAACATTTTCTATAATCAAACCAGTCATAAAACTATGCATGTCCATTCATGCAACTTCATAAATATGATTATGCATTATAAAACTTTTGTCATTATTCCATACTTTGAAACTGTACTCTCAGATGGTAGTGTAGCTATAGCCGCTCTTATTCCCACGGCAAGGCCTTTACCACTGCAGGGTCATCTTCCAGTTACTATTACCCACTGGCGGGGGTCGTAAAGCCAAGTTACTGCTACCCATTGGCGGGGGTTATATGCCTAGTTACTGTTACCCACTGGCGGGTGTCATACATAGCGATCTGAGAGTTCTTAAAATATATCATGTTTTTCATAAATCTTATTTCATAGAAACATTGGAAAATGGATAATGGCATTATGATAAATAAAATTCATGATCATGCTGAAAACTTTGATTTTCGTGCAACTTCTGTATCATCATAAATTTATATATATAATATGATTTTTATGATGAATGCCATCTAATTAAAATCATGCAACTATTGCTAACACATGCTTGATCCTAATTTTGTAAAAATATAAATAATTATATACAATTTCATAACAAGTAATCACAAGTATTTGATAAACCATAAGATTATATCAGGGTTACTTACCTTAGTTTGCCCACCAACCTTAGGTTTAAATGCCAAATCTTCAATTATCTAACAACATCATCAAATTCCTTGTTAATTGCATGTTCAACTTCATTTATTTACATTCTTTCTTAATTAACCCATTTACAATCCATTTATAGGACTCAATTTCATTCTTAGGTCTCTAATCTGGTTCAATTTCTGATTTAGGTCTACTCAAATCCTCAATTTGAGTCTGACCCAATGTCTGATTTTGGTCTAAAATAATTTTCTGGTTCAGGTCTGACCCAAGCTTCTGGTTCAGATTTGAGCCAATTTCATATTAGTTCATATCTAACCCAATTTTTGGTTTAGGTCTGGGTCAATTGCATATTGGTTCAGATCTGATCCAATCTCTAGTTCAGATCTGGGTCAATTGCATACTGGTTCAGATCTAACCCAATTACTGGTTCAGGTCTGGGTCAATTACATACTGGTCCAGTAAAGGTTCAGGTATGAGCCAATTATATATTGGTTCAGATCTGACTTAATTACTGATTCAAGTCTGGGTCAATTATATACTAGTTCAGTAAATTCTGGGTTTAAGATTATTGGGCTTGGATAAATATATATATATATATATATATATTTATTTAAATACACTGGTTGCTGATGATATCATCGAAGTACACGACCAAAAATTTACCCATAAAAGGTCGCAGCACTTGAGTCATCACCTGCATAAAAGTACTTGGGGCATTTGAGAGGCCAAAAGGCATCACCAACCATTCGTACAGGCCATCTTTTGTTTTGAAAGCAATTTTCCATTCATCCTCTAGGCGAATTTGGATTTAATGGTAGCCACTTTTCAAATCAATCTTGGAGAAGATCGTGGTGCCGGCCATCATATCCAACATGTCATTGAGTTGAGGAATGGAAAAATGGTACTTGATTGTAATTATGTTGATGGCCCGACTATCAATGCACATTCTCCACGAGCCATCTTTCTTTGGGGTGAGGAGTGCGGGTATGGCACAAGGACTTAAACTCTCACAAACAAACTCTTTGCGTACAAGCTCACTGACTTGCTGTTATAGCTCAGCATGCATAGAAGGATTTGTTCAGTAGTGGGGCAGGTTAGGAAGAGCACACCCGGAACTAAGTCGATGGCGTGCTAGATGTCACACAGAGGTGGCAAATGATCCGAGAGGTCTTCAGGAAAAACATCTTGAAACTCCTCAAGAAAAGAGAGGGCTTCGCCTGGTAGTTTACTCTGACTATCTGGGTGAACTTCTTTGGCAAGTAGAATGAACACCAAAGATTCATTGGACACTGCCCGCTCAAATTCAGAGGGACTAAGGAGGTGGAGATCCTTGCCCATTGACACTTCTCTTTTCTTGCTCTTTTCAGGTGCCTTGGGCCTCCAAGGATTGAGTTTGATCTTTTTGCCCTTGAACACAAAAGAACAAGAGTTGGACCGACCATAAATGGTGACATCAAGGTCGAACAACTAAGATCTCCCCAAAATTAGATGTCCCACATCCATCGGGATTATGTCATACCAGATGGTGTCTTTGTAGGAAAGGATGTGAATGGGCACAAGACAACTTTCTTTGATGTGAATGGAAAATGTGTCAATCCAAGAGATTTATAAGGTTGAGGTTGGGGAACAAGAGTCAAACCCAAACAGGAGATGATGTTAGAAGATATTGCTTAAATGGAACTTCCGCTGTCGATGATGACCTTACAATCTTTCTCTCCTCACTTAACATAAGTGTGGAAGATTGATGTCCTTCTCCAGTCATCAGTTTCTTTGGGTTGGGCGAGGGCACATCTGATTACACTCATGGTAGACTGGTCAGACTTTCTCTGAAGGTGCAAATGGTAGAGGTGTAGTCCGGATGCACCCTAGAGTGTCAAGTCCTTCATCATGCTCCTCATCAATGTCCTAAATGTCATCGAGGTTTGGTTCATAGACTTGCTCCTCCAAGTCATCTACATCACCTCCCTGTTCATGATTACTAATAATGAGAGATTTGTTGGCACATTGGGAGGCAATGTAACCAAAATCTTGATATTTGTAGTATTGAATTCTGAAATTTGGTTTGGTGTCTCGGCTTGGGATAGGGGTAGTAGAAGGGGATACAGGAAAAGAGGACCCCATAGAAGGTCTGGGCCCAGAAGAAAAAAAATTGGCAGAAGTGCCCTGAATGTTAGAGCGTCTTATAAACATGGACTTGAAAATCTACCCATAGTTGTGCACGAATGTATAAGCCTAGTCTAACGTGGACACCTCTCGGAGGACAAGTTTCTTTCTGAGCTCATCATTGAGACCTCTTTGGAACCAGCTCAGGACTGTCCTCTCATCCTCAATCACATCACCGCATTATGAGTTCATCAAATTGGATGATGTAGTCAGTAGCTGATCGATTACCTTGTTTCATGTTGTTCCATTGGTCGAGGAGATCATCTTGGTAACTAAGGGCTAGGTATTTTTTTTTTGAGTTTTTCTTTCATCTCTATCCAATCAGTTATGGTAGGTTGATATCTCCTAGCCAGAAGTTGTCCGATGCTTAGTCAGAAAAGTTTAGCACGACCAATGAGTTTCATTCTGGCAAACCGAAACTTCTTTTCTTTAGACAAATTATACCACTCAAAGAAGTGGTCCATCTCATGCAACCAGTCTGAAAAGACCTTTGGATCCAGGCGACTATCAAAGGTAGGGGCTTCAAGCCAAATGCCTCTCATCACATCTTCATCATGGTCATAAGGCTCTCTGGATTCTACATTGTGTCGATAACCCCTATTGACATTAGAAAATGGACCTGGATTTCTGTGATGAGGATAGGCTTAAGGATGGTCTGAAAAAGAATTAGTGTCAAAGTTGCCCTATCTAACAGATCCTTGATGTTCTAAGGTTTCATCCTCGACCTCTGGACCTTCCAAGTGGGAGACGCTGTGATAGGAACATCAGAGCTCCTCATTCAGATGATGGAGTCAATTAGTTATCTTTGTTATTGGTCGAGTCAATTTGGTTAGTTTTTGTTTTAGTCAAGTCAATTGGGTTAGCTATTGAGTCAAGTGATTGGATCAATTGATCAATATAAGACCTAATTATAAAGGTCCAATTTTGGATGTGATTAATTGGTTTAATGGTCTAATGTTAGTAAGATTTAATTTGGTATGTATTCAATTAATTGACTTAGTCAATTAATTGAAGGGTCCAAGTTTGGTTAGTTGTTAATTGTTTGACTTGGTCAATTTATGATGTAAGGCCTATATAAGGGCCATCCCGCTCATGACTTAGAAGTTGAATGATTGAATAAACCCTAGCCTCCTTTCTTCTTCTTCCTCCTCCTTTGTTTCCCTTCTTCTTCTCCTTTCTTCTCCTCCCTGCAATGGTGCCCCATCACATTGCCTTCTTTGGATCCAATGATCCTCTGAAGGGAAACCTCAACTAAGTCTAATTGGGCATTGACTTGGGTAGACACTTTGGTCAAGTTTTAGACAGCCTTCAACAAGGTTTCTATGTTGGGATCCATGGCAAGTTGAGATTCTAAATAGGAAACAACACGACCACTACAAAGGTGCATATAATAGATGTGCAAAGTTGTGCGTGACCCTATAATACCAAGACAGTGGTGGTTCCTAGGCAGACCTAATTCATGAAAATGATGCCTAGAGATCAATGTATATGCTCAACATAAACTGGAAGCTAATCCCTAACAAATGAATTCAAGCAGGGGATCATGTAAGAGATACAAGCAAGTAACTGCAATCAAATAGTTCCAACATTCTGTGTGTTGCAGGGTAACATGGGGCCTCGAAGGACTCCCAAAGATTAGCCAGCCCAATGATAAATAGCAAAGATGAGCCCACTACAAGGGATTCTCAGTGCTGTGGCAGTAGCAAGATGATGGAAGGGTATTTCATGTTATTTGGAGGTATGTGTTGAATTCACAGTAGGATAAGCCAACCAACCACAAAAGAATTCATAGATGCTCAATTGTAAATATACAGATAGATTTTCTAGGAAGGGAAGGGATCTGACCTGGGCTTTCTGGTGTCCGCTGCATTTTGGAGTTTGATTTGAATTGGTTACTACTGTGATTAGAACCAGAAGTCCTCGCTTTCTTCTTTCCACTCACAACTTCATATACCGTAGGCAAATCATTTAGCATACCAAACAAAAGGCGCTTCCTGGCTGGAGACGACAATCAGAAGTAAAGTTGCAGCAATAGAAGTAGGCATTTGGTGGGTGGTAGCGTCAAAGGGCCGTACGGAGCGTGGGCGGTTGCGACGAGTCGTCGGTAAGAAGGGACAAAGACGTGCGAGGATGAAGCACTTCTCTAACAAGCCCCGCTGCCCCTCGAGAAAAGGCTTCAATGGAACTAATCTTCGCAACAACAAGCTGGTGAGGCGAGTACCTTGGGGACGTCGTCTTGCTCTACGCTTCGAGGGAAGTCGAATGTGTTGCCCAAGGTGACAACCCAAGAGGGGAGGTAAATTGGGTTTTCTAAAAATTATGTTTCCTAATTTTTACTTTGAATTGAATGCAGCGGGATGATAAGATGTTAC
>JAOXJJ010000001.1:1751945-1782855 GCA_025769935.1 Phoenix roebelenii
TGGGGTTTAAGGAAATAGAGTTGCGCCTTCACTAACACCGGTCGGTTTTGGTGTAATGGTAGCGCTTGATCCTGACACATATAAAGTCTGTAACACCTTATCTCGCAACTCTGAATTCAAAACCAAAATCCAATGCAAGATGAAGACAACACTATTTCCATGGTCAAGTTTTTAGAAAAACGAAAACAGACCTTGTGAGGATTTTGGTAGTTGCTAGGTAATGGGGGGCAAAATGGATAGTCCTGCTCACAGCATGGGACCACCCAATTTCAGCTAAATAGACATCAGCATCGAGCAGGCCAAACCTCAGTCCTCCTGAGCACTAGTCCAACCCTAGACCCTACAAAAGACTGAGCAAACCTTGGCCGAACCTTTCCGCTCGGAGCACCATGCAAGATTGACCAAGAGCCGAAGAGACCCCATCGACTGCAGGTATTTATAATGACGCCCCTCGAGCCGGGCTTGGAGCGCCCTACAGGATCGACCGAGAGCCGAAGAAGCCCCGTCGACCGCAGGTATCCATAATGACGCCCTGGCCCGAGCTCGGGGCCTCCTACTGAGCTGACTTTAGAGTCGAGGAGGCTGGGCCGACCTCACCAAATATATGTCGCGGCCCCCCAAGCGAGTTCGACCTCGGTGCTCATCAAGTTGGCTTCACCAAGTAAAGGCTGCAGCCTTCAAGCGAACCCGACCTTGTCCACGGCCACATCCACGTGCGCACCTATACGCACCCCTATGTCCACATACGTGGCCGTACATTACAACCTCACCGCGTCATGCCTTGCTTGCGGGCCACTCCACGACATGTCAACTAAGGACCATACCCTGCCACCTCTATCGACACCATGCTGTTTATAAAAACGGCCTACACCGTGTGCCTCAAGCAAGCCCTGGCTGCACGCCACTTGGGCACCTCCGCGGGGACTATAAATAGCCCCATCAGGTAACGCCTAAGGACTTTTTGGCTGGACCACCTAAAATCTACTTTAACTTCATCATCGAAGGGCTCTCATCGGAATCCACCTGTGAGGCTTTGTGTAGGTCCACCGGTGTGTAGGAAGCGACTCCCTTCTCTATCCCGTTCGGCAGCTCTTCCCGACTCCTCCAGCGTTGTTACCCTTAGGCCGAATTTGAACCACAACACTAGGTATGATCAAAACTACAGAAAGGGTATCTACATCAAACAAAAAGAGAGGAGTCCGATGTAACATATAATCTGCAAATCTATTTTATGTTTATTTGCACCCTTCAACAAATCAGAGTGGTTATGTGTAACATTCTTCGTAATTATTTTCCTTTTCGGCTTTATGACTGTCCCATTCTTCCTGTTTTGATTTCATTATTCAAGAAAGATATATATTGGTCCATGCAACTCAAATTGCATCACACTGGTTCAATAAAAAATTGTACAAAATTTGGCATTAGCTTGTTTGTTCAAAAAGGATTACGGTAATACATTTGTGCAAAAGGTCATGGCCATTAGCTCCTATAAGAGATGTCACAGGTTAACAAATCATTGTACCATATATTTGTCCAGCACAATCGGCTGACACCTACATGTAGATGCCAATTTTAATACACATCTATGACAAAAGCATTGTCAAGCTCTACTCCTCGTACCCATGAGCCACCGGTAGGGGCCCTTGATGCAGGTGACCCGGCTCCATACTCTTCATCTCTGGGGACCATCTCACGGGCGATCTCCTCCTCTGTCATTTTGTGCATCTAAAGATTTATTTGGATAATTGGGCTGGATTAATACAACTAGCAAAATTATACAATTATTTGTTGAACTAGATCTATATTCATAAATATCTAGAAATAGCTTTGGAGTAGGTCGGTCTGAATTCCATAAGAAGAAAAAAAAAGATTGGTGTCAAGTGCTCTGGACGGGTAAATTATTTTTTTTGTTTTTTGTAAAATTATATTGATGGTTATGATCGAATAACATCCTTATGGGGCAATGATGATCAGAGTTCATCTCTCACTGAAAGAGAAAACCTCCTCCAAAGTCATCACTTTTCGAAGGAATAAATTATACTATTTTATCTTTTATCTTCCAAAATTATTACCGTGGAGAAGAATAACCGCCATTACAATGACTCCGTATGCCTCCGTCCGTATCTATATTGTAACCAGAATTGCACGGGAGAAAAAGGTAGCGATGTGTATGTCTTTTTATTTTTATTTTTTTTTTAATTAAACGGAATCCTTATATATCTTTAGGATGAATATATCCAACTAAATCAAAAAATAAAATATCATAAAACTGAAAAAACATCCTATTGTATCTTTATCCTTTTTTTCAATATTTTTTAAAAGAAATATATGAATTATCCAACCACAAACACCTGAGTAGTGTTAGCTCTAGTTTAAGCAAATCTGTTCCTTAAATCCAGTATATAATGTGAATCAACTTAGTATTTTTTTTGGCATTATACAATTTTGATATAGGGGATGACAATTTTTGAATAAAGAGAGCACTCCTCAGTCCTCACAGCAATATTCAATATAATTTGACTAGGTCAATGTTAGCCCGAGGGCTCATGTGGAACATTGAGCTCGGCTAGGTCTGATCACAAGCGTGGAAGTTTGGTTATGAAGGCTAAACCTCTAAGATCATTTGTAGCCTGGCCTAACTCACATGATGTGTGTTCTTAGTGAAGATTACAGACTCATTTGGTTCGCAAAAAAGAAAAAAAAAATCTCACTAAAATATTTTTTTTTAGAAATTGATGCCATGATATCTATAAAAGTAGTTTTTGCATATTTGGTTGACCATACAAAAATAACACATACCAAAGTAGCTTGTATTTTGTCAAGCTTCTAATTTCTAAAAAGATTATATAGAATACTTGTTATGCCCTTAAAAAGAAAAGACATTACCACATTTTATTTAAAAATTTAAGGGCACTTTAGAAAATAAAATTATTCTAATTTCCAGCTAGTGAGAATTAGACTCTCCTATGTCAAGTATGAGTTTTTTCTTCTTATAAAATATAAAAATTTTATTTCTACAAAAAAACCTATTATTCTACCATCCTTTTTTAAAAACTCCAACTAAATATGAAATATTTTTCTATTTTTCCATTGACCATACTTTTCCTTCTCTTCCTGCAATCCAAACGAGCGTTACATGATTAAGAATTTCCGGCAGGCTACTTCTATTACCTCAGTTATTTATGAGGCTGATTATCATCCAATGGAAACAATCTCTTTCCCTCTCCTCTTCATATTTTCTAACTCTGCAATAACCTTAGTTTGGACATGATCATAAAGCATGCCTGCCTTAGGTAGGGTGTATGATTAGGGAAGCCCATCTCCAACGCCAGGACACCCTCATAGCACTTGGACTGCTGGCATCAAATCTTCCTTAGGGAGGATGGTGCACTTCATAATTTCTGGTAGTTGGAGTAGATTAGGTGTCACTACATAATTCTCAACGTAGTAACCATAAATTTATGATACAGATTTCCTATGCGTCTAAGGAGAGATCAAAATGAAGTGTTCCCAAGGAGAGCAAGGAGAAGATAAGCTCAACCAGATAAATATATCGATGTGCATTTTATTGACATTCTTTCTTGTATGGATTGATACAGTTCGTATTTCTTAGCCTTGCGCAATATTGAACTTGCAGTAGGTTTGGTCTAGATACAATTCAAGACAAAATCTATATCATGGTAGATAATTGCCAGGGATCAAGCAGTGCAGAAGAAATCAAATTTAACCTTGGGTTTAGAGTACTCAGTAGAAAGTATTTTAGAAGCCACTATGGCATTAGCAGCCTCTGCATAATGAACTCCATCCCAGTTCACATACTTTGAGCCTTCAGGGCAGACCGGGCAGGCTGCATTACCACAGGTTATATTCTGATTGAAGTTATATGGAGGTCCGCCGTAGCCGCAACATGCCATCAATGGGTTCTCAAAACCTACATAAGTGAATAAGAGAATTGTAACAATCATTTCCAAAAGCAAACCAGTACTTACACACACACACACACACACTTAGGTAGAAATTTGAAATTTCATTACTTATTTTTCTTCATCTGACGTTTTCTTAATGTTGAAGTTCTGCAAATTTTAAAACAGAGAAAGGATATGATTCTAAAACTAATAATTTCCAGAGCAAAATTTAAATCATATAGATTGCTATCTAAGTTTTGTAGCTCACCATATGTAGCATGATTTGCAATAATGTCATACTTAATGGTGAAGATATCAGTGTAGACAATGGTGGCATCATTCAACTCGGACCTCAACTCATCGCAGAGAATGTTCAATTGGGCATTGAATTCCTTGGCAGCATTGTTGAAGGGCACGAGACAACCATATCGATCAAGACTGCTGCTATCTTTCCGTGGCAAAGAAAGCTTTTGAGGCAAGCACCCCAGAGGGCCAGTGTTGTGGATCCAAAAGCTTTTGCCACCACTACTGTACAAAGTCTGCATTCAGGAGAGGCAAGACCTTAACACCATTCCAATAGATAAAGCAATCTAAAGATGACTTGAAACAACTACAAACTCCTGAGTCATTATAAAACAACTATGGATGAGAAGAGACTGATAAAGAGTTCTCACACACACTGAATTATTTAAGGAATCCTTAACTAATTAGATCAGTTACTGAAGGGGCTCTAGAAGTGAAGTTTGAGCAAGGTCAGAAGAAGCTAACAAGTATGAAACTATGACATGCTATTGCTATGCTTAAAGCATAAAACTTCTAATGCAAAGAATTGCAAACATGAGGTTATGAACCACCAATGAATTTGATATATAGAGATAGACTTGCCTTAACAGCAGTTTTAATTTCAGAAATGACAGATGGGATCCTTTGGATGACTTGATCATAGGGTAAATTAGCACCGAAAGCGGCGGATAGATCATTCTGCCCAATGTCAATGGCATAGAGTGCCTTGTGAAACCCCTCCTCATTGATAAGACCTTTTGAACCTACGACATAGATCAATTGCATTGGTGAACTAAATTTGAAATATACTCACAATAATGCAATTTGCTTTGTAGAATTTCAATAAATATTAGCTAGGGGCTAGAGGGAAACCATGGACAGACTGAACTCTATAGTCACACCGCATGGAAAACTCGCAAACAAGGCAAAATTTTGATGAACATGGCCATAGAGCAAGACTTCAGGATATATATACCTTGAGCAATGAGCTCCAAAGATCGAGCTTTGAATCGAAGGAACTGATTCACTTGAATGTGCAAAGAGAAGGGAATATCTGGTGGCAGTGCCGTCGAACCAGCAATGGCGAAGTTTGCTCCATTTCTAAAATCTGATCCCACTGATTCCAAATATGGGCTCAGATAACTCATGTGCAAGCTTTCACCTATCAATGACATTGTCAAGAACCCCAATAATTAGATTTATCAATCATAATCTAATTAACACTAGCAAGAACTAAAATGCAAGTCTGAGACTATCAGTAAGTAATAATAAATGGATGACACATGACACCATACTGGAATCACAAAGAAGGCAATATGTTCATAAACTCCAACATAAAAGGACCAAACCAGCCCAAATTTTTACATTACATCATCAGTGCAGTGACCCGGAGCATTGGAAACGCGTTCCCAGTAGTTCCCTTCGAATATAGTTGCCAGTTCTTCAAAAAAAAATTCCCATTCTTCCACCGGGGATTTCCTTCTACCATCCGTTTCCTACACTATGTTTAACCTTTTCCAAATCGTTTCCAAATCCGGTTCTATTCGTTGCCCACTGAATATTTTCGTTTCCCGCCCAGAAAAGTAAATCGGAAAAGAAAGAGGGAAAGAAGGATGAGTGGTGGCGCTCACAGAGGAAGTCGAGGATGAGGCGGCCGTCGCAGAGGCGGCCGGTGGAGCGGTGAAAGAAGAGGCGGCCCTCCGGCGGAAAGATTTGGTAGCCGAGACCGGCCATGAGGCCGCCGGTGTCGGAGTTTGAATCGCCGAAGTTGAACACCACCGCATTGCTCCCACATGCCGACTCCACCAACGCCGGCAGAGTAAGAGTAGCAACCACCACCAAGAATAAGAAAGCCGGAGAAATGGTGAGCCACAGCCCAAGGCCTCCTCCACCACCCATATAAACTTCTTTTCTCTCTCTAGATGGTTCCTAAGTATCTCCGCCCCCACTACTACTCGTAGTGTAGCTTTAGTCGTCCAAGACTCAATCTCCTCTTCTTGTCCGCGTACAAGGATGAGGACAGAGACGCTGGTTTCATGATCTCGCACACACCCTCTCTCTCCCCCACCTTATAGCTGCCATTCTGTCTGAGACCTTGCCCTCTGTGTCCTTTTTCTTTCCATCCAGCTGTGTCCATTAAATCGACGGAGGGAGTGATTCCCGTGGACCCCGCTATATTTACAGGGGAGTTAAAGTGTTGGATTGTCAGAGTCTGTAGCAAGCGAATCCAAATTCAATTACACGATTCAGTGTGAGGTTTGCTTCAAGATTTTCTTATAAGATTTTCTTGACAATAAATCTTAATTTTTATTTTATTATTATTATTTATTTTATTTTTTTTATGGATGAGCCTCGAAAGCAGTGAGCTTGACAATGATGACGCTGGGTCTAAGTGCGCTATGGTGATTAATTGAATTTAGAGCGAAGCCAGCCAAGTCCACCAATATCAATATTTGCAGGCTCATGGAAGGGCTGGCCTTCTTTCAGGCCACGCCGATCTTTTAGAATGCGGAGCGCACCATTTAATTTTTTTTTTAGAAAAATACTGAGTTCGCTCCTTCTCTCCTCTGTTATTTTCTTCTCTTTCATCTTTCTGAGTGTCACTCTCGTACCAAACAAAAAAAAAAACTTCCACCCCAAAAATATTAGTAAAGAGAGGAATCAACCCCAAATCACTTGTTCAACTCCAGCAACTTTACAAACTTAATCAGCTTGCAACTTCATTTTTATTAATTGTTTTATCAATATATTTTAAAAACTTGAATAACATATGATCCTATTTCTATTAATTCAACTTTTTGATATTGAAATAATATTTTATGATGTTATTTCTTTTGTTATGATTTTAAAAATCTGCATATATCTATTTATCCTTAGGTCATAGTTTATAACCGAAGCCAAAGATGATATAGCATAATGAGTTATTTTGGATTGGATATATTTTGAAATTGATTTTATTTATCAACTAAAAAAAGCACACACCAGGGAATGATATTCTTTGATGTACATGACAAAATTTTTGCCATTTTGAAACAAAATTCTCTCGCTCAATTTTTTTTTCATATTTAATCAGTAACATATTCTATTTGATTTTCTTATCTCTGAATGGTATCGGAAGTGAGGCTATGTTGTATTTGTTTTTAAGAACAAAGTTTAAAAAAAAAATTGAAATAAGAATAGTTCTATGTTCGTCTAAACAGTTTGAAAATAATTTTTAGTTGAGAATGCTTTTGTCAATTAAAGAAAAAAAGATGTGCATAAATGATAGCATTTGTTTCTCTTAGAATCGATTTAGTTTGCAGAAAGAGGAGAAAAAATATATAATTAATAAAAAAAATATCTCATTTTTTTGTTAGAGTTGTCAAAAGTGCAGGATGAAAAAATGTCTTTTTCATAGAAATAAGATTCTCACATTTTATAGGACAGAAAAATCCATACATGACAAAGTTCGATTTCTACTAGCTGAGAATTAAGATATTTTTTTTCAAAAATACTTTTAAGCTTTTAGATAAAATAGAATAATATTTTTTTTATATTAAAAAGCATAACATATGTTTTACATAATTTTTTCAAAAAAAAGTAGATTCTCAATGCACTGTGATGCTTATTTATGATCAACTAAACATGCAAAATTACTTCTCAACACAAACCAAATAAATTCTTAGAATAACTATGTTCGATATCAATGAATTTAACTAGTATAGGCATCTTACCATTATGTCTGATCCTGACGCGGGGAAATGCTAATGATTTGGTTCAACAAACGTTGAACTTGAGAAGAGCAGGATTTTTAGGAAAGAGAGCAGAAGACTCTCTTAAAAATTATTCAATATTTAATAACAGCTGAAAAAAAAAACTCCCTCACAAGAGTTTAAAGACGCCTTTATATAGGCTACATCATACCCCTAACCCTGAAGACAGAAATTACAGAAATACTCTGCACAGAATATTAAAATATTTCTCACTAAAACAGAAATCTGAATCAAAACAAAAACTTGAAACAAAAACAGAAATAAAGGATTAATCAGCTGTCACCTGTTCTGCATCAGATCGATACTTATTTTGTATCATTTTTTGGGTCCACAATACTTATTTCAAATCTACGCCCATCTTATTTTGAACCAACGGTGCCATGAGGTAATCTCTTCAGCACCGACATGATGGAATTATTATTTTTGGCATGAGATGGAGTCGCGATGGAAGGGTGGGGGTGGGAATGGGGAGGGATAATAACGACACGCCATACACGTGAAGTGGTGGGGGACACGAGGCGTCACCCAAAGAAGCAAGAGGAGGAGGTGGAGACGATGGTGCTGTGGGATGGTGTCGCGGAACGAGCCGCTTTCCACCGACATGGATTCGCTCCTCATGTCTCTCTCTTTTGGGGCGCTCGTGGGCGGCCAAGGTGGGACCCACAAGCTTGAATGAAAGAAATGGCAACGGAGTTTGGAGGACATTGGCCACGTGGTGTGTGTCATTTGGTGGACCGAGCCAAACGAGGGGCATGCGTACTGTCTGAACCCCTCTAGATCATGGTCGGAGGAATCTTAGAGTTTGTTCAACTTAGGGAGTAGAAAAACGCTACGGTAAATTAAAGAATGGTGGAATCCAAGGCATTTTTTTAAACAAAAATAATCTCGACTCAACTCGAAAATTGAGTTCAAGTTAGACCTAATTTTGCTATACTAATCGATTCAATTCAATGCTCTAGAATGGAATCGGAAATAAGTGACTCTTGTTCTAGCAGTTTACTAAATATGCCGAAGAATATAATCATGCTGATTCTCATCCAATCCATTCCAATTTTGATTCCGACCGCGAACTCGATGCACCTTTAATTTAAATAAGTTTGAATAAGCCTACTGCAATCCTATATATGTTGTAACTGGTTTTTGGTTTCTCTCAATCAAGGTCTGTGAAGAGACAAGAGTTGTAAGCTTGTTAGTTGTGTGATCAGTGGTCCATTTTTAGGTTATAGTATGATCTACCAAAAAAATTAGGGAAATAAATGGCATCCTCTTCTTCCTTCTGACCCTAAGCCAAATTCAACTTAAGTTTGGGTTAGAAACAGAATAGTTGAAATGGGTTTGTAGGATTGGTTAAGTTCTTGCTTAGGTAGCTGGGATTAGAGTTTTAAAGTAAGTAATTAGGTGGGGTGTGGGACCGTTCCTAGCCGCAACCCTAATTTCGGCCCTTTATTATAACAGGGAAGGATTTATATGTGGCAGGATTCAACCTTTCTTATTCTTTTCTTTCCGTTTCTTTTCTTTTTGTGGTTTTTTTTTTTTGTTTTGGTTAACATGAGGTCTTTAATTCGTGCTGGTTGCACCATGCCTGTAACACAGCTATTCCTTGTCTGCTATGCATATCATGTATCTCAAGAACACAACATGCAAATGACGCTGCAATGAGCAATCAAAGAAAAAGTTTGGACATAAGTTGAATCCAGTCTTAAAAGAGAAAAGAAAGAAAATGATATCAAAATATAACGCCCTAAGAACTTAGATGATATAAACTAATGTTTCTCGTTCCATCATTACCAAATAAGATGGTCTTTTTCTTTCTTCATGCCTGCAGGATGATGTTATGATCCCTCAGTATATCTTTTCTAGCAAATTCCACACTCAACTAGGCTACTGAAGCTCCATCTGAGTTAACAAATGTCTTTAACTCAGAAGCAGTTCACAAAGAAAACCTCATACTGTGGGTTGGTGATGATCAGGTAGTGCAGAAGTAGTCAAATTTGACTCTGGGCTTTGAGTAATCAGTGGTAAGTATTTTGGAAGCCACTATGGCATTGGCAGCCTCTGTGTAATGAACTCCATCCCAGCTTATGTACTTGGAGCCATCAGCACAAACATTACAACTTGGATTACCACACCTTATGCTTGGATTGAAGTTGTATGGAGGTCCACCGTAGCCGCAGCATACAATTACCGGGCTCTCGAAACCTTGAGAAGAGATCAAAAGAAATATGTTAACAAGTACTGGAGAATCAAAGCTTAGGAGCTTGACATATTATGATAAGTTGTTGTTAGTGACTCACCATATTTGGTATAATTAGCAATGATATCATACTTAATAGCAAAGATATCAATGTAAGTGATGGTGGCATCCTTCAACTCTGAACTCAATTCATCGCAGAGGGAGCTCAGCTGGGCATTGAATTCCTTGGCAGCATTGTTGAAGGGCACAAGACATCCATATGGATCCAGACTGCTATTATCCTTCCGTGGGGGAGAGAGTTTTTCAGGCAGGCATCCCAAGGGTCCAGTGTTGTGTATCCAAAAATTTTTGCCACCATTAGCATACAATGTCTAACAAAGACAAGGCAAGAGAAAGATTACACACCAGTCAGATATATTTATGTATATAATTTAAGAGATGACATGAATCAATTACAATATCGTATGAAATATATATATAAGCAATGCATTAGAAGAGGTTGCCATTCATACTAGAAGTGTATAAGCCATCCATTGCAGCAAAAAAAAAAAGAAGAGATTGCCATAAACATTGCAAGTTAGCAACAGATTTGTTCTTCAGGATCCACATGCTAGGAGTGAACATTTAAAATTTGGAAAAAATATCTAAAGAATCTACAAGAATTTGGACAGTAACTATAAATTTCAAAAGAATAGCATAAGCTTATTGATATCTTATCATTCAAAAAAAATGTAGGGAGTTTGCTTAATTAAAAGAATAAGTATAGGATTAGCAAGAACAACTAATGAAGTGAAGTACTTTATTTAAGGGAAATAATGATAGAATATCATCACCACTAACAACAGATATTATTATTAAATTGGAAATATTCTTTTTTTATAAGTCATTATAGTATACGAATACATCATAAAATTTTCAAGCAATAGAATGACTCCTGATTATTGCAATAACCAAGGAATAGCTTGCCCATCAAATTTTCTCAAAAATAAGAAAAAGGTCATCAAAAAAAGAGATCAATTCAAAAAAAAAAATCAATACTTTGGAGAAAATTATAGTTTTTTTCATGAACAGAATTTTACATGGATTACATTATTTCGGACATCACCCTAGTCTGCAAGTAGATGAGAAGGGATCTAGAGGATGTTAAGCAGAGTCAAGAGGCAAGACACTAGGAATGAACTTTAGCTCTTTTGTCAAATTATGACCCATGGCTTTCCAATTCTCAAGCATAAGGTAACTGATGTACCCAATAAATCTGTGAATTAGTAAACACAAGATCATAAGCTATCGGTGAGTTAAATTGAATGGTAGACTTGCTTTGATTGCATTTTTAATCTCCGAAATAAAGATTGGGATTTTTGCAGTCGCTTGATCATAGGTTGAATTTCCACCAAGGGCGCCGGTTAGATCATTCTGCCCAATATCAATGGCATAGAGTGCCTTCTGGAACCCTTCCTCATTTATCAAACCTTCGAAACCTATGACATACATAAATTGGCATTGTTAAATGTATATAGACTAATGCAATCCAATGAACAAATACTCCATAAAAGCAATTATCAGCAGGAGTATAAAGATGGACATTGGCCACATTGCACTTTATATTCTTGAAAAAACAAATGCAGACCAAACATCACAAATTAAGTATACCTTGAGAGATGAGTTCTAAAGAACGGGATTTGAAGTGAAGAAATTGGCGCACTTGAGTGCCTAAAGAGAAGGGATTGGTCGAATATGGTTGTGTCGCTGCACCCGCAACGGCAAAGTCTGCTCCATTACTAAAATTTAACCCAGTCGACTCCAAATATGGTCTCAAATAACTTATGTTTAAGCTTTCACCTAGCAATAGTAAAACTTTAATCACCAAAAATGCAAGAATAAGGCTCAACTAATTAAAATAATCAAAAAAGCAATTATTATATCGCCCTCGAAAGATAAGTGAACTATAACACTATTATTCAAGTAATATCATTGTAATAATTCAGCAGAAGAAAGAAAGAAAAAACTCATTATTCTTTTTCTTGTCATAACACAAGGAAATGGTACCCACAGTATCAAGATAACCAATAAAAAATTCCTGGGAACCGCGTTTCACATGATGATATGAATGTGTTCAATTAAAAAAACAATAAGAAAACATGCCCTGGAGATTTCACTGGTACTTGTTTTCCGCTTCCATCCTACCAAACAAATCAAGGAAGCATGTCTTCCACTGTTTCTCCAAGTGGTTTCTCATCCACACCTTCCGAGCTTTTACTGCTTTCCAATTTACAGCCTCCAGTGCAGACTCAAAAACAAAGAAAAAGAAAACCACCATCACGCTAAGAAGACTACTTACAGAGAGAGTCGACGATGAGTCGGCCGTCGCAGAGGCGTCCGGTGGAGCGGTGGAAGAAAACACGGCCGTGAGGCAACGGGAATACATTTCCAAACCCGGCCGCCGAGCCTCCGGTGTCGGAGTTGGAGTCGCCGAAGTTGAACAACACTGGATTGCTCTCACACTTGGACTCCACCAATGCAGTCAGAAACACCAATAACAAAGCCACTACTATAACACCTCCATTGCCTCCCATCTCTCTCTCTCTCTCTCTCACTCTCTCCTCTATCCTTTGCTCCTGCCTCTTCCTCCTTGCCTTGGGCTAGCTGTGGTCGTCTTGTTCTTTATAAGTACGTGTGGAGGAATCCAAATGAAGACAGAGGGAGCCGCCAAAGCAAAGCGCGGTTTCTCGCCACTCTCTTTCTCGGGGTCCAACTCAATCAACCCTGGTAATTTTGGAGAGTCGTGGAGTAATTGCTTCGTAGTTCAAGTAACGCGGATATCCATTTATTTGCGCGGTTCAATGTCGTGATCTCTGACAACTGCATGTCATGCAACTTCCTTAGTCCTTACAGTAAGAAGAGAGCAATATATATCCGCTTCAGAAGAATACAAATAATGGTCATCATCTCCTCAAATTAGCTTAGACTAAAAGAAATTAAAAAACATTAAATATATATATAATAATATTTTATGATAAATGTTAAAATTTAAAATAATATGAGAAATATTTACAAAATCTATGATTGCGTTTTTTGAAGGTAAATGGAGGAAGCCGAGTGCCTCCCCTAGAATTTATTAATAAAAAGAAATATTTACAAACGGAGGAGAGACTGTACAAGTGCCGGGCCTAAACATAGAGATACGTTCACTGGGACAAGCCATGATTAATATATTAAAATTTAAAGTTAAAGATATTATATTATATAGATAAATTTTTGAAAAATAAATTAACAAACAACTAAAAAAAAGAGTGTGTTTTCCGACAATAATTCGCTGATGCTACTAAAAAGCGTCACTAATTTAGCCACTACGCCAAATTTTACCGGCGCGAGTGAATAGCATTGGTATATTATGACGCTTAAAAGTATCAGCAGCGGAAATAGAGCTACGACGCTTACAAGCTGCTTGTGTCATGTAATGACAATGGTTACAAATAATAGCCGCAAACAGCCAATCTTGAAATCAAAGAAACCTCTGCACTTTGCCCACCAGGAAGAAAAAAAAAAACTCTGCACCAATATTGGCGTATCACATGAATACACCAATTTACTGTGTAATACACTGGCAAGTGAATCACACCAATCTTTTTCTACCACAAAGTCATGCAAGTAGTACAATATTTTTTTCCTTTTTTTAATAGTGATAATGAGCCACGCAGCATTTACTCCAACACTAGCAATACGGCGAGGAATGGACAAGGGAACCCGTGACTTGGGAGTGGGGAACAGCGCGGCTCGGCGTGGTGTTTCCATCAATGGATTCCAGCGTCCGCCACTATGATCCAGAGAACAAGAAGCCACCTAAATGGGTGTGCCCAGTGGACCACTGTTTAGCCGGATCTTATTCTTTCCTTTTTGAGCATGGCATCACATTTTGGATTGTGTCCCACTCTCGGCACAAATTTAGAATCGTGTTTAGATTTTGAAAGAAGACGTCAAGTTCACTTGTTTGGTCAAGCGGCAGAAACAACTACAGTTGCAAAGATTTGAGTTCTAACTTTTGTGGATGAAGTGCTTCTTGATCTTGACAAGAGATGGACCAAAATGAAGTTGCGAAGACTTCGAGTTTATAGATGTTGCACTCAACTTTGAAGGCGTGAGAACCATATTGTGTTATTGGATGCATTTAAGTGTATGGATGTCTATTTCAAGCGTCTCAAATGTGTGGTGAGAATGCGATGGGAGGCTATTGCGGTGTTAAATGATCATAGAGTCCACCACGCAATAGCTCTATTGCAATCCAAAAGTTCGTTCTTGCTTTCACTCTAATGATGAAAACTCTCACGAACATATGTTGGTAATCCTGGTTTATAGGAGGATGAAAAGGATTTTTGTATATATATAAATTGTTCGCCCTCTCAAACTATTTTTCAACCAAATGTTGGTTGATGCTTGGAAGTTTAACATCAAGATTGCCAATATTTGCTTCGAGTCTAGTAGTTGAACAGCGAATAGTTGCTTGAGGGTGGAGGATTGTTGATAGTTGGAAACTAGCATCTAAATAGCCGAAAGTTGCGTATTATCGTCTAGTTGTTCGATTTGTACTCGTGTCGCCACTGCCACCTGCCTTTGAATTGAGTCAATTATCTGATGGCAAGAAAAATAAGTGGATGGAGGATCACCTGTATCAGAATGAACCATCTTCACTTCTAGTGTATAGAACTTCAATTCTCTCTTGTGATATTCCTTGTTAGTGTATATGTATAGGTTCAGCAAACCTCAATTCTCTAGTATTCCTTGTACACAGCTATTTTATAGAGAGATTTTAGGTTAATTGAACCTAGCCATATACACTAATATTCCCCCTCAAACTAAATGTGGTAGAACAGGAGACAACTTGAGTTTGAAAATCATATCTTTAAAATATCCAAGTGGATCCGCCTTGGTAAAGATACCAATTATCTAATCAACTAAGATAATAGAAAGAAGATGAATGATATTTCGAACAATATGCTGGCATACAAAATAACAATCATTTTCTATGTTTAGCATGCTCGTGATAGATACCGTTGTGAGCAATCCGAATAGCACTCCGGTTGTCAAAATTAATAACCATGCAACTGCATGGGTAACTCCATATGCTCCAATAATCAACAAAGCCCAAAAAAAAAAATTCTAAATGGTGTCTTGGTTTGACATGGAGTCTTCAAAATTGATGAAAATTTCTGGCTAACGAAAAATAGTAAACCATCTAACGAAAATATATAGCAAGGTAGAATTTTGTTATTTAATTTTGTGATTAGTAAAGCAATAGTATTGAGTAACCAAATGATAAATCATAGCCACAAAAACCAGCTATATAAACAAATGAACTTGTGATACTAAACTCAATGTCAAACTAATAACAGCATTGCCAACAGCTGCTAGCAGCATCTCTCCAATGAGAGTTGGTTTAAATTCTAGAGATATTGCTCAAAAGAATAATAGATTCCCTCCTAACCTATTGTACGATAGTATATATTAGTTGTTATAATGAGAAATAATGGTTAATCACGGTAAAATAGTGATGTATAATGTTTAAGTCAACGTTCGCAAGATTTTTTTTTTTTTGAAAAATCCAATGTAGGTATTTAAGTTTTATTTTTTTTCAGACGAACGGTTTTGAGATATATGAATGGCCAGTGATTTAAAACAGAATCTCCCTAGACCTGACCACGGTTTGATTCTAACCGGAGAACCGGATCGGAACCGAACCGGAAAGAACCGGAACCGGAACTGTGTCTCGTGGTTCTTAACCGAACCGGAACCTTGAGGAATACGGTTCGGTTAAGGTTTCAGGTTTGATGGAACCGGAACCGGAACCGGAACCAAACCGGAACTGACGGTTCAGTTCCGGTTCGAACCGAAAAAATGACTATTTTACCCCCCATAACAACTAAAAAATAGCTAGTTTGAGGGGCATTTTGGGAAACGACTATTTTACCCCTCCTACCAACTAAAAAATGGCTAGTTTGAGGGGCATTTTGGAAAACGAAAATTATCCCCAACACTATATATACCTCTCCAAATCAATTTTTTCACCACACCACTCAATCTTCCAATCTCTCTCTCAATTTTTCACTCTCTCAATTATTCAATCTATTCCAATTCTCTAAACATTCAAAAACCTTCCCATATTTTCATTTTTTCAATCCAATTATCAAAAATGTCTTCCTTCCGCTCAAATAAAGACAATGAAATATATGCTCCAAACCCAAATTCTTGGGATCCAAATTACCGAACCCCCTCTATTGATGAGTAAATAATAAAATGAGGTACAAATTATCATTTTGTATTAATTACATAATCTATTTGTATTTAATTTTTTTTTAAATTAATTACACAATCTATTTTTTTCAAAATTTTATAACCGGAACCGTCTAGAACCGGAACCGGAACCGACTATTTTTTGTTCCGGTTAAGGTTCTAGGTTTTTGTGAAACCGAAACCGGCGGTTTCAACACCGTGGTCATCAGGTCTAGACCTCCCTACTTTAACCACCAACCATTGCTTTGCATTTTGAACCACTGGATGGAAAACAGGTAATATAATGATCACATATATAAGAATGCACCACCTCTAATAAGAACACAGAATACCATTGTGTGCCCATTATAAAAAAATAATTCTCTCAGTGTTGGAAGTTTGGGGTGAAAACAGAGATCCCCATAGCATCCATATGATTTTACTTCTCAATCACACAATGCCTTGAATTTTGGCAATACATTAATGGAATAACTTTGCCCACACAAACACTTGAATAATAATCAATAAACCAGGAGACTATCAAGAAATTGAGTAGGGGGAGGGGCGCGAGAATGAAGATCAAAGGTTCTAGGTATTTAAACCATGTCGAAGCCCAAGAAAAAACCTAAGCTCCTGCAGTGCAGTAACCAACATGAAATGCTTACAATTCTTGACAAGCCTGAACAAATACAAATAACAAGCCCAAGCTGCATGCATACTCGCAATCTGAACATATAAATTCACAGACTCATACAGAAAATATGGGTTGCATAAAACATAAAAAGTAAGAGCGTGCTAAATACATGACTCATTGATTTGCTTAAACCTCATTCCAGTTTATGAAAGTTGGAACTCCAACAATAACACAAGACATCAGACCTCGTCAAGTCCTCCACTATGATGTGTCTAAAAGAGTTTAAAGCCACAAGCTATGGCCCTCCTTATGATAATTGGATGTATGGCCAAAGGTTGAGAGAGCTGCCTCCTCACTAGAGACCCACTGATTATGAAACCATCATCTGCAGAAATATGCGGTTTGGTGATGTTGTTATGACTTCTGAAAAAACAATATTTCCACTATCTCCACTGCTTGGTTACCTTTTCTAACAAACCCAGTGGCCATCAAGCAGCCAGAGAAATAGCATTCTGCCAGCAGATTGTCACCGGCTATCATTTAATACCGGTGCAGAGTCATTTAAAATGTACAAGTCATTGAAAGTGATTAACAAGCTCAAACAAGGTATACCACCAGTTCAATGACAGTTGAAAGTTGGCATCTGTATTTGATTAATTTCATGAAAGGTTATGAAGTATACAAATTGAAAACCTTCAGGATAAGTTTCAGCATCAGCAAAAACATAGAACTACCACCCAAAAATCTAACCACAAAACCATTTTGGATGTGGCTAGCAACTTGATATGCCATGTTGTTGCAGGACAAAACATATTCTAACATCTAGGTAAACAGAAAACAATTTCTATAATCTTGTGCAGGACAAGAGAGAAGGAATAGCCTGATTTGATGAAGAGAACATGACGAGTATGGTAACATCATGCCGAGAAAATTATAAAGAGAAAGTCCTGTCTAGACTCTAGTGCATGCAACACCTCAACTTCATTCCAAGGTGTTGGCTGTATCTTTTCCACTTCTAAGCTTTCTTGTTCAGCTTTGGTCCTTGCTGATCAACAGGAACAGTTCCAAAAGTTAAAAAACCAGAGGAAGATTCACCTAAATCTTTAACCTTGATGTGCACTGAACCAATAGTGACAACATCAGCTACAGCATTTGAGCAGTCAGCTTCATTTGCCTTGGAAATAATAGAAAGAGAACTAGTCTTCATTATAGGACTTGCACCACTAGGATTTACTATTGGTTTAGACTTAGCATCCTTTTTATCCAATTGTCTGGAAGCACCAAGTTTTGGGAAAACCTGCTCATTATTGAGCGCCATATTGCCTGCTATCTTCAAATCATCAGGCTTGCTTGGACTTCCTACTGTGGTTCCAGAATGATGAACTATACCATTAAGTCGCTTGCCAGCTGCTTTTAGAGGCTGACTGACCGCACTATATGATTGCTTTCCATCTGCTTGTGGAAACTTAACATGTGTACCATTCAATCTCTTTTCATCTGCCTTAGGAGGATGAACAGAATAACTTAGTTGTCTCCTATCCCAATTTGAATGCTGATCATCTGTAACATTTGGTTGTTTGCGATCAGCTTTTAAAGATTGACTGACTGTACAGTTTACTTGTCTTGCATCTGTTTTTGGAGAATCAACTGTACTACTCTGTTGCTTGTCAGCTGCTTTAAAGGGCTGAATGGCTAAATCAGGTAATTGTTTTGCATTGAGTTTAGGAAGCTTATTGGCCGTAACATTTTGCTGCTTTCCTTCCAATATTCTGGGCTGATCAACCATACTACTTGGTTGTTTGTCTTCTTTTCCATCTGCTGTCATATGCTGCTTCACTGTACCAACTGGCTGTTCACCATCCACATTGAGAGGCTGACTGACCTTACGATTCATTTGTATTTCATCATTCTTTGGAATCTCATTGTCAACTGGTTTTTCGTCCACTTTCACAAATTGGGTGACAATTTCATCTCGTTGGATGTCATCTGCTGCTGGTGGCTGATTGACAGAACCATTAAATATGTTTTTAGGGACAAATGCAGGTACAAAGAGAGAAGAGTTGTATTTTCTTCTGAGAAGTCTGGATTTTTCATCCCGTGTAACCTGTTCCCGCTCTTCATAGTGAATAAAGTCATCGAGTATCGATCCCTTCAGGGGACCACTTTTAAATATTTTGAGCATATTCATGCCTGGAATATAAGTTATCTGCACACAAACAACCCAACTTACCAGGATGAATAAGTTACTTAGTAACATGATATTCATGAACAATATTCACCAAATTAAGCATATTGATGTAAGATTTGTTCTGTTGACAATAAACATCCTTTCAAAACAAGCAGAAAGCTACAAAATGACAGTAGCTAGGAACTTAAAACAGAATAGCTAGAAGTATCATCTGTAAATCCAAATACTATTGTCCATGATGAGAAGAGAAAACAGAAAAGGGAGATCCCAGTGGGATAAGTGAACACTAAGAGGGGCAACTAAAAGATGACATCAATATCTAACCTACTTCTCCTACAAATATACACACTTGAATTTGTGCCTCTAAAGGTCCATGCAGAACAAGAAGGCAGGCAATAAGAGCTTGAAAAAAGAAAGAAGAAAGGTACTCAAACTAAAATACAATAATGCACATCATTACTTGTGCGCAATGAGCCAAACCAGAAAAACAAAGGAAGCACTCGCTGGTGAAAGCTCAAAAAAGAAGCCAACAGCAACTAGCCAATAAAAAATACAACAAGCTCTTTCAAAAACAGCTAAAAGAGAGCAGGCATGTCACCATTCAATCTGTAGGTCCTGAATTGAAAGATAAAAGTTAAAACATGGAATGGAACCACAATGTGGATCAGAAAATCCTATTACTGATATCTGAAACATGTTGTTCTGAAAAGAAGATTTTTATAGTAGCACTAGTATAACATATAGAAGTTTAAAGTTGGTTTAAGATGTGCATTAATAGGAATTTGTATTCACAGTAGGCAACAATTTCATATGCAAGCATTTTTGGTACAAAACTGATGCATGAAATTTCAACTTAGCATTAAAACAATGACAAAATATGTATTTTACCTCTTGCGTATCTCTGCTATGAGTTACAGGTTTGTTTTCATTGTTCTCTAATATGATGTGCCGGAAACTAGAGTTTGGTACATCCTTTATTATGTGCCATCTGACAGGGAAGCTACCAGTCCATTTATCTTGCTGCCAGAAATCCATGTCCTTGTGAAAATCAACAGGGCCTGTCATCTCAGCGACACCACAAAACTGCCCACTTGCATTAACCTATAGAGATAATTTTTTTCAGAATAAATTTGACAAATAGTACAACAAAAAAAGAGGCTGAATAATTATCCAAACCACAAATGATTTACTTACAGAGAAGAACAGAAATACAGGGCACTGTTTCGGCTTCCCCACAGATAATTTCTGAGCATCTTCATATGCACTATCCAGCCTCCTGTTTCCATTGGGAGTGCTTGACCATACATTATATTTAATGCTCTTATGCACGTCATCCTCGCTGTAAGATTTAATGACAAAGAATTTGGCATCTGGATATTCCACTGGAAAGTCATCCCTGTTATATTGATCAACATTAATGACGATGTTTCCCTGTGAATCACTAACAGCCACTTTTGTTGTGTAGGATTTGACAGTGATGGAAGTCCATTGACCTCTTCCCTTGTCCGTTCTGGGGCCCTGATCTTGCTCATTCAACATAGATGAGCTTCCCCTGCCATTATATAAGAACCCATTTGACTGAAAACATGGCCTGAACTTGTCAACAGTGGCCCACTTACAAACATTGGACCCAAATTTGTTGAGGGCATTGCTAGCTGACATGTCAACTATTAATGAATTTTGAACAGGAGAAACTCTCTCACATGAGAAGTTATCTGTTGCTTGAACTGAACCAGAAGAATTTCTACCCTGAGACTGAAAGATGCAGTCAACATATAAAGTTTAGTATGAAAGGCAGGAAGTGCTTAATGGCATGTACAACTGCTACAGGAAGAAAAGATATGACTAAAAGGCTTTAAACTGCCCCAGAATAGTGACAGCATTATGGCTTTTATAAAGGAGGATTTGTACGCAATTATAAAGTCTATTTGGCCAACAACAATTTTCTCATAAAAAAGAAGGCATGGAGTATACTATGTTAGAAAACTCAAAGTGGTACCTGGGTTACATGAGGAAGATTACTCGGCAACATGCTTCCATGTGATGCAGACTGCTTACTTGGTGGCATGTTATCTACTTGCCCTTCTGATAAGTTACCTGGGGCATGAAACTGTTGGGATGAAGTTTCCGACAATGAATTCCCTAAGGCAGCCCTTTGAGAAGTGACAGCTTTTCCTGCAGGTGCTTGTGGAAGTGCACATTTTGCACCTTCAATATAACACTTGCTAGCAACTGTTGCAACAGGACTGACTAATAGAGGCTCTGAAGTATCCTTTGGGACAATATCAGAACTAGACTGAAGAATGATTGGAACATAAGGACTTGAAGAAACAGGTTGCTGATAAGTGGGGCTGGTGAAGTACTGCTGTATTCCTATAAATGGGCTGTCAGCTCCTATGACAGCACCAGGTATAAAAGGATTGTAAGGGTTGTAATCAGATTGTGCGTATCCATAACTAGGTGTAAAATATACATATGGCAAACTTTCAGCCTGCACACCCTGCAGAAAAAATCAAAAAGCAGTTTATAGTTTGGTTGATGCAGATATAATGCATAAGCCAAACCCAAGGGTAGAACATTTAAACTTACCGAGTAATGGTGATCTTGACCATCTAAACCCAAAAACCTATTGTGGTCACCCCATTCGCCAGGTGATTCAATTCCTGATCATATAAATTGAAAAAAAACATATTAGACGGCAATTTCCCCCAAAACAATACTCTTTCTTTTTCGCTGGACAGGATAATACTCCAAACAAAAAACACTAATATAGATTTGTTCAGAATTTATAAGCTTACCTGTAGAGTAATACCCATAGTAGTTGGCAGCAGGAGGATAGTATACGCCCTGGTCAAATATGAAGTCTGGTGTCGCTTCACTAGCCATAAGAACAATCTCCTTGGCAGATAGTCAAGATGTCGGATGGGGGTATGACAAAGAAGCAGATAACTGCAAAACAAGGACAATAATTATTTGGAAAAAAAAAAGAACAGAAAAGTCACTACCAGAAGGCATCAGAATGACATACGCAAACTAATTCAAGCCACAATACCAGCCATATGGCATAGGAGTACCAACTAAACTTAGATATGATGCAAATAAATGTACCACAATTAAACTTCCTAGAAAGCATGCAATTAGTCTTCAAAATTTATTTCAAAACATACATCCAAGTACGGCTAATATAGGCATATATCATTTTCAATAACTCTAAAGTTCACCCAATTGTAAAGCTATGTCCCAACTAATTGCTTTGTATAAAGTTAAAAATTGCATCTTTTCTACCAATATTACAAGTACATCTCTCTACATCACTTCCAATACCATAATGGATAAGGAAGGGCATGAGAAAGCAAGCATTTATTAATAAGAAACCTCTATGTGTTTCAAGAAAACATTGATCAAATAAAAATCCAGAAGATCACACAAGGAAAGTGTTGCTCAGCCAGCAACCATGAGCACAGAAAGAAGGGAAGGATAAAAGAATGTGCTCAAGTAGAAAAACGAACGGTGTAAGTTGTTGGGAGAGGAAGAGGGGCGAGTGCTGGGCACATAGGGTTTTGATATTAGTTACCACTGCTCAGGTAAGGCTTGTAAGAACAATACTGTATAAATTTGTAGATGAACATCAACAAACATCAAAATAAAGTATATAGTTACAAGAAATCCCAATAGATTGTAATTTTGTGACTTGAAGCAACACAATCATTCCACTGGTGATATAGATAAAATTACATTGCACAACTTTAAAAAAAAAAAATCAGTTTTATGATGGAAATATGACGGTATAATCCACATTGCAAAGCATACAAAATGAAGATTCATATAACAATAAAATAGCAAGAGCCCTTATCCTGTTCGTTCTTATCAATGGCTACACTCTCTATCAGTGACAGCCTTCTGAATTTCCGACAATTCCAAGCGAGGTTTTAAATTCACTCATTTTTTCTTAACCCTTTTGATGGAGATCCAGCTTGTTCTCCTTACCCAAGCCTACTCGGATCTTCATGACCAACAGATATGCCTTGTCAATCAGTTCTATACCACTTCAATCCTACTGCAACTTCAACTTATATTGTATTCATAGAGTTATTGCATTTTCACTTTGAGATGCTTATCTCTTCAAAGTCATCTAATGCATGTAGATGACTCCTCATTGCTAAACAATCTAATCGACAAAACATTGTCAGTTCCAGTTTGTTATATAGTTATTTTTATCTTAATTGTAATGTTACAAAAACAAGAAGTACCACTAAATCATCAAGCTTGCTTTAATTATATAATATATATATATATATATGAGACTACCTCTTTATTCCTTAGTTTTGGGAATCAAGGAAAAATGACTACACGCGAATAATTATCGACCATCAGTTTTCACTAATGCCTCATTTTGTATTTGTTTAAGTGTCTTAACAATCACAGCACTACATATACTTAATTTGAGTAGAATTATGTTGATAGCCTCATCAACACCAGCATTATTTCATGATCGCAATCTGGCAAGTAACCATCTTTTCATATTAGTGATTATTAAACTATATGATGTGTAAATAACGTACTCCATCATCAGAATGGACATAGTCCTAGTAGCCCTTAACCAAACCTTAATTCAGGCTCACTATGAGTAAATCTTGCTCTTTTAATAAAAAATTCAAAACAAATTCTTAACAATTTTTTTATAAAAAAAACAATGTACAGAATTCTTCCTTGATGCATACAACTCTCATGGGAACATATCATATGCTTTATCAAGGTCAGGAAGAAACTATATAAATCCTTATTCCTTTTTATATATATTTCCATCAATTGTACAAGAAAGAATAATTATCACGATCCGCTTTTCTAACCTAGAAAAAATGAAATGAGATCTCCAATCCCCATCATGTTTCATACTTTTCTATATAAAGGTATCCCTAGAAAGCATGCAACCCACACATTCTGAATACAGGCATGTGGAGGTAAGTTCTACAAGAAAAATATGCTGCAGTGATAGGTAAGCAAGCACATCATAGACTTGTCTGTGACATTTTTCAGATCATAGCTTCCCTAACATAAACATCCAAACAGATGTTTCGTAAATGTGCAACAGTAAAGGGAGCACCCTGTCACCATGTTATTCCAATTGTGATCTACATTTTTACGCACGCATGCCTGTTAAGATTTAAGAAGAAATTTGAAACCTAGGTCTGATAGTTCACGACCATAAATTTTAATGTCACAAATTATTGATAGATTCACTATTAAACATTATCAAACCAAAGAATGTTCCCTCACATTATTGGACATATCTACCAGCGCATGACCCTTCTACTAGCTGAAGAAACACATTACTGACCCATTCATAACATTATAGGCAACAATACTGGTCACACATTAAAAAATTAACAACAAACAAAATGAAAAGAGATATGGCAATGCTTGAAGCATTAAAAAAATAATCATGTTCCTGAAAATTTTCCTCTCCAAGGTACAAATTTAGTGCCATCAAGCTGGGCAGCCACGACATATAACAACATAACAAATAAATATATGCGCAAACAAAAAGCAACTATCAATACTTTTATAATAGAAAAAAGACCCACGAAGCTGCAAGAAAATCCAAGTAAAATAATAAAATTTCCCAAAGAATCACAGTAAAATAGACGGGAAAGAATAATAACATTCAAATCTGTCCACCGACCACAAAAACTCTAAACCCCAAAATGAAATCGAATATCTACAGATAGAACCAATACCAATAATCAAGTTTTTTGCGCAAAATATTTAGAAAACATGACCTGGCGCCATCGATCAATACCGGCAAGGGAAAGTTAAGAGGAAACCCTAGAATCTCATAAAACCATACAATAAAAAAAACCCAATCCATGCTGAAATTCATCATTGTAGGGGAGAAATACGATTTTTCGAACACGCTAAAAGGAAAAGTTAATAGATTCGGAAGAGAGATTATACCAAAAAGGAGAAAAAGCCCTGACTTCGATCACGGACAAAATGGAGAGCCTCCGCAAGGGGAAGAGAGAAAGAGAGATGGAATTCTTCTCCGGCAGCGATTTCCGGCACCTCGGTCACCCTTAATTTTCGTGCTAAATCGCATCCAAAACCCTAACACAAACAAATTTAAGGGGGAAAAAATGGAGAGAGACGAGAAATATGGGGCGTTTTGGGACGTTTTGTAATTTATTTATAATTAAATGCCAAAATTGCCCTTACCTTTATCACTGAAATACCGAAGCAACCGTTGGAGACCGCCAAATTTAAAATTACCTAATCGCGAGCTTCATGAAATTTCGAGCGTTTACCATATATACATCTAGAGTTAGACTTGCGAGGATTGGGATTAGTAAAAAGGTTTAACTGAAGGGTATATTAGTCAATTAGGAATAAAGGGCAATGAATTCAAAAATGGAACGAATTTCGGGTATAAACTTAATTACCAAAAAGTTGGTTCAAAACCATTCTTTTCATTTGGGTAAAAATTAAAAACCATTCTTTGGAATAATGCCATCACAATGTTTTCTAATATAGAAGTGGTTTAAGTTGCAATATATTTTGATCACAATAATGAATCCCCATAATAGTTAGATGCATAGTCACAATGTAGAACACAGAGGTTACTCAAATTAAATAGATCTGTCCAACTAAACTTGTCTAGATGAAGATGTATAAAGAAAATATAGGAGTTACTTAAATTCAATAGATTGGTCCAAAGGCCCGTCCAGGCGTAGTATAAAGATTTCTAATGTTAAACTATTATCAGACTTTTTTATAAATACAAAACAGAATATAATATTTATTTATAAGATAGTTATATAATCATCTTGGCGTTATACAATGTTAAACATTATATGCCTATTTCTAGAAATTGCATATCAAAAATTAAATAAAATCAACATAATGTTATGCTTGATAATTTTTGTATTGTCGTCATGGTGTTAAATCCTAGCGGCTAACTAGTCTTTTGTTACATTAAATTCCTCTTCCAACCAAAGTTATATAGGACAGAAAAACACCAATTAAATGAATTAATATCAAGTAAGATAAAATTTCAAAAGCATTTCTAAATTTTGATAACGAAATCGTATTGTTTTTTTTTTTGTTGTTGATGGAATAAAAAAAGCATAACTTGATAATGGGGATCACACGTGGATGGCATGAGGGCTGCTAGCTTGTTTTGGAATGTCTACTTTTTTAGTTTTACAAAGGAATGCTTACTTTTTCATGCATAAAGTTTGATGCAAAATAGAAGGACATGCATAAACAACCAATAAGGGAACGAAAAAAGTGAAGAAAACAAATCCACATGGCTCATCCTCAAAAGGCTTTTATAGATGGTTATTCTTGGTAAACATCATTGTGTTGTCAAAAATAACCATGAAATTGAAATATCCACTGCCAAGTGTTCGAAGGAAGAAGGAAGAAGAAGAAGAAATACCAGCAGCCGTAGTATAGTTTGTCATATTCTATTTGGTATTATGCAAGCTTAGCTTAAATCTGAAAAGCACTGAGAAAGCAAAGAAAAAACTTTAGCAAAGACATCTTTTTGAAGGAATAAAGCGTCCTAAGAATGAATTGTGCAAGCATCTAACTCAACTGGCAAAGCATATTTTGCCCTACAACAGTAAGCATGGTGACACTACTTCTCATAGCAAAACAAGAAACATCAAGAACAGGCATGCCAATGGGCTTTAATGGAGGTAGCATTTAATTAGGTTTATAAATACAAGCCAATTAGATTGTTTTAGGCTGGAGTAGGTCACGGAGAAACACCGGTTGGCGGCGCAACAAATCTGGCGGGGATAAAAGAACGCACTTTGGCTGATGATATAACGGTTGATTTTTTACGCAATTGGGCAAATTCATAGCTAACTTATTTCCTGGTTAGAGTCTCCATGAAGTGTTTCAAGGATTCATACGAGCCCTGCAGTCTCATGGACGGATGCAGACATGGAAGAAATGAAGATGGTGCAGAAGATAAATACCATGAAACAGGTGCAAACGGCATGGCCACAGGCACCATCAAAACTGCTATACCTACGGATCCTCTCAAAGTAAAGTGAAGGGATACATTTCAATCACTTGCCATGTATCTGATTAGCAGGACAACACATGAACATACCCACCAACCGAATCACCAGCTGCCCTCAAACAAGTTTTGAGGAACACTAGTAGGTTACTACTACAGATGTTTTCTTTAGGTGCGGTACCGAGATTACCAGGATCGCACTTTTAGGCATGGAACTGGCGAGTCGTCATAATAGAACATCCCATAAAAGAAAAATTTGTGTTTGTAAGTCCTGGTAGAATAGAATTAACTTTACATTGCAGGCAGAAGATAGCAGTAGCTAGCAGAGAATAAAATCAATACACCGAAAAATCGATACTTTGGTAGTATGAAAGCACATAAAACTTGGGTCTTCATAAAGAAATTCACATCAATACCCTTTGACTCTGAGAAAAATACCACATAATAACCCTCCCCTTGAAACTGTATGAATAATTCGAAACTCCTGTTTCTGTTTTTTTTTTTTTTGAAACAAGGAAAAGAAAAAAAAAACTAATTTTTTGGCCTAAAGGAATCCATCAATCACAACGCTCCTGCCCTGCCCCTCCAAAGTTGCAAATCCTCAACAAGATTTTTGAGTCAAAGAAACTCCTGAAAAATGATATTACATCTCCAAAACTGCATTACAAATCGGCTGCATGCTGTTGAGGCAGTTCTAGGGAGGCTCCAGACTCCGGAAAGCCGAGCCTCCTGCCATCAGGCTGTGGAAGTTCACTGGTAAGCTCACTTCCGGGGAACGATCCATTATCCTGGCCTGGTGACATGGGAGACATATCACCTGATAGAGGTAAAGAAGCCTCAAACTCGGGCACCAGTGTAACTTCAAACCCAGCCACAGGTGGAGCTTCAAACCCAGCCACTTCTGGTGGCTCAAATCCAGGCGAGGCTATGGCTGCTGCGGGTACTAGAGAGTGGTCATACTCCTGTCCCCCAGGCCTCTCATACCTATCATAGCTCCTGCTTCGACTTCTGCTCCGGCTCCTGCTTCGACTTCTGCTCCGGCTCCTGTTGCTCCTTGACCAACTCCTACTTCGGCTTCGGCTTCTACTTCGGCTCCTGCTCCTACTGCTTTCACTTCTGCTTCTATCATAACCCCATGTCCGAGCTCTCTCTGGACTTCGACTATAACCCCGGTCCCTGCTCCTCTCTCCAAATCCCCTGCGAGCATCATACCGACCTTGTCCACCAGGTTTCACATATCGGTCATATGGGACACGGTCATGCCGACCCCTATCTCCACCTGGTCCACCAAATCCACGACCCCTGGGCCTATGCCCACCATAGAAATCATTTCTACCGCCACGCCCACCAAAGCCACCAGGACGATCCCTCATGCCCCGACCACCTCCAAAGCTCCCACGACCACCAAAGCCACCAGGGCCATCCCTCACTCCCCGCCCACCTCCAGAGTCCCACTTGCTGCTGCCACCCAAATCCCAGCGGCTCATTCCAGCACGAGGCCTTGGGAAGAGGGGTCCACCATGCGTGACCATATTGCGAACCTCTGGTGGAACATGTTGATTTGCACCTTCAAGAACTTTTACTAGATCAGCTGCATATTTCCGATCCTGCTCTGAGAAGAAGGTGTACGACACTCCTGTAGCCCCAGCCCTCCCAGTACGTCCAATCCGGTGGACATAATCCCCGATCCCTGTAGGAAAATCATAATTAACCACCACCCTGCAACAAATCAAAATACTATTAAGATACAACACATCAAAATGAAATCCCTATGTTAGAAGGTATTCAAGAAGTAAACAATAATTACATTAATGCATGCATCGCACGTAGGAAAAATGAATGGGTATAATTTGCTTTATATGGCTTCATAACAATGTCATAGATATTGGATTGATATAAATGCCAAGATCATAAGCTATTTCTATAAGAAAAACTATACACCAAGCTCAGAAGCTATTTATATAACAAAATCCACACATATCAACATGTTATGGCACACCAAATTCAGAAAATTCTGTGACAGCCGTGCGCACGCGCACACAGAGTGCTTGCTAACAAGGCAATGTATGCATTGTAATCAACCAAACTCGCACTACGCAGGACCACTGATAGTACAAACAAAGTATTGATGGCCAAAAGTGTCACATGACAACAAGACCAGACTTTGCTTAGTCTCCCAGCTGAACTCAATAAATCCTATATCCCCGATTGGGCTTTATGAGGTAAGTAGAATAATTACATGAAATAACTGGAAGGATTCAATCATTCTTGAAATAAAGACTACGATATGCACAATAGTTCACAAACTGAATAAATAATAATCAGGGACAAAGATCACTTTCAATAGGAAGTACATGAAAAGGGGAAAGTATGGAGAAATTATATGCAAGAATTGCAGATGAATACGCATACATCCTGCAGCTGTTACCCCACTCCATATGCTTCCTTCACTTTCCTGGCAAAAATGAGCTGCCAAAGATCAGCTGAACTATTAATTCAGAACACATGTGAATTAATAATTATAAGTAAGGATTGCCGAACCGGACAGTTCGGCCCGTACCAAACTGAACCGATGCCAAGTCGGAACAGTTCACAGGCTCGGTTCGGTTCAGGTGTTAGCCCCTTCTCCCCCACTTGGTTTGAGCCTTATGTATCAAGTTAACACACAGCTGACGCTTTCACGATTCTTCAAGAGCCCTCGAGGCTTCATAACAATGTCACAGGACACAGGTATTGGACTGACATAAACACCAAGATCACAAGTTCTCTCTACAAGAAAATCTACACGCTGAGCTCAGGAGCTATTTCAATAACAAAATTTAAATATCTAAACATGTTATGGCACGCCAAATTCAGAAAATTCCATGACAGCGCGCACACAGGGAGTGCTCGCTAACAAGGCAATGTGTGCATTGAAATCAACCAAACTCACACTATGCAAGACCACTGATAGCACAAACAAAGTATTGATGGCCAAAAGTGTCCCATGACAACAAGACTGGTTCTTTTTGCTTAAACAAAAAGCCTCCCAGCTCAACTCAATAAATCCTATATCCCCGATCGGTCTTTGAGGTAAGTGGAATCATTACATGAAAGAACTGAAAAGAACCAATCATATGCTTGACATAAAGACTAAGATATGCACAATAGCTCACAAACTGAATAAATAATGGTCATGGACAAAGATCACTTTCAATAGAAAGTACAGGGAAAGGGGAAAAGCATGGGGAAATTATATGAAAGAATTGCAGATGAATATGCAGATATGCTGCAGCTTTTTCCCCCACTTCATATGCTTCCTTCACTTTCCTAGCAAAAATCAGCTGCCAAAGATCAACCGAACTACTAGTTCAGTACGCATGTAAATTAATAATTATAAGCAAGGATTGCTAAACCGACCCAAATTGGGTGGTTCGGTCCGTACCAAACTGAATCAACGCTAAGTCGGAACGATTCACAAGCTTGGTTCGGTTCAGATGTTAGCCCCCTCTCCAACACGTGGTTTGAGCCTTATTTATCAAGTTAGCACACAGTTCGTGCTTTCACAACTCTTCGAAAGCCTTCAAGGCTCCTGATGTAGCACCAGCACGGGGAAAGAGGAGAAGAAGGAAGAACAAGAGAGGGAGAAGGAAGAAGAGGTTGTAGAGACGCAGGAAGAATAGAGG
>JAOXJJ010000001.1:1782955-1802106 GCA_025769935.1 Phoenix roebelenii
CGGTTATTCAGAATTAAGGATTAAGATTATTCAATTTAAGAAATTAGATTGCAATCAAGTAGTATAGTTGTTCTGATCCTAAATTAATTTGATCAAAGAATGTTGAGAAACGTCCAATTTCTAGGGTGTGCTAATTTAATACCGAGAATTTAAAAGGACGAATATGATGGGTTTGAAAGTAAGAGTTCTATGCTCCGAATTTTGACAGCGAAAGTAAGTTTAAAGAATATAGCTATCATGCAAGAGAACTAGAACATAATTAAATGAACAAGCCCAAAAAAAAAAAGTGGAAACCTATCACATGTCGTGAAGCAGTCAACCAGAATCGTCTGCTCGTGGGCTAGGGCGACGATCATGGGCGCGGCTATAGCTGATGGGCTCTCCAATTGCCAAAGATAGAACCTGAGTACAACAGCTCCAAAGAGATCTGGCGGGCCTGATGGGCCGGTAACAGTGGAGGAGAGCGATATGCTGGGGTTTGGGCCATAGAAGGAAAGATCAGTCGTGTGGGCTTGGGCCTGTGTAGTGATGGTTGGGCTCTGAAGAAAGTGCTAGATCAGGCTTGAACAGGGCCTGCGTCCGAATGGGCTTGGGCCGCGCTCAAGGAAATGTGCACGGGCCTAGACCAAGGAGGAATTTGGCCCGTAGTGGAGAGAAGGGACTCGGGTGCGGTCTGACGACACCGGCTCGGCTGGGAGAGAGGGTGGCGTCTGGGAGCTGGATGGAGCGGAAGGAATGAAGAAGACGAGGGGGAGGGGAACAGGCAGAGGGGCGCGGCAACGGTGTGACGTGAGAGGGGAAGATGTAGTTGGACCCGATGGTTCGGGTGGGTTGATAGGGTGTGTGGACGAATGGGAGAGGGAGATGAAGGGCGGATCGTGGCGGCGGAAAGGGAGAAGATGAAGGTGGAGTGCGGCGGAAGGAAGAGCGGCAAGCGGCGCTGAAGAAGACAAGGTAGAGCACGGTGGGTGGCGGCGTCAACTGGGACGTCGGCGAAGGCGGTCGCAGAGGCGCAGATAGTGCGGCTCGACGGGGAGCTCAGGGCGGGGTGGTACCGGCGGACGCGGCGGAGGCCTCGGCGGCGACGGGAGGCGGACGGCGGCTCGGGTTCTGGCTGCACAGCGGCCGGACTCGGGCGGCGCAGCCACGGAAAGTGGGAAGAAGATGACAGAGGTAAGTTTTTTTTACCCTTTACGGGTTAGGGTTATCGGGTTCGGGTTTCGGTTCAAACCCGCTCCGATAACTGTGAAGCCCAGCACGTGCAGATCACGTGGAAATTTTTTTTTCTCCGGAACGGATCCGGGCTAGTGGGGCAGGCTAACGGGTTTGAGACTTACCTGTTTCCTCAACCTTCTTCAACCTCCCGACGGATTCAGGAGGGCGTCCCGTACTTCACGGTGGCAGCGGCGGGGCGGGCTCCGATGGCCGTGGCGGAGAGCGCTGATCTCGGCTGCGGCTTCGTGGTCCGCGGCGACGGGCGGCGGCCTGTGGCACGAGGGATCTTCTTCGGCCAACTATGGACCGCGTGGTTGGAACCCTTGGCGGCGTTCCTCTCCCATATCCGGCCACAGACGGTGGCGGCAGGTCGCGGCCGAAAGGGCTTTCCGTCGAACTAGGGACGGCGGGTTTCCGTAGGGATATGGCTCCTCCGACGGCGGGCTCGGGCCTTCACTGGGCACCGGCGGCAGCGAGGATCTCCGACGGTGGCTCGGCGCTGCTGGCGGCGACTGGTGGTGGCGGTGGGCGCAGGTGTGACGACAGGTGGGGTGGACCTGGCGAAGGGATTTAAGGCATGTTCCTTGTATGAAAACTGAGAGGGAAGAAAGGATTTCTTTTTTTTGTGTGTTGGTCTGTTGGATCTCGGTTTGGAAGAAGAGGCCGGGAGAAGACAGTGCCCAACGTCGTCTTCACGTGAAGACAACCCACGGGAAAACTAAGGTCTGGATCGGGGCTTTGGCAGCAGGGGCAAAGCCGTAGCTCTGATACCAAGTTGATGTAGCACCAGCGCGGGGAAAGAGGAAGAACAAGAGAGGGAGAAGGAAGAAGAGGTTGTAGAGACGCAGGAAGAATAGAGGAGAGGAGAAAAAGAGAAGAAAGAACGTAGGGGAAGAAAATTCCAAATCACTTCATTAAACCCTAATTATGAAAATAATTCCCTATATATAGGGCCCAAATACACAATTTGCATAAACCCCCTTACACAGAAATAAATCTTAATAAGCCCACAAATAACACAAATAAACCACAAATAAGCCCTAAAATGCAAATAAGCCCAGAAATAAAATAAAATAAATATGTAAATAAAATGGTGGCCTAGCTGATGTCTCCATCAACTCCTCTCGGGTGGGAAAATAATGGACCAAATCCAGGTCTGGCTCAATCCGAGGGCTCAGGATCATCTAGATGAAGGGCTCTGATGTGCCCATCAGCTCCCCCACCCCCAATGCTTCAAGAACCTTCGCGGCTCTCCTCCCACCCTGCCCCCTTCTCTCTCTCTCTCTCACACACACACACAGAGCTCCCTAGATGGTCAAACCGGTGGACCCCCCGCCCTTCTCTCCCACTCAATGGAAAACCTAGCCTTATCTCACCCTCCCGTTCGCTCGAGCATCGCCTTCGCCACTGGCAGGTAGGCTCTCCTCCCCTCCCTCTTTGAAGACCCCGGTACCCTACCGCTCAATCAGCAGCCAAGCCAAGCATGGGGAGCTCCTGGATACCTTGTTCAACCCTCGCTCCCTCTCTTCCTCTTCCACTCCCTCCCCTCCCACCCTCTCTCCCCCCTCTCCCTCCCTCTCCTTCCTCTCTCCCCCTCACCCTCTCCCTCCCTCTCTCTTCCCTCTCCTTCCTCTCCCCGCACGGCGCATTCTGGCACGGCACAGCATGGTACATCGTACAGACCCATATGGTACCGTATGGGTAGCTGATTAGTATAGGTCACGATATTGGTTCAACAAACCTTGATTATAAGGTTTAGCAATCAAACCAGAAGAATGTCGAGGACACATAAAAGCATGCATATATACAAAATATATTCATGACCTGACTATGAAAAAACAGGCTATGATCTAAATTTTAATTTATATGAACAAGACAAATAAAGAATGTCCTCTACTTTGCCTTCAAAAGTAAAATATCTGTAGGATATGAGACCCAAAAGAAATTCACACCTGATATCCTTGATGTCAAGTCCCCGGGCAGCAACATCAGTAGCAACTAGAATTGGTGCCTTCCCGGTGCGAAACTGTTGCAAGACATGATCCCTTTCACCCTGAGACTTGTCACCGTGAATGGAACAAGCACCAAAATTCCGCATACTATGGGCCAGCTGATCACACAGCCTCTTTGTTGAGCAGAAGATGATGATTTTGGATCCCCGTTCTTGGCTTCTAAGAATCTGCTCCAGGCGCCTCTGCTTGTCCATAGGCGAAACCACCTCCACATACTGTATTCCATAACCAACATCAGCAGGGAAGAAGGTAAGAGGTAAGGGAAAAACAGAACAACAGATATCAAATAATGAACAGTCAGAGAATTCCTGATGGGCAATCAATAAATCAGCCAGTGGCAACGCATGCGTGACAAAGTCCACCCCAGATAAACAGCATGGAAATTTAAAAATAGTTTTACAAAAATTAAATATAAAAGTTATGGTTAGCCCTTCAAGGATGTTGGGAAGATTGATTTGCCAAAAATTAATGACAATGCTTCAAACCCCCCCCACCCCCCCACCCCCCCACCCCAAAAAAAAAGAAAATGAAATGGAAAAAGACAGTAACATCAACAAACTATATATATGGGTACTTCAAATATTATAGCACATAAGGCAAGCACTGTTAAATTAGAAACGCATTCAGCGAGCGGTGAATGTGCTTGCAGACCCTCTCTAACTGAAAAATACGAGACCCTTCTACACATTTCATAAGAGAATCCCTATCCAACAAGCTATTCTGATTAAGTAGCCTGCCAAAATGTAATAAAAATGGGGAATACAAGTAATACATATCATTTTTACCAAGGGAAAAATGCAATGAACTAGGACTTATTACATTGAATCAGTCCAGGAAGGTTGCTTCAGGAAAAACTGGAATGAGACCTTCCAATATAGCTTTCACACATAGGAAAAGCTACCAACACCAAGGAATTACACATAATGAGTAGGTGTGCACAGAGATATACCATTTTGCCCCTAGTAACGAGTTTATGACAGGAATATCATGTCCACACATGCTCGCACATACGCAAGTAAATATTAGAAATGATAATGCACAGCGGTGCACAAACAAACATACCCAGTAAAATTGAAAATAAACAATTATGCATCATCACTTATGAAATGATGGTAGATGGGATGAATATTTTTTGAAACTGACAAGCCTAACGAGTATCGGCCATCTCAAAAGATTCTTGTACATGTTTTTTTTTTGCAAGAAACCAAGCCACTGCACCATCACAGGTCTCATATATTGACTGCAATTAGTTAAGTAAAAAAGAAGAGGAGGTCTTTTATTTTTCACTAAATAATGAGATGGCGCACCAGCTTTGTTATTGCTAAAAAAGTATCTGATGATGTTACCATGTTGCCTATTATATTATTGATTAGAAGGCATTTTGTCATCTGCATTCTGTTCACTTATATCAAAGGGAAACGATTCTTCAATACAGCCTGGTTTCATATCTTTATTTCCTCTTCTTTCTAGAATTTCTTTGTTTTTCATTCTGATAACCAAATCCTAATATCTTCAAAGCGATTTCTGACCAGTACCTGCAGTTTCGGCCCACCAGACCTTCAACAGTAACTACTGTTGGAGCCCGTAGTATAACTTCCTGTTGTGATGCTGGTAGAGGACCTAAAGTTGTAGAAAAAAATGACAAACAGAAGTCTATATGCCCTTACATAACTCATTTGTCTAGTGTAGAGTTTTTCCATAAGAAATTACTTTGAACGACAGTGTCTTACAGTAACTCCTCAGAGCAAGGCTCCTAGAGCTAAAGTTTGAATACATCAAATTACTTTTTAGTCTCCACACGAGCACTATAACTGCCAAATGCCCGCACTAGCTCCACCAACACAATTGGCAGAATACTGCTCAAATTACCATCATATGCATACTTCCAGGTTAGCTTGCCCAAGAGCATCTATTCAAATGTCACAGGTGTCCACACAGATTTTTGTGAGCCACTATTCTCTTATTCTAGAATATCTCGAAGTCATGCTGCAGATATAACATTTTAATTTCACCATTTTTCCATTATTATTTTGCTAACTTCCTTTAAATTTGATGCCCCCATCTCCAACAGCTTCTGCAGTTCTGCACTCACAGATCTTGGAAGGTTCGCAATTTGGAAGATTTCCAGGAAAGCCTGAGTTGCTCAAATTTTTAAAAGTCTTAATAAGTTTGTTTCAAGAGTTGAGTATCATAATATATTCATTCGTCTATCCAATCGATGCCAGGTTAGCTTCAAGAAGCAAAACAGGAAGAGCCCAATAAGCAACTTGCCAGGGAATTGGGACATCCATAACAGAAACTGACAAACCATCTCCTTTTCTGTTTCCTCTAATTCTCTCTCCCTTTTACAAATGATAAAAATAGTCATAAGGACATACTTAAAATTGTTTTTTTAACTAGCAAAACCCTAACTCAAAATTCATCAAGGTAGCACTATGCAATAATCTACTCAGTATCAACCAAACTAGCAACTATGGTATAGAACAACATGATTATATCACCCATGTAATTATCAATACATACAAGATATATATAACATTTAATTTTTTCAATCCATCAGTAATTAACAGGCAAAAACCTCTGCATGAATTAAAGCATCTTGAATTCTTGATGACCACAAAAGGTGAAAACCATAAATTGTCATACTCACCTGCGTAATGGACTTGTTTGCAGCAAGCTCATCAACACTGCCAATATTCACCTGAACAGGATTCTTCAGTAGATCCCCAGCTATTTTCCTCACCTCCTTAGGCCAAGTTGCTGTGTACATGAGAGTCTGCCTGTGTGGAGGAATCTCATTCACAATCTTTCGTATCTGAGGTTCAAAGCCCATGTCAAGCATACGGTCTGCTTCATCAAGCACAAGAAAAGAAACTTGACGGAAATCGATCTTCTTCATCTCAAGGATGTCATTAAGCCGACCAGGTGTAGCCACTATTATATCTGCCCCTCGTTCTATTTCTCTTAGCTGAGGACCCTTTGGAGCTCCTCCATATAGACACTGAAGATTATAAAAATAGAATTGAGATCTCCTTCACAAAGACAGTTAATATAATAAAATAATTAAAAATAGAAATGAAGATGAAAATCTAAATTTCTAGTCTAATGCACAAATAAGAAAAATACTATACAAAGTGAAATAACGTTAAGAATCAGATGGATTTCTGATCTTGCAACAAAATGACCATTTATAGTGCAAGATAAATACCATGACATCTGATATTCCCGTTTTCACTAGATTGAATCTTCCTATAATTTAAGAAGCTAGATCTCAAGGACAAATCGTATTCTCCTGTTCCCACAATTGTGAAGTATGCAGATTGAAGATATAGAATGCCATGCATTGTAGTTTAAACAGGTATAGCTAGGAATTACAAATAATTTACATTCCATGAACAAGATAAACTTGAAGCCCTACTTATCTTTTTTCCCACTGAGTTCTGGTGCATTAAATTAGAGCCAATAGGTTGGGATACAGAGGTAACAGTCATTCAGAATGAATGATACACTCCAGCGAAGAAATCTAACTGCAGATCTCCTTAAAAGGAATTTCAACGAAAATAAGAGAACCCAAAGTAAGACAGCGGCCAGAACTTACCGTGCAAGAAACTCTAGAAGAATGACCAAACTTGATTGCCTCTTCTTGTATTTGTGAAGCAAGTTCCCGAGTCGGAGCCAAAACTAACACTATTGGACCGAACCGAGAATTATTTCCACATCTTCTCAAATGGATAAATGCAGGAATAAGATAGCCCAGGGTCTTCCCTGAACCTGTCTTGGCAATGGCCACTATGTCTCTGTTTTGTAGTGCAACTGGCCATGTCTGCGCCTGTATTGGCGTGGGAGACAAAAATCCAGCTAAATGCATCTGAAAATAGTAAAGAAACAATGTTAAACAGCACAACTCATTAAAAAAAAATATTAAAATTTACTAAATAAGTAGCACTAATCGAGCTGGTTTGTTTAAATTATAGCTACAAGAAAAACACAAATAAATTTGGTTGCTTACTGAAGCAACTCAAGGCAGCTAGGAGGGGCTCTTCAGAGTCTCAGACTGAGCGGCAGAGTCAATAAGAAGGAAGCCTCAGCCACATTATGCAATCTGGAAGAAGGTCAACCCTCATAAAACTTGTCTGCAGTAAAATCCGCAACTATGACTGCAGCCCCAGACAAGAGGGCAGCAGCTGTGCAAATAGGGTGTCCAGCAATACCTCATGAGACACATATGCTCCTTTGAGCAAATGTCACAGTTGTCATGATAGCACTGCTGATATAAACAGAAGGGAGAGGCCATTTGACAAGATTTGTACTATTTCTTTCACAAGAGTAAAATAGCAAGATTAATCAAATTGGATCATGCAATCTAAAAAGCATAACAAGTTTAAGGATAAAATTACCTCTCTAAGAATCTCTGGAGGGAAGCCAGTTGTCTCGAAGGTCATGAATGGTGCAGGAACATTGTCGCCCTGACAATATTTTTAAAGAAGTAAGCACCATAGCATGTAATGAGACAAATCTCAAATTTATAGTATACAAAAGAACCCAAGCAATGTATCACACAACATGGCTACACAAGGCCCATGTAAGATTTGAGAAAGGTGATGCTCTATGAAAGTTCCCTCAGTGCTGTATATCTGAACAATGTTAATTTTTTTCTTTCTATCATTGCAAATCATACTATAAACAAAGTCCTTATGTTCATTGATCACTAAGTTATTGGCAGAAAATATTCTCCAGAAGCCACATATCAGTGTCTAAATTGTGTATAATATAAACTAAAGCTCCCAGTTCATGTAGCCTCCATAACTACTATATACTGTCAAAGGCATCAGCAATCTCAAAGGACATCCACCAATTTCATATTAACAAGTAAAATTAATTTCATAACAACAATCTATGCAATGTATCACGATATATCTCTTACCATTGCGGTAACCTCATGGTGCTGGCAGTATGCATCAGCTGCAGAAATATTTGGAAAATCTGATGAGCCAAACATTCCTTCGGACAGTCCTAAGGGAGCTGGATCAGGAAAGGCAGCATGACTGTACATGTTTGGCATAGAATGCTGTGGCAACATGTTCAGTCCGCCAGAATGACCTGGTGGAATAAACTGATGACCCATTTTCATATCCTGATGCAAAATAACAACTATGAGTAGTTAGCATATATAATCTAATAGATAAGATATCAAACAGGAAGAAAAAAAACCAAAGCCAAAAGGCAGCATCAGATATAAGCTTGCACTCTGATACTTGGACATAAGATACATCATCGACAAGAGCCATAAAGAAATAAGGTGTTCCAACTACTTGGGATCATCTTCCATCACTCATGCCAACTGTAGCGTTGAGATTCATATCCTATTTTGACGACAACTTATCAGGACAACCACATTCCTCCCATCAATACCTAAAAACTCTTTAACTCAGAAATTAGCTGATTTAGTTTCAATGCATGTGATTAACCACCATCACACATGACTAACAAATGTCTACAGCTTCACTATCAATTTATCGCCTACACATGCGCCAACTAAGCTTTCAGAAAGCATCAGCTTCCTGATCCTTTACAAATATTATATGTACATCTAAGCATAAATTTCTAACAGCTTTCCTGTTGTTGTTAATAACAAGGTTGAGTAAGCATAAATTCGCTTCCAGTAGTAATATCATGGAGCTATTGAGAGGTCAACTTTGGAGGTTTTTCATAAAGAAGAAAATTGAATCAAGTTAGCCACAACAAGCTCATGAGACTTTTCACATACTAATATTATGTTGTTGTTGTTGTTGTTGTTAAACAACAATGCTAAGTCATATATTAATTATGTGGATATTGCCCTTGACTTAAGAGCTAGTTATCTATGTTATAGGACAGGAAGGCCTAGCCATAGAATTATGTGATTTAAGGGTCATAATTAAGATCCTCTGGTCTAACAATTTCAGCAAAGAACAGGCAAGTCTGAAGAAAGTCTGAATGTAGAAGCATCCTTCTATAAATTCTCGGCTAACCTCATGATTTTTTTCTAGTTCGGGTAAAGAAGTTGCTGATACAAAGAAGAGAGAATCCTCGGCATTTTTTTTGCAAAAAGAGAGACGGTGCAAACTAAAGCAGTATCACTTACAAAGGAGAAAGTTTGTAGATTTATGACGAGAGGTTCTCTAGACATGTGAATTGTCAAAGTAGCAAGGTGAAAACTCTATATGAATATATATGTACTCCCCCAATCAGGTCCATATTTCTGCTTAGGAAGAGGGATTAGGGAGTTCAAAGGATTTTGCAATGAGAGTGCAAATGGCTAAAAGCCCAGGAAAGGATTTGCAGCATTCTAGAAAAATAGGTCAAGGACCTGTTTGGCTTGACCTGTTTGGTTCTCTGTGATGTTTCTTGAAAACAGAATCATAAGCCTGATTTTCTGCAAAATAGACTTCATGAAAAACAGGAAAAAGGCTCAATTTGTTGTCAAACTCATCTGTCATGTTTTTATGACCGGTACTTTTACAAAACCAAGTTTATGGAAGTAACCAAATTAGTGTTTCTCTAACACTAATTTATTTTAGATTTTGTATTTTTTAGTACAACTGCAAGAGTTTATAAAACCAATATTAAATTTACAAAAAAAGTAGGCAACAGATGAAGACCTCCTCCAGTAACTAGCAACATAGTAAATATTTTCAAGAAAATAAAATAGATCTTGTGTGACTGATTCAAGGAAAACCATTCCATATTAATCATCATCCATGAAACATCCAGAGTTCAAGGATGATTTGTTTGTGCACCTTAAAGCAATTTAATGCCCTAGCCTAGTTGTGTGCCCCTTTTCACTTGATAAAATGTAAAACCACAACGAATGACAAAAATCTAAAGAAAGAAAGAGCACCTGCTGACTCCACGCAAGGGGGAGATTTGCATGCTTTGGTTGCTGTGGAAGCATCATTGGCTCTTCCATCCTTCGGGAAGAATTAAATTCCTTTCTCCCTCTTTCATGTTGATCACCATCATAACCCATTTTCAATCCCATAGGCGGACGGATCACCGTGTGCCCCGGCTGATTTGGAATTGTGCAACCACTTGTTTGCTGTTGCTGATAGCCCGGGTCTATGCCCGCCAGCTGCAACTGAAGCGGTGAAGCATTATGCTGTGCAGTAACAGGAGATGCCCCACCAAGCTGTTTCTGCGGTTGGATAGAACGTCCTCCTGCAAGAGAAATATTAACCTGTGGAGGCGTGACTGGAAGGTGATGATTCGAAGATATCAGACTGCTTTGTTGGTCCATAGGCAAAGAAAGACCAGCCTGCTTTCCCTCTAGGCGAGCTGCTTCCTCCACCCTTGGGAACCCAACTTGCTGTCCTTGTGTCTGCTGCCCATGCTGGTTTCCATTATGTGAACCATGTGATTGTTGTCCCTGCCGACGTGCAATTTGTAGCCCATGTGGGTGTTGAAGCAGCTGGGGCACCATCTGAAGGCCCTGGGAGTGCGGGATTTGTGGACCCTGCAGTTGCTGCCCCCTTTGTAGCATCATGTGTGACTCCTGCATTTGTTGCTCATGAGGAATTTGTGGCACCTGCGGTTGCTGCCCCGGCTGGTATGGCGCCTGCAGCCTTTGTGATTGTTGCCCCTGCTGATAAGAAGAAAATTGCAGCCCTTGTGGTTGCTGTCCCTGAGGGTGCGGCATAAGCTGCCCTGGAAGGCAAGAAATTTGCTGATATGGCATTTGCTGCAGCTGCATGTGTGAGAACTGCTGTGCGCTCTGCTGCTGTGCGACCTGCTGATTTGACATTTGCTGCAGCTGCTGATATGGCATCTGCTGACTTTGCTGGCATGCCATCTGTTGACCTAATTGCTGAAGCGGCATCTGCTGACCTGACTGCTGAAGCGGCAATTGCTGGCTCAGATGCTGCTGCTGTTGAGTTAGCTGGCCTGCTTGCTGAAAAATCTGTAGACTTGGATGCTGTTGCTGCACTTGCTGTCCTGCCTGTTGAACCATTTGTTGGCCAGGCTGCTGCGATACAGTGACATTAGGAGGTAAGGTGCGAGCTGTGGGTATCTGGGCCAACTTGGGCATGGAGGCTGAGGAAGGAGGACCAGTTGGCAGTGGAGAGGCTGAGGTAGCTGGCTTCTCATACTGGGTGACATTCGTTTCAGGGTTCCAGTAGTACAAGAGACCAGTGCTTCCATCAATCAACCCTTTCCAGGGCTTTGGGAGTGTCGGGTCTTCAGGCGCAAAACGTGGGCCCAGTGAAGCTGGATCCGCCTCTGCTGTTGCCATGCCCAAAGATTCCCGCCTAAGCACTCTTCAGCCCAATCCCCCAAGACATAAGAGGGGACAAAAAAAAAAAAAAAACATTAATTATCCACCAAAATTGGTTCAGTTCAAAAGCAGGTCACAAAAAAGCATAAAAAATTTCCATGCAGACAATACAGAAAAGCACCTAAAATTTAACAAATTTGACGGATTGAAAATATATCTACCAAAATTATTTTTCTGCAAAACCTAGAAGCCCGAATCATTAGTACCCCAGTTTCCCATACCCATATATCCCTAAACCCTAGAAAACGAAACGATGGATCTAATCAACGCGACGTAAAGAACTTAAAAAAAAAACCCTAGAAACATATGAATTGCATAACCAGAGTCGAACACATCAAACAATTCAGGCACTTCATTTAAACCCGGCTATTAACCTTCTCCTTTCATGCAAGTAAGAAAATATCAGAGTTTGGTTCGTCTTCCCTCTATACCGATATTCGAGAGTCCACACTCCCTAAGGAAATCCCTAATCCAATGAAATACATCAATATTTTTAAAAATCAAAAGAAATAAAGGCCCGAGGTCTGACATCCACAGAAGCAACACTCGCATCGCAAATTAATATTTTTGCATCGTAATAAACCCTAGAAAACGTCGAACCAATCTGAGCACATAACAGAATTAATACTACGCGTCAACTGAGAAACTTTCGATCTGCAAACCCTAGCACAAACATCAAAACAATTCTCCGTACTTCGTAGAACCCAGGAAAAAATCCAGACGTTCCCATTAGGAATCGAATAGCCCGTCTAAAACCTTAGAAGTCACCAAAAGAATGCGCGAAAAAGCTCGTAGAGGAGACCACGAGAAGGATTAGGCGGTGAAGGAGCTCACCTTGGGCGAAGGAGTAGAGGAATTGGAGGCGAGATGGGGGAAGGAAGCGAAACCCCCCGCTCTCCCCTCACTTCGTTCTCCCGAAGCAGAGTCGCCGAACGGATTAAAGAGGGGAGAAAAAATCCAAGAAATAAAAACCCTAATCCTCGGCTTTTCTAGTTCTCTCTCTCCCAACCTCTCTCTTTTTTTCTTAGAGCCTGGCGTTATGTAGCACTAGCAGCGGCGTACGAGAGCTCGGTCAAAGCTATCCTTCAAAGGAATGCATAGAAGTTATATACGGATATCCAAATCCACCGTCCCCTTTCGATCATGTAAAGCCATCTCAAGCGTTTATTTTTGGCGCCCGTTTAAAAGAAGTGGATGTCTTTAGAACACAACGTGGAGGGTGGATTTATAGATTGCATAGGAAACTTCTAAGCGACGGTCTTGAAGATCCGTGCATTTAACAAGCTTGCGAGTTTGTTGCTGATCGAAGCATGGCTAATGGATGACGGTAGATTTATATTTGGATATATTTGGACAATTCAAGATTTTTCAGACAATATTTTTAACTTATGATGGTAAAGTGGTGGGTTCCTTTTTTTTTTTTTGCATTATTTATGGTCGTATTTTCAATGTAATACCATCTCAAACAAGAAGTTTCATGTAGAATGTAAGGGTGAAAGTATAAGAGAAGTTACACATCAATTATATGGTAATAATTGGGGAACAGAGAGGAATATATTTACCATCTTAGAATACCGTATATTATTCTAAGAGAGCCAACGTTTCAAAGATACCTACAATCTTGTTTAGAGAATTTATTTTTTCATACTCCATTTATTGCATCTTTTTTCTGAATATCTCCGCTTCCATTATTATTCTATCTTAATTTTCAATAATTTCTATGACCTCAAACAATATGACGGTAAGAAAGGACAAACCTAGAAGACATTGATGCTAGAAATATTTCAACATAGCTATTATGTATAATTTTATCAAAAGATGACTTATTCATGATATGGGTTTAATTTTTCTTAGTTTTAACCCCCGTTGTTTTTATTCGATGAGCACAGAAATTTTCCTTCTTGTTGATATTTTTGCCTTTTTGTGAGTCCCTCATCATGACTTTTTACATGCAAATGCATTTATATTGTCATCATATGCTAATAAAATGTGCTAGCAATATAACCTCGAGTCCATGTATAAAATGCCACAACACACAAACTTTTCATGAATTATTATTTTTTCTTGAATATTTTCTTTTTCGGATCAAATATCTTAGGAAAGAGAGAACTAAAACTACAAAAAAAAAAATTGATTTTTCAGCTATTTGGATGGTGAAAAGATTCAAATAACATAGGAGCGTACATATTTAATATTGGTTAGACTTTTTGTGAAAAAAATTTCTCCTCTTTCTTTTCCATCCATAACATGTTGGATATTAAAGAGTTCAATTGCTTTTATCTCTTATGGTTTTATCTAGACACCATCATGAAGAGTTCAATGCACAAGCTTCATTTTGTGTTTATTCATCCAACAATACAAGAAAAATCTCGCCATTTATAAATATGAATACTTAGATTGTACTTTCTAAAGTCAAATGAAAGTGCAATGTATAAATACCAAATTCAAACCATATATATTCATTTTCTTTTAAAACATGATGGAGCCATTCATTTTGTTTATATCTTTTTATTTTTATACTATTAAATATAAAATATTATACAACCGACTTTGTAACGCCACGCTCATCATATTTAGCTTTACTCCAATATTTTTCTATTATCCAATTCCTTTTCATTTCATATCCCTTCTACAAATGGGTCTTGCAAATTCATTTAAATTTCAAATTAAAAACTATTTATTTATTATTTTTTTGGTATATTGGCTACTCGTACTACCTTAGCATTTATTTGGAGGAGTTTGGGGTACGGAGATGATGCAAAAGAAAAATCATCTATGCTGGAGCTAGTTACAGTTCAAGCATCGGCAGTGTAAGAAAATATAAAATATATTAATAAATAAACCTCATCTTATTAGCTTAAGCTTTTAGTGTGATAAAACTATATGGTATATCAATAAGAAATTAAAAACCTTATGATATATCAGATGAATTAAACACAACGGAAATAGAATTACCTCCAGCCATGTGATCATATTTGATGTCGTTTGTCTGAAGGTTTTAGGGAGATGAAGACTTTGAGAATGAAGATTGTAGGGAACAAGGAGTTCTTCTGGTCTATGCCTTCTTCCTTCTAGTGTCTATAGATGGGAATGGCAGGCACTATATTTTAAACATAGCTAGACCAGGGACCCCTTGTATGCACGTTGTACAAGTAGTTTCATCCCATCAAGAAAACTAACTCCTATATGTATGCTGATAACTATCCCACAACCTTTAGTTTGAACAAGTCAAATAGCTACCCTTATCTTCCAATATGTGGGCCACTATGGAACAAATAAATAAATAAATATATTATTTTATTTAAAAATATCTAACATTCTCGCACTTGGCCCACATAACCTTATAGAAGCATTGAGTACTTATAGTTGGCCAATTTTACTTTGTTCATTTGGTTGTGGAATGCTCCCACTCGATCAAGTAACCAAACACATGGATCATGGCGATTATACTCTAGTCAAGTGGGTACTCCCTTCCATGTATCACTATGCATCAAGTTCCTTAATTAAGCACTTTAAGAGCAATTTCTTTATGAACAATTACTAAGGTTATTCGGGCCCTCTTTATGAAATCAATACTTTATGCGCAAATAAAAATGAATTCATTGAATATCACAATAAACTTATGTTCATGAACAAATAGAGAGAAAAACATAAACTCAATTAACAAGTCCCATATTTTCCACATGACTTTTAAATTGCTTTACCGGTAACCCTTTAGTCATGGGATCTGCAATCATCAATTGAGTGCTAATGTGCTCAATAGATACCTCTTGTCTCTTTATATTCTCTCTTACACTGAGGTACTTGATGTCGATATGTTTGCTTCTGTTTCCACTCTTGTTATTTTTAGAGAAGAAAACAGCAGCTATATTATCACAATGGATTCGCAAGGGTCTCTCTATACTATCGACAACCTTGAGACCACCAATAAAGTTTTTCAACCATAATGCCTGCGTAGTACTCTCATAGCATGCAATGAACTCTGCCTCCATGGTAGACGTAGCAACAAGAGTTTGCTTACTACTTTTCTAGGACACAACCCCTCCAGCAAGAAGAAAAATATATCCTAAAGTAGATTTTCTGGTGTCCACACAACCGGCAAAATCCGAGCCTAAATACCCAACCACCTCCAAATGGTCAGTGTGTCTATAAGTCAATTTGTAGTCTTTGGTTCCTTGTATGTACCACATCACTTTCTTTGTAGCCTTCCAATGTTCCATTCCTGGATTGCTTTGATAGCGACCCAATAACCCTACTGCAAAGGCAATGTCTAGTCTTGTGCAAACTTTAGCATACATTAAGCTGCCCACTACAGACGTATAAGGGACCTTTTTCATCTCTTCCTTTTCCAATTCGGTTTGAGGAGACTGGCTTTTATTGAATTTGTCTCCCTTAATAACGGTTGCTACTGAGAACGCACAGTCTTTCATCCTGAATCTCTCCAAAAAGGCTCTTTGAGACAGACCTAAGGTCTTTAGAGTTTTGTTTCTATGAATCTCTATGCCAATGACATAAGAAGCTTTATCCATATCCTTCATTTCAAAGTTTTGAGAGAGGAACTGTTTAGTCTCATGTAGCAAACCTAAATCACTACTTGCAAGTAAAATATCGTCTACATATGGACCAAGAAAATGAACTTACTCCCACTGACCTCAAGGTATATGCATTGATCTACAACGTTTTCAATGAATCCAAATGAAATTATAACATTGTGTAACTTGATATACCATTGGCGGGAGGCCTGCTTTAGTCCATATATAGACTTCTTAAGCTTACAAACCATTTGATTGTCTGTATTGAAACCTTCAGGTTGTATCATGTAAACCTCCTCCTTAAGATCCCCATTAAGAAAGGCCATTTTCACATCCATTTGATGTAGCTCTAAATCAAAATGAGCCACTAACGCCATGATAATTCTGAATGAATCCTTCTTAGAAACTGGAGAGAAGGTTTCATGGTAGTCAATGCCATCCCTTTGGGTGAAATCTTTGGCAACAAGTCTGGCCTTATATCGTTCAATATTACCTGAGGCATCTTTTTTGGTTTTATAAACCCATTTGCAACCTATGGCCGCAATTCTCTTAGGTAATATAACGAGTTCCAAAACCTGATTTTTCGCCATTGATTCCATTTCCTCTTTCATGGCATCATACCAAAGTGTGGAATTTTCTCCACTCATGGCTTGTGAAAACAAGGTTGGATCATCCTTAGGTCTGACATCAAAATCAGACTCTTGAAGGTATACAACATAATCATTAGAAATTGCTGGTCTTCTAGTTCTTGAAGATCTCCTTACCCTAACTTTTCAACATTATCTGTAGGTTGAAAAAGTTTGGGTTCAACCTGTTCTTGATGAGTATGTTGTTGCTCAGATGATTGTATTCGGAACACAATCACATGCATTTCTCTCTCAGGTGAAACAACCGACTCTTGTACCTCCTCAAGTTGTACTTTACGAGGATGGTCACTCCCACTAGGTTCATGATCTTCTAAGAACTTCATTTTTCTAGACTCAACAATTTTAGTACTATTTAAGGGGCTATGGAATCTGAAACCTTTGGAGTTCAAGGAATACCCAATGAAATAACCGCTAATTATCCTTGGGTCAAGTTTCTTTATGTGAGGATTGTAAATCCTCACCTCAACTAGACAACCCCATACATGTAAGTGGTTCAAACTAGGTTTCCATCCATTTCACAATTCAAAAGGTGTCTTAGGGACAACCTTAGATGAAACCCTATTTAAAATATACACAGTGGTCTTCAGGGCTTCACTCCATAAGGTAGGTGGCAAATTCGAGTTGCTAATCATGCTTTTCACCATATCCATAAGCGTACAATTCCTTCTCTCAGCTACACCATTTTGATTTGATGTGTCAGGCATAGTGTACTAAGCAACTATACCCTCACTTTCAAGGAACTGTGTAAATAAACCTTTCACATGTCCCTTATCTGTAAACCTACCATAGTACTCCCCACCTCTATCAGATCTTACAATCTTGATTTTCTTTTTTTTTTTTGTTTCTCTATCTCAACTTTATAAGTCTTAAAGGCATCAAGTGTCTCAGACTTTTCATTTAAAAGGTAAAGATACATAAATCTTGAATAGTCATCAATAAATGAGATAAAGTATCTCTGACCATTCAAGCTGGGAGAATATGGTCCATAGATATCTCTGTGTATGATCTCTAGAACTTCTGAACTTCTTTTGGCACCTTTAGAGGACTTGTTAGTCTACTTGCCCTTAATGCAGTCCACGCAAGTCCCGAAGTCAGTGAAGTTAAGAGTTTGTTTAAGAACTCCATCATTCATTAACCTCTTAATTCTCTCTATGGAGATGTGTCCCAAACTCCTATGCCAAAGTAAGCCAGAGTCCTCATTTATGAGACTCCTCTTTATGCCAACATTTGTATGTAAGGAAAAATAGATATTTTCAAAATTTTGATCCAAGTTAATTTTGAATAAACTAACAATCAATTTTCCATTACCAATCAAACTATTATCCATAAAAATGTTCAAACATAAACCCTTAAATGAAAATTCATAACCAAGTACTGACAATTTAGGAACATAAATAAGATTTAAAAAAAATCCAAAAATATAAAAAACATCTTTTAATTCTAAAATAAATCCAGTTTCTAAAATTAGCTGGAACGTCCCAACCGCCTCCACATGTGAACGCATCTTGTTTCCTGAATAGACACTCTGTTCACTGCCTATTGGCTTCCTGAGGTTGAGTAATTCCTGCATTGTGTCGGCAATATGGATTGAAGAACATGAGTCAACCCACCATGAACTTTTAGGAGCATCAATATATAATGATTCATGACATACAAGAGATTTGAAATTACCTTTCTTTGAGCTAGGCCTTATACTTTTGGCAATCTTTTTTGAAGCGACCTTTCTTTTTGCAAAAGAAACACCGCTTAATACCATCTTTCTTGATTGGTACTTTGTGCTCCTTCTTGCCCGGTTGGCCATGAGTTGCCATGTGTGCACTTTCGGGCCTCTCATGTTTCAACCTCTCCTCCTCCTGTACACACATGGTCAAAAGTTCATTGATTGACCATTTCTCCTTATGCGTGTTGTAGGAAATTTTGAAAGCACTGTATTTAGAAGGGAGAGAGTTGAGCACGAGATGAACCAAAAATGGCTCTGAAATTTCAATCTCCAAGGCCTTCAGTTGAGCCACAATATCCCTCATTTCCATGATGTGTTCACGGACACCCTTAGAATTATTGAAGGTTTTGGTAGATAATCTCTTCATTAGGGTACTGGCTAAGGCCTTATCAGAACTCACAAACTGTTCCTCAACAGCCTTCATATAATCCTTGACCTTAGTGCAGTCAGGGATTGAATCCCTTATGCCCTTACAGATATGAGATTTTATGAGCATCAAACTTAAGCGGTTTGACCGCTCCCATCGCTCATACTTAGAAATCTCATGTGGCGTACTAGATTCCGTGGGAGTGGGAGGTTCATCCTCACCGAGCGCCAAGTCAAGATCCATACAACCCAAAGTGAAGAGAATATTTTTCTTCCGGTCGGAATAATTGTTACCACAAAGTGTTGGAATGCGAGATGAATTGTCAATAATAGCAGTAGGAATAGCTG
>JAOXJJ010000001.1:1804298-1825646 GCA_025769935.1 Phoenix roebelenii
GCGCACGCGCGCGCACGCGCCCACGCCCGCCCACGCGCACACGCACACACACGCCCACGCCCACGCCCACGCCTGCACACACGCCCACACACGGAAGAAAAAAAAGAGGTCCTCGTCAAAGGATTAATTCCCATTACTTGCGAGGAGGCCAAACAAAGGTTATCCAAGGAGTGCTTTGGTAGCAGTGCAAATTAGCTGTTTGCGCTTTACTAAAAGGATGATATCAGTAGTTGTTAGGATGATGTGTCTCTATATTTGCCCCTTTTTGTTTTAGGAAACATGTTCCGAGTTAGGAAGCAAGTATGCATATAGAACTTTGCATGTGAAGTAATACTTCTCCTTTGGGTTTTTTCCTTCTTGGATTCCCATCTAAAGACAAGAAATGAAGAGTTTCATTAATGCATCAAGAGATGACTAGCTGGAAAAAAGGAATTCTTCTTCAGCTACCTTTTCAAAGCCTTCTTTGCCTTTGCATGCAAACCAGTTCGCTTGGGTTCAACCACAATGAGTGTAATCTGGAGAAAAAGGTGGCTTAGATTTTGGGCTGGGGCTGGGCTTGTATCTGAACGGTTGAAGTGGTGGAGGTCAAGTCCTCACATACAAACTGATAGATGTTCGAACTGTTATAATCACAAATTTTCTCATATTTGTTTAGTTTTAAAAAAATCTGGACTTTGTTGTTCTATATCATTTCAAGCCCTGCTGGTTTCTTTCAATATGTCACTTATTTTAATATTTTAAATTCTTTTTTCTTTTGATGACTGTTTGAAGCCCCAACAAGTCCATAACGGTTCCATAACCGTGACCAGCAAGCCTTGTCCCAACTAATAGGGATTGACTTTTATAATCCGAACACATACCTATTAAGGGCTGCCACTAAAGTTATTTCAAGATTTTCCATACCCTTTCTGATTAAAAAAATGTATATCTATTATTGATATTCTAAAAGAAATTGGGTTTCTCATAAAGTATAAATTATTTTTGCTTTATAGTGCAATCAGTGAATGCGCTATTTGCATAATCTTACTACTATATGGTTTTCGACTTGTTTTTATTGTAAACTAATGCATCGATCCTGGAAATCATTTCATGGATTTTACATGGCCGCCTCCAGTTGGAGCATTATTGTGCATGAAGATCAATATTTTGATAAATACGTTATTTTTATTGATGGAAGCAGTGGACAAAGTGGCATGTGGTTTTTGTTCAAATCTAAGTTGGGTTCTAGCCACATAATTACCAAAAGTAGATCCTTTACCCTAGACAGTATGTTAATATTTGCCTTTCCTTGTGTATATTTTTTCTGCTTCTGCAGAGAATGCTATTCATGAATCTATCAGTAATGACAGTGAACCATTCTTTTAACTGGAGGGATGAATATGTGGCATAGATGGATATGCTATCTTAGTTGATTAGTTTTTCTAGTTGGCAATTTGCTGAATAAAATTCCCACAAAATTACCTTTTAATAGTCCATGTGTTTGAAACTTATTCAGTTATCTTACTGAAACTCCATGAAATTTATGAAGAGCTCTTACATTTTGCACAGGCTAGGAATGGGAAGAATTAGCTAATCTACTGTTTTTGTCTTGGAGTTAAGGTTGGACAAGACGAGGTTCCATGTCATCGGTGCTATCCTCTTTACTGCTCAATCTGGCTTGTTACATCCTACAGCTGTTGTAAAGACTAGAATGCAAGTTGCTGGAGGTGGGCTCTCGCACATGCATGGCTTCTCTGTGTTTAAAACTATATTAAGAAATGATGGAAGTCCTGGTATTTTCAGAGGTTTTGGGACCTCTGCAATTGGGTCATTACCTGGTCGAGTTTTGGCTCTAACATCGCTGGAAGTATCAAAAGATATGATGCTAAAATCCACTGAAGGTTTCAGTATGTCTGAGGCAACACGGTTTGCTATGGCTAATGGAGTGGCAGGCTTGCTGTCAAGCATAGTTTCATGTGCATATTATGTGCCATTAGACGTGGTGAGTCTACAATTATCTCTGCCAGTTTTTTCTTCCATTTTGGGGCACCTTAATATCTTCCAATATAATCATAAACTGTGACAACTAATGCTTCTTCATGAGGTTTAACTGTATTCTGTTGGTTGTTTTAAATTCTCTATCTGTCAACATGTATTTTCAATAGGTATAGCCTAAAAACTGGTGAGGAAGCATCAATTTGATTTATATTTGCTATGCTTGATTATGCAATGATTCTAATTGGATTTATTTCCGGAGATGTTCATCATATGTCTCACATAAGCACTATATTCTAAACTAGTAGGTGTTGGGGCCAAAAATAGGAATATTATGGAATAAACTTAGCCAAAGCCAATTCCAACTAGAAGCAATATTCACACAGGCAATATATCAAACACCTGAAGAGCAGAAAGAAAGCACACCATATTTACGTGGAAAAACCCTCCAGTGTAGAGGAAAAAAATCACGGGGCAAATCCGATCAATCCACTATAATAAATATAGAGTTTACAATACTCAAGTTTATGCCCAAAACTTGAGTTCTCAACAAATTGAAAAAATTTCAATATCACCTTCCTAAGAGTAACAATGATCTCACCCAAACCACCACAATGTGAGAATCCAAGAATGTAATGAGATCCCTAACAATGAATATTACAATCCTCTATAGCATCCAACACAATTCTTAGATAGAAACTCAATTTGTTAAATCTCCGTGTGAAAAACCACACCCAAAAAAGACAAGAAGAAAACCTATTTTTTCCTCCGTACGGCGTGCAAAAACTTCTGATTTTTCCGCTCAACCCGCGCACTATTTTCTTTTGTTTTTTTTTTCTTCTCTGTCGTGCGCTGCTTCCTTTTATTTTTTCTTCTCAGCCACAACCTTTGTTTTTGAGTTGCACCCAGCCTCTCATGCACCTCCCTTTTTATTTCTTCACGCACTCTCCCATGCGGTCCTGCAAAAAAAATAAAGATAAAGCTGTAATGAGCTATTGGGCCTCCTCAAGTGGGTTGGACCTACTTACATTCTCCCCCTCTAGCCCACACAGAGGAAGGAGACTGTACTCTAACTTGCCACTTAGAATCCATGCCGGCCAATCCGGCACAAAGTTTCAGCTTCTCTTTGGTTACAACTTTTGTCATCATGTCAGCTGGATTTTTGTCAGTGTGAATCTTTTGTAGTAGTACTAACTGTTCTGCAACTACCTGACGTAGCCAATGGTATCTCACATCTATGTGCTTCATGCGTAAATGATATATAACATTTTTGCTCAAGTCTAATGCACTTTGACTGTCACAATGAACTATGTACTCATCTTGCTTCAAACCCAAATCTTGGAGAAACCGTCTCATCCAAAGCATCTCTTTCTCTGCTTCAGTAGCTGTAATATACTCAGCCTCAGTGGTAGATAAGGCAACACACTTCTGCAGTTAGACTGCCAAGATACAGCTCCTCCTTTAAAAGTAAACAAATATCTTAAAGTTGATTTTCTTCCATCAAGGTCACCTGCCATATCTGCATCTGTGTAGTCCTCCAAAATTGATTTTGAGCCCATCTTGGAGCTACCTCTCAAGTATCTAAAGATCCACTTCACTGCTTGCCAATGATTTTTGCTAGGATAACAAGGAACCTGCTAACAACTCCAACAGCATGAGCAATGTCTGGGCGTGCGCAAACTATAGCATACATCAAACTTACGACTGCAGAGGAGTAAGGGACTACTGCCATGCTATATTTTTCTTCTTTGGTAAAAGGACAAGTCTTCTTACTCAGTCTGAAGTGACCACCAAGAGGTGTACTAACTGGTTTAGCCTGCTTCATGTTAAACCTTTCAAGTACCCGCTTAATATACTTCTCCTGTGATAACCACAGCTTCTTAGCTTTTCTGTCATGAAAAATCTGCATACCCAAAATTTGTTGTGTTGCACCAAGGTCTTTCATGTCAAAGGACTTGGACAACTCTGCCTTCAAACTACAAATCAACTGAACATCTTGTCCTACTATCAACATATCATTTACATATAACAGAAGAATAATGAATTTATCATCTGAAAATTTTCTAACATATACATAATGATCTGCCTCTGTCTTGGTATAGCCATGACCCACCATGAATGAATCAAACTTTTTGTACTATTATTTTGGAGCCTGCTTTAACCCATATAGACTCTTCTTCAACCTGCAAACCATCTGCTTTTTTCCTTTTACTTCAAATCCTTCTGGCTGAACCATGTAGATCTCTTTCTTCAAATCACCATGGAGAAAAGCAGTCTTCAAATCTAACTGCTCAAGTTCAAAATCCAAGCTAGCTGCCAAATCCAAAAGAACTCGAATGGAACTCATCTTGACAACTGGAGAGAATATCTCATCAAATTCGAGTCTTCAACTCGAATGGAGCTTTTTACTACCAATCGAGCTTTGTACTTCACAAGCTTTTCACCATCCATCTTTCGCTTGAACCTCCATTTGTTTCCTAGAGCCTTTTTACCTTTAGAAAGCTCTACCAACTCATAAGTGTCATTTTTCTATAGAAAACTCATCTCTTTCTGCATAGCCTTCACCTAGCTCTGCTTGTCCTTGTGAGTCTGCACTTCCTGAAGGATCTTTGGCTCCTCCTCTTCAGTAAGCAAAACAAACTCTGATTCAGGGTATCTAGTTGATGGACAACGCTCTCTTGTAGACCTCCTAACCTGAGGCTCTACCACAGTAGGCTGCTCCTCTTGCTCAACACTCTTTGGCAGAGTAGACTGCTCCCCTTGCTCAAACAAATCATCCTCATCAACAACTGGCTCATCATCTTGGTCTTCAACTTGCATCTCTTCTCTATCAGTGGCACTTTCTGGAGGCAAAGAGATAGATGTAAGTTTGGGAACACCTTCAACTGCTTGACTGGGCTTCTCTACTTTTTCAAAGTCTACCAAGGTCTGGTCTTTATGAAAAACCACATCTCTACTTCTGATGATCTTCTTCTTCTCTGGATCCCATAGCCTGTAGCCAAATTTTGCATCTCCATAACCAACAAATATGCAAGGAATGACTTTATCATCAAGCTTTGCCCGTTGTTCCTTAGGCACATGTGCAAATGCCTTGCACCCAAATACCTTCAAATGAGAGTAGAAAACATCCTTCCCTGTTTACACTTTTTTAGGAATATCAAAGTCTAAAGGAGCTGATGGAGTCCGGTTGATTAAGTAGCACGCAATAAGAACAGCTTCACCCCAGAATGACTTAGGTAGTTTAGCCATCCTTGACATACATCTGACTTTTTATATAATGGTGCGATTTATCCTCTCTGCAACACTATTATGCTGTGGGGTACCAAGAACTATCTTCTCATGTTTAATACCATGCTTTGAGCAGTAATTCTCAAGCGCATTAGATGTGTACTCACCTTCATTATCTGTACGAAGACACTTCAATGGCTTTCCTGTTTCTCTCTCCACCAAGCTATGACACTGGTTGAACTATTGAAATACCTGGTCTTTTGTTCTTAAAACATAAACCCACACTTTTCGTGAAGCATCATCAATAAAGGTGACAAAGTATTTGCGGCCACCTAAGGACTCCACTTCAATGGGACTACATACGTCAGAATACACCAAATCCAATATATTGGGCTTTCTACTAGAGGCTTTCTGAAAAGAAATTTTATGATGTTTGCCAAGTAAACAGTAATCATAGGGATTCCATGACATACTTGTATGGAAAGGAATGAGGGACTTTCTTCCCAAAATTTGCAATCTCTTCTCACTTATGTGAGCCAGCCGTCTGTGCCACAGATCTGGTAAAGCATCATTTTCAGTCATATTCATTGTACCACCGCACAACTTTACTTGTGTTTTGTAAAGTATGCAACAAAGGTTTCCTCTAACAAATACCATTGACCCCCTCGATAGTCTATCTCCTGTTGCCATATAATTATCATGTTCAGTTATATCAAGAGCATTAGTGGACATCGGATTCAGGCGCATATCTTGAACATGTCGCACATCCTTTAGTGTAAAGGAGCATCTAACGTTGGTAACAAAATAGATATTACCCATTTCCACAATGTCGGCATAACTATTATTTTCTATCTTCACCCTACATAAATTACCTGCTCTGTAAGTAGTGAAGAGCTCTCTCCTTGGAGTGATATGACAGGAACATGCTGAGTCAATTACCCACTCTACATCGGGATTTGCAACCTGACAGCACTGGTCTCTTCCATAGAGAACTGCAACTGCTTCATCTGAAACATAAGCAGTTGTGTCTTCATTGTTGGCCTTCTTCTGATTCTTTTCCTCTTTCCATTTTTTTTCCAAGCCTTGCAGTGTTTCTTCATATGATCCTCTTTATTACAGTAGAAGCACTTGATTTTTCCTCTTGCACTAGACTGATTTCTGAAAGTATCGCGCCCCCTTAAAATCTCTGCTTTTACCTCTTTCCTATTTTCTGTGACAAGTGCATGTGCACTGTCCTTACGTATGTGTCTTCTCCTTGTTTCTTCATTAAACAAACTATCTTTCACCATAGTAAGTTGTAACACCGCATCAAGAGCAGAGTTGCTAAGTGACACTACCAAAGTTTTCCAACTGTCAGGCAATAAACTCAACAGCGATAATACCTGCAACTCATCATCTAGCACTATCTTCATTGTGGTCAACTGATTCACCAAGTCTTGGAACTCGCTCAAATGCTCAGCAACAGATCTTCCCTCTTTTAGCTTCAAATTCACAAGCCTCCTAATTGCAAAGGCTTTGTTTTGGGCTGTCTTCCTCTCATAGAGACCCTCTAACTTCATTCAAAGACTGTAGTCTTCTGTCTCTTGAGATACATGATGGAACACACTGAGATCAATCTACTGTCTGATATACCCAATAGCTTTCCTATGCATCTTCTTTTAGTCACTATCACTAATGTCCTTTGGCTTACCATTAGCACCTTCAATGGGCTCATGTAAATCCTTACACTAAAGGATATCCTCCATCATAGGCTTCCAAATAGAATAATTAGAAGCATTAAATTTTATCATGGTACCTGAAGAATTCTCCATCTACTCCCATAATATTTTCGCACCCATATAACCTCGGCTCTGATGCCACTTGTTGGGACCAAAAACAAGGATATTGCGGAATAAACTAAGCCAAAACCAATTCTAACTAGAAGCAATATTCACACAGGCAATATATCAAACACCCGAAGAGCAGAAAGAAAGCACACCAAATTTACGTGGAAAAACCCTCCAGTGTAGAGGAAAAAAACCATGGGGCAAATCCGATCAATCCACTATAATAAATATAGAGTTTACAATAATCAAGTTTATGCCGAAAACTTGAGTTCTCAACAAATTGAGAAAATTTCAATATCACTTCCCTAAGAGTAACAATAATCTCACACAAACCACCACAATGTGATGAACCCAAGAATGTAATGAGATCCCTAACAATGAATATTACAACTCTCTATAGCATCCAACACAACTCTTAGATAGAAACCTAATTTGTTAAATCTCTGTGTTAAAAACCACACCCAAAAAAGGCAAGCAAAAAACCTGTTTTCTTCCTCCGTACGGCGTGCAAAAACTTCAGATTTTTCCACTCAATCCGAACGCTATTTTTTTTTTCTTTTTCTTCTCTGCCGTGCGCTGCTTCCTTTTATTGTTTCTTCTCAGCCACAACCTCTGTTTTTGAGCTGCAATTATCATACGGTCCTGCAAAAAAAACAAAGATAAAGCCCTAATGGGCTATTGGGCCTCCTCAAGTGGGTTGGACCCACTTACAGTAGGAGAATAACATATTCTCCCCAACGAGAACTACTAGGTGCCTAATGGCACTGGTGAGTTTCCTATGGATGAAACAGCCTTACTGTTCCACCATTACATCAGAATTTGATTTTGATCAGATCAAACAAAAGCATTTCCAATGACTGTCAGGAATATACCGGGGAAGGCCAAGATCAACAGAATGTGTTAAAAGACTTTTTCTAATCATCGCCGAACAGCAATATGTTCTTACTTGCTATGACTTAAGAGCATCTGGTTACAATAAATATTCTTTTTTTTAAGGGAGGGAGGAATGGAGGGTGAAAGAAAAGAGTTAAACAAAGAATGGGTGTTTTTAGGTCCTTGACAAGCACATAGTTGGCAAGGAGGTAGGGGCATAAGAAAAGAAGTGGAGCATATAAAGGGTCTCGAAGTTCACTCGCAGGTGCATGATAATTGCAGCGGTGCTGCTAGATACAGTGGACAAGCTAAGAGGAAGAGGAGTGGTTGTGGGTCAGATTGATTGCGAGACTATCACATGGGGCTGGGAGAATGTGGTAAGTGATTATAAGAATGGGAGATCCAAACTTATTTTCCTCCCTTCTACTCACTGCATTTTAGAGTTACGTGTCCAATTTACATCTGATAGCAGAGAGAGCCTCATTTGTGAATATCTGTACATGTATGATGATATTGAGTTGAGTCGCGGAGAGTGCTGTATTTGTGAATTCAAGGGCTATATCGACTTCTTGGCAGAAATCACACCGGTATACAGGTACACATGCACGCACATGTACATCTATTGCTCATTAGAAACATCGGAAGCATGCTCAGTGATATTACATTTTACATGCTCTTAATGTTATTTTTCTTTTGTTTTCATGCATCTAGATCTGCCAGAGACTAATGGTCCAAGGTCTTCCTGGAATGCCAACATATAATGGCCCATTTGGTGTCATTGATAAAGTGCTGAAGACAGAGGGGTTACGTGGCCTGTATAGAGGCTTTGGGATAACTTTAATGACTCAATCACCTGCATCAGCACTTTGGTGGGGTGCCTATGCAGGTGCTCAACATGTTATTTGGAGGTACTTTGAAATATCGTGTTGAATTTCATGATTTATAGTTTTACTATTAAGGTTACCATATTGATATTTTTTTTTTCAGTAGTAACCATATTGATATTCATTAATAATTTCAGGAGCTTGGGCTATGGAGATGATGCAAAGGAAAAACCATCTATGCTGGAGCTAGTTACAGTTCAGGCATCAGCGGGAGCAATAGCTGGTGCTTGTTCATCAATCATTACAACTCCGATAGATACAATCAAGACACGGCTTCAGGTGATTCTTGTTCTTCCTAGGTCATCTATTTTAATTTGAAAATGATTCATACCTTTTCATACCCGTATTTCATTTCTTTTCCATTGCTTATGAGCTGAATGATTGGCCGGGTGGGGCAGCCCCAGATAAATTGCAAGTTGAATGTGAGCTGGAGTTATGACATTCATAATGTCAAGATAGCAGGTCTAACTTTGGGAAGCACGTATATAAATCTCATTGTGATTGAAAAAGCCTCCTATCGTTGAACTGTATGTTCAATGGATATGTAGTTGACTGAAAAATTGCATTTATTTAATTTAATGATTTTAGAGTTGGGAGAAGCTAAAGAGTGTTTGCTGTCACCTAAATGGTAAAGAGCTTAAGAAGTTTTAAAAGGAGAAAGTTAAAATTTGCCAGGCTGAATGAGAGATTTGAGATTAATAGGAGATCAATGTGCATCTGTTACTCAAGACTGGTCAGCTGTGGTTATGAATTGATCCCCCGAAGATCTGTGAATAGTATGCTAGTGAAAACAGAGTAAAACAAAACTTCCAGACCAAAGGAAAAGATAATAACTGCAACAAAACTAAATAGTTCACCTGAAACTGTTCTGTTTCACGGATTTGAGACATTAAGAGATCCTTCTACAAAAGAAAACAATGAAATGAGTTCCCCTTGCATATGGAAAGAAAACCACAATTTGTTGAATAAAATTCCCTCCGCTTGGTAAAAAATTGTCTCTCTGCACTAAGTACTGGAGAACACATCCAAAAGATACCCCACAAAAGACCTGCAAAGAAAAACAATTGAAAGGTATACCCTAGGGCAACATCTGAGAGCACAACCAAAGAACGGACACTTAATTAGGTGCAATCTTCATTTGGCCACAAGTTTTTACTTCCTCTCATAGCTTTATTCTCTAGTATTTTGTCATCTTCGGCCTCCCCACTTCTTAAAAGAAGATACTGCTGCTCCTCCTTGTGCTTGAATTTCTGATTTTTGCCCTCTGCACACTTTCAGCAGATCCATAAGAAGCATAAAGAATTTCTTTTTAGGAGGTTTTCCAATTCATTTTTCCCTGACCTTTTCCTCTTATCAAATTAAAGCACTTTTTTTCCCCCCACTTTCTGTGGTCATGTGGATAATCCCTGGTGTACAACTAGTAAATTCCTAGTCTTGTGGCAGCAAACTAGTTCTTAAAGTAGCTGGTAGCTTAATAGTAGTGCTGCTTTAAATGCCTGTAAGTTTGTATCATTATGCACCTGAATGCGCACCTTTTTATTATTCTGAACTTTTGAGGTCATGCTTAAAACAATCTTCTCTTTGGACAGACATGACAATACCAGGCTGAAAGTCTATTCCAGCACCTTTTTCTTTGTTTATGAATCTCTTTTTTAATTCAAAAGATCCACACTTTTAGACTGATAATACAATAATCTATATTGTTTCTAGCTTAACTATCTCAATGGTATTGACAATAATTGCCCAAATTGCAGGTCATGGATAACTATGGTGTAGGAAGGCCGTCGGTCATGAAGACAACAAAATTTCTCCTTGAGGAAGATGGTTGGAGAGGATTCTATAGAGGATTTGGACCCCGGTCCCTGAACGTGTCCCTCTGGGGTACCTCAATGATTGTAACATATGAACTGATAAGTGAGTCTCTTCACCCTCCTATCCATCTCAGATTGTTTTTGTTCCTTTTTTCGTATAACAATTCATGTCTTTGGTTTCTTTTTAATTCATTTTATCATCATGTTATTGGAATTTATTAACTCCTATATTTTTTTCATGCACATTTTTCTCAATGTTCTGTGCATCTGCAGAGCGACTCTCAGTAAAGCGCATGGCAGAATGACTCTTTGTGAAGTGCAAGTAACTGCTTAAGTAGGTCGAGCTTCGGAGTTAAGAATTCGGCAATGGAAGTTGGAGAAGGTTTTGCTTCAGAATACAGGACCGAGTTTTCGAAGATAACTCTCTTGATCTCGAAGTTGTCACAACATCTTTTCACTAAATGGAGCAATGCTCTTAGTAGATGTTGAAGAACTATTATTTTCTCTGCTCTATGATTGGAGGAAAACTGTCATCTAATATGCTGTACCCCACTAATGTAAATAAACTTTTGGCCAGGGTGTTCATTTCCATGCTCATCCAGGCTTGACAATGGCTTGAAAAGGAGCCACGGCCAGAGCCATAGCTGAAATAGTGGAAGTAAGAGTGTCAATTGTATTAGGTGTATACCTAGTCCATTCCTTCCTTTTACTTCTCAAATCTGTACTTAATAGACATTCTTTGCTTTCTGAAGTACAAACTAGCTTATTTACTGCAAATAACTTCTGGTACATATAGGATAAGAAGTACCCTGAGTTATTTCAGAACCTGATCAGAACTTGATATGTTGACGTATTGGCTTCGTTTACTTGATACAGGACTCATTTGAATGGACGAAGCTTGTGATTCGTTCTGCCTATAGAGAAGTACAAGCTCGTTGCTCACAATGATCATTGAATGTGACGGTGTACCCCGAGGAAACGAGCCGTGGTACATGAAAACTTGCAAGTACGATATGTATTCATAAGGGTGTCCCTGAACGTTTCTCTATACAATCCTCAAGTTGGTGCATGCATAAATTGTTCGATTAAAGTTGGTGGATGCAATACATTGATGGTATCAATGTATCGAAACAGACATGCCGTGCTTGTGCCTGGAACTGCACTCATCCTCTTGATTGTAATAATAACATCAGCATAAACATGGTTTGCTGACATTTATAAACAAACTTATTCCCTGGTTTTCTTGTAATGGATGCTCTTGTCATTTTTCTTTTGATAAACCGGTTATATTACATGTCCGAGAGTATGTATGCTAGTGAGAATCAGCAAATAAAAGATCTCTAAGCTCGTCAGGGATGACTGAAGGAGAGTCCCAAATGATTTTCCTGGGAGGTTTGCTACAAAAGAAGCCACCCATTTAGTCGGAATATTATGTTTTATTGATAGGCACGTTTAACTTGAAATGCTTGGATATTGGAAGTAATCCTCCAGATATCCTGAAGAATAGGGTGAGCTGCATGAGCATTCGTGTTACGGTTTGGTACTCAACATGCCACTGTCACGGGATTTCTTTTGAGGATGATTTGTGATGCCTGAAGCATCGTGCTTGCACGAATAATACAAATTATCCGTGACAGTGGCATTAGTGTCGTACAAATTAGAAACCTCATCAGCAACACACACACAAAAAAAAAAACTCCATTATGGTTCTAAGTTACGAAGCCCATTCCGTTAGAAATGCCTGGTTTCTTGGTATCGTCATCAAAGTTGATCTTGAGAAAGCAGAGATGTGAGAGTCGGTTCTCAAATGAAGTGTATCACTGATCTAGTTCTAGTGCTTGATGGTTGAGAACTCCAAATTTCTTTAGCTATCATAAAATTTTCCATGGCTTCCACTTTGATGTATTCATAAGCATGAAAAGAAGTTTTCCTCGTAAACTCCTGTGGAATGAGATTCCTGCCCTCGGAGAGACTGCTGTTTCTAGCAAGCCAGATATGATAAGCTACATAACAAAAGATAATAACATGATTTCTCTCATTTTAATTCCTTCCTCAATTGCTTGTATGATGGTGCCAACAGAGAGTTTCCAAAGCATTTACACCCGGGATATTGGAAATGCTTCATATCTCGCGTAGCTCGTGGATACTGAAAGAGAACATGCGCAGTAGTTTCTTCAACATTAGGGTACACATGACAATAGGTGAAGAGTACACCGATAGGAGAGATGGTTCCAAATGACCTTCCACCAAAATAGAGGGCTTGTTTGGTTCGCGGGAAGCATTTTTCCTCCTAGAAATATGATTCCTAGGAAGAAGATTCCTAGAAAGAGAATACCTGTGAATGTACTTTTAGCATATTTGGTTAAACATGGAAAAGTAACAGATTTACAGAGTGTTTATATTTGGTTGACCATCCACTTTTCTGAAAAAAATATGTGTAATTCCTATTATACCCTTAATAAAAATTAGGTTTGTAATACCTCCTTAATGTTGAAAGATCTTTTTGGAAAAAAATAAAGATGGAGTGATTCCCATCTCATGGGAAAATAACTTTTCCATGTTTCTCACAGGAAAGATTTTTCCATGAAATGTAGGAATCATATTCCCTTGGAAATACAACTTTTCCATCTCTCCTTTGAAAACTCTAACCAAACAAAAGGCATCTTATTACTTTTTCGTTGACCATACTTTTTCCTCTTCTTTTCCCGCGAACCAAACGAGCCGAGAGACACACATGACGGTGGATTCTCAATTTCCAAAGCTAAACAATATCAGCACTTATAGAGGAGGAGCCATGTCGGTAGAGGCTATACAAAAATCTTTTGCTTTTACCAACATGGATCCAGCAAGCCCCAACCCAATCTATCAAAGTGTAAGTTTTTGCACAGGTAAAGCTGGTATTCTGTTGGCCAGCTCCTGTCCAAAAGCTTGTGAAGGGCACCATTCCAACTTTTGTTGTCATCGAGTTGACCCTCGACCATGAGCCATGGGCTTCTCAAGGAGATCTATATTAATTATTGTTGGTTGCTGAAGCACATTTGTGCATTTACCATCAGCTATCAGCCATTGCAAATCCATGGAAAATATTGGCCGCATGTTTATAAATCTCCTTCCAAATGAGAGTGCTGTTTCAAGGAGTGGAAGCCAAGGAAGTAGCTGCAGAGGCCTTTAAACACCTCAACACCTTTAAACACCCACCTGTTGCAACCATCGCAGCCTCTAAACATCTCAACAAGGTGCCATGCATACCAAAAAGCATCCAGAAATCTTTCAAGAGTTTCAACAAACAACAATATAGTGTGAATCTGTTGAATTTTCTATTATGAGAATCTCTACCAAGGAAGCTGGTTCCAGTGGCCTATTTAGCTCTTGTTGAAGTGCACCAAAAATTCTCAAGCTCGAGCATAAATTTGGCAGCTTATTTTGCCATCACAGCTTCATGCCTGGCAACCAAGGATGTGAGTTCAAGACCACCATTCTGAATAGGCTAGCATACCACATCCAAGCAACTAAATGAAATTTCCTATAAGAGTTAGCTGGTCCCCATAAGAAATTCCTCGTATCTTGCTTGAGCTTCTATGCATTCAAGTTGGAATGATGGTAGTAGACATGAGATAAACCGGCAAAGCACGCAAATCATCTTCTAGTCCCGTCTCTGACCTTTTAATTAGGGGTGACAATCGGGTCAAGTGGAATAAGATACGGATCGAGTCAGATATATAATAGATCAACAATTTATTGATTCTAAACCGACCTATTTATTAAATGAATCAAAAATTTTTATTCAAATTTGACTATTTTATTAAATATATAATCCAGCTAGACTTAGAAAATGGGTTGAAATAAGTTAAACGAGTCAAACTCGGCTTTTGCTCTTAAATCGCTGTTCTAATCTTTCCTTCGTTAATTACATTAAAGCTTGATAAATACACGCTCGTTTTTATTAGACCATGTCTTCAACTCTTCCCGTCTGGGCAGCAAAAAGTTAACCGTATGGGTGTATATTTATTAAAAAATTGTTGTACCTATAGCAACCTAAGAGCACTCCATTCTTCGAGCTGAGGACTTCGTGTGAAGATGTTTTCACAGAAGAAACTTATACATGATATTACTTTTGTACAAGGTGTTATATGTAAAATAGCTTTCTAACTTTCACCCGGGACGTTCAACCTGTAAAGTGCTCATATATGCAACATCGGCAGAACATTGGCCGACTTATATTTATGTTTTGCAATTTTACACATAACCTCCTAACAAACATCAATATTAAACGTACTTTTTTAATATTTTGTTGGGGCTGCGTCAGAGCTCCCGTTGCCTCGCGCTCCTCGCCCTTTCATCGTTCCCGTCACCTCCCGTCACCCCGTCTCCCGCTTTTAAAACCTGCTTCCGGTCACCGTTTGTCCCCTCCCAAGTACCAACCGTGAGGCGACCCCGAGGACTCGTCGCGGACTTCGTCGCCGTTCTCTCCGCGATCCGATCTCCGACCACCCTCTGGATCCACTCCTCCTCCTTCTAAATCGGATTCTATTCCTCTTTTTTCTCCATTTCCTCCTATTTCTTCCCATTTTCGGGGTCGTTTCGATCGTCGATCGGCTCGAGGCTCGGATCGGATGCGCGTGGGCGACGGCGGAGGAGGGCACGGGTGGCGGGATCGGGAGGCGCGATGGGGTTCGACTACGACGGCAACGGCAGGGAGGACAGGATGGCGTCGGTGAGGGAGGTTTCGATCGACGGCCTTACGATGAAGGCCGCCGAGGTGGAGGCCAAGATCGATGAAGGAAACATCCAGGAGGCCGAGTCGTCGCTTAGGGAAGGGCTATCCCTCAATTACGAGGTTTGGTTTCTTCTATTTTTGGCATAGAAATTCGATTTTAAGGGTTTTTTGACACGATCTCTTGCTAGGTAGATTCTTGAGCGTTTGGTTGTTTGAGTTGAGATCAATGATGTAGGTTTTCCTGAATAGCTTGGTACGATTAGCATAAAGACGCTTTCTTCTTGCAGTATGGAATCTTAAACTTGCGATCTATGAGGGAAATTGATTGCTAGTATCTTATTTTACGACTGTGTTATGACAACGTATGTGATTATGGATAAACACACATGAAATGATCAATATGAGGACATAATTGGAGGAAAGTTTCGTCCTTTTTTTGATAGAACCTGTAGCTGAAAGTGGGAGCTCTAGCATTTGGGGGATTCTGAAGCCGGAGTGGAATCTCAAATCCCAGAAATGGAAAGCAAAGGGGAAATGCATCACCTCAAAATGTCTTGAGAGTCTTTAACTTATTTTGAGATATATATGGAATCTGACTGATTTCATTGATACAATGTTGATTTTTAATTGACACCAACTTTGGATTTGGTTTCAATTTCCTGACCAGGGCAAGTTTGGATGAGAGGGGTCATTCGGGAGGTTGGAGACTGATTTGAACTATATAGTTGTAATGAAACATTGTCTTATCTTAGAATGTAAGTTCTTAATTCCAATTCAAACTTTATTTGCAACGTAGTGGAGCTGCAGAAAGAGCTGATCTAGGTGTGGGGGTGGAAAGGATGCTATAATTGATGCTACTAACGTGAATGAGCGCTCAAGAGAGTATATTTGCTAAATAATTACAGATGTTTAATTATTTTTATTAACAAGTTAGCTGTAGTTGATTTCAAATTGGGAAATACATAAAAGGTGCATGATAGCATATAATTTAATGTTTAGGTGATTGATGTAGTTTTTATTTGATAACAAGAGCTATGTGGGAGCTGGAATGAGTTCCCAAAATAGACAACAATTAAGGTTGAAGATAGCTGCGGTAAGGTTCATGCACATACTCAGTAGGTATAAATTCAGCAGGTTAGAGGAAGTTCTTACTCATATAAACTCATATATTTGAAGTTTCCAACTTTCATTGTTAGCATCAAATAACATCTAGGATTTGCACAGTTTCAAACCAAGGGAAACTATTTTGATAGGAAACCTTCTGTTTTTTCTAGAACAAGGTCTGAGAGAAGGTATATGACTCAATTGGAAACTACACAAATGCAAATACATTTTTGTCGGTCTTTTACATTTGTGCTTATCTCCAAGGATTAAGGGATCGATCGATCTCGGAGATACTGTATCAAGAGATCAGGTCCCAGGATGCATTCAATCCTGGGCTCTCCAGACCAGATCATTACATTTCATCCTGGTTGGATGGTCAGGATGGTTGCATCCTGATACTTGGGATAGCTTGGCATCACGATACACCAATTTTTTAAATTAGTTGTTTTGTCTTCATTTTAATGGTCATTCTGCTCTATCCCAAACCTTCCCCGTAGCTTACTTGCATGGTACTAGATTGGGACAGGCCCCAATACTATGATTTATAACCTTGCTTTTCTCTTTAAATTCAAAACCAGGTTTATCATGATTTAAAGTATAAAGGAGACCTCAAAAAATTAACTATTAATTTATCAGAAATAGTACTGCTCTCTCATTTCATTAGAATTAGAACAGGGCAGAGCTTGCAAATCTCTTTGTAATATGAATGGTGGTTTTGTTTGGTCGCACACTTACTAGCAGGGAATTCCTCTCATATCATCTATTAGACCATAGAGAAGTGGTTTTGGATATTGTAATATCTCCCAAAAAGTTTGGAGCTTACTCGAAATTTGCAAGAAACATTTATGTAAAGGAAATGTTAATACTCATACACATATACTATTTGTGTGTGTTTACGTTATGCATGTAATCTGTTGAATTTCCTATTATGGGAATTTATATTGACTCTGACTAAATTTATCTTATTTTGTAAGGAAAAAGAACTGCAAATAAAGTTCCATTTAGCTTTGATCACAGGCTGAAGAATCTGAATATGTTTGAGGATAAATTTTATGCAGTGGAAACATTCGGTATCAAGTAAAATTTGAATTATTATGTCCAGTAGCTTAATGGTTTAAACGCATTCTGTAACTTTTGAAGAATTAAAAGCAGGATTGAATGCCACGAGAAGGCCCTTTCAAAGAATGTTACAAATTACAGCAACTAAAAGTATGCCTAGTCAAAGAGCAATGGCGGGAAGTCCAAATGCTCATTCTGAATAATGCAATCATCATAACATGCCATGAAAAGTAGACAGAGGAGTGATAAACTTCCCATTTGTGGAATGCAAAGACTGCTTCCTAGGTATAGGTACAGAATCATGTTTACGAATGAGTAAGATTGAGGTGGGCTCAAGTTAATCATGGGGACATTTTGGAATCACAAGCATTATTGCATTTAATTTTCAAATGTCGGCAATGGAAATGATAGTTGTGCATTGCTAAATGAAGCCATGCCCTCTTGGGTTGTGGAAACGTTGGAATAGTATTGTAGCCTTCACTTTCCTAGGATAGCTAGAAGTCCAGAACTATTCTCCACCACTTTGCTTGTCTACTGGATTTAACTAATTAACTAAAAGTTAATAGGATTTTACTTAACAATAATTCGTTGGCTAAAACTTAATGAAAATCGATTCAACAATCACATACACAACAATGTAAATAAGCCTTTCTATATCTTAAGGCTTTCATCTCATTCCAAGTTCCAATGAATAAAATTCTTTTTTCTCACATGCTAGGAGATCTTGAGTATAAGACACCTGTTTATTACTAATTTTTGCATTTATTTGTATATTGTTAAGTGTTGCCTTAAGACACAAATTTTCAAATAGATTAGCTCGTTAACATGCCCTAACGCTTTTTGATTCCCAAATATTTAGTGTCATCCACCATATAGATAATTAATAGCAAGATGCAAAAATTTGAGAAAGGTCCAAAAGACAGACTATCTCGGCATGAATTCAAGAAGTGTTTAAAGTTCCTAGTTAAAAAAAGGCGTGAAAAATCAAAATGTCAACTTTTTGTTTCAGCTTGTCCACTTTTCACCCTCGACTGGCAGCTTGTAAATCTAGTTCTTTCTAGCATGAAGAGCAAATGAACAAAAGAAAAGTTTAAAAAGTTTTGGTGGAAACATATTAAATGAAACGTAAGCCATGTGAATATAGTGAAATTATGTTTCCTTCTGTTGTGTCAGTTATGTCTACACAAGCTCGAGGCTCTTGACTTGAAATCACAGGCTGCTTAATTTTGATGCTAAACCATTCCTGAACTGCACTCTTGCTCTCTCAATCCTATAATCTGTAATGTGTTGAACTATGATTAACATGAAATCTTTTGTTCCTTCCTTGGATAACACTATAACTCTCACTCCTTCGCACATTTTTGGCTTTTGATGCTCTTCTGATTTTGATATTCAATGATTAAAATAATTTCAATAGGTTGATTCTGCAATGGATTCAAAGACTATCAAAATGGGTTGGTACCATTGGTGCCCTACTGTTTTGACATGAAACCGACACAGTAATGCGAAACTATCTGTGTGGTAATACCGGTGTGTACTGATGTTACCATATCAATTGTACCATCAGTATTGATAGTTTTTCATACTTTTGATGCTGTTAGTTTTAGCACGTACTTGTGCCAATACCATACCATTCTGATGGAACAAGGGTGATGGATTTGGTATCAGTTTTCAAAACCTTGATCATTTTGCTGTTGCATGGGCTTTAAACTCTAGGTTTTTGTGGACTTTGAACTTTGAATTTGTACTTGTGTGAGTGTCTGGTCTTTAGTTTGTATTGGTGCCCCCCCCTCTCTCTCTCTCTCTGGTAGCAGTTTCTACTATGCATGCATTTGAGACCTGAGATCTTGAATCAAATGATAATTACCCTTATAATGCTAGATATTGGGGTTAAAGAATAACCAATGGTGGTTAGTATTATTTACAGTGATAATTTTCAACATCTTAATGTGTGAGATAATTTTATAGTTGATAATCTTTAAATGCGTAAATATTGCTATGATTATATTTCTTACTGTGGCAAAATAGTTTTATCTGCACCTCAGTTGAGGCTGATTCTGAGTTTGATACTGAAGATTAAGCCTTTTTCTTCCTAAATGACCTTCTGCATATGCATCTCTTCTTAAATTAATTGAAGAACATAGATTTGTTGTTAAGGCATGCTTTTTTCCATCATATAGCGATACATGATTGACCCTCTTGTCTTGCATTCATGTTTTCTTGAAATATTGAAGGAAGCAAGAGCACTCCTTGGGAGGCTGGAGTATCAGAGGGGCGATGTGGAATCTGCTTTTCGTGTATTTGATGGAATAGACCTCCAGGCTGCTATACAGCGTTTGCAACCCACCTTTTCTGAAAAGCCTGCTTCAAGGCGGAACCGCCCTCGTACTAGATCAATACACCAGGTGTCTCAGCATACTGCTAGCCTTGTCCTTGAAGCCATATACTTGAAGTCCATGTCCCTTCAAAGGCTTGGTAAAGCCACTGGTATGGATTGCAAAATTATTTATGACCTTAGTATAAAAGTGCTATGAGGATACATTGACTTCCTTAGCTTTTTCTTCTCTATTATTTGATCTGTTTTCTACGGTATTCTTGTTGTGTTAACAAGAAAGTGCATATTTTTTAGAAAGATTTCTTGTTTATTGCAGAAGCTGCTCGAGAATGTAGAAGTGTCCTTGATGCTGTGGAAAAAATATTCCAACATGGCATACCAGATGTGTTAGTGGAGCAAAAGTTACAGGAAACCATTAGTAAGGCAGTGGAGGTCCTTCCAGAACTATGGAAGCAAGCTGGGCGCCATCAGGAAGCTTTGGCTTCTTACAGACGTGCTCTTCTCAGCCAATGGAATCTTGATGAAGAATGCTGTGCGAGGATTCAAAAAAGCTTCGCTGTTTTTTTGTTGTATGGTGGTGTAGAAGCTAGCCCACCTAGTTTGGCCGCCCAAGTCGAAGGTTCGTTCATTCCTAAGAACAATTTGGAAGAGTCTATTTTACTTTTAATGATATTGTTAAGGAAATGGTACCTTGGTAAGACTGAATGGGATCCTTCAGTGATGGAGCACCTTACTTTTGCACTGTCCCTATGTGGCCAGACATCTGTTTTGGGAAGGCACTATGAAGAGGTAATGCCTGGAATATATCCCCGCTGTGAAAGGTGGTGCAGTTTGGCTCTTTGTTATAGCGGAGCAGGGCAGAACAGATCTGCTTTGAATTTGTTGAGAAAGTCTTTAAACAGGCATGAAAGCCCTAATGATGTAATGACATTGTTAATGGCTGCTAAGATCTGTAGTGAGGATTGGCTTCTTGCTTCTGAGGGAGTAGAATATGCCCGGAGAGCTATTGCAAATGCTCAAAATGGAGATGAGCATCTAAAGAGTGTGGGTCTCCGTTTCTTGGGCACTTGTTTGGGGAAACAAGCGAAAATTGCTTCGTCAGACCATGAGAGGACTCGTTTGCAAGCTGAGGCTTTAAAGTCACTAGATGAGGCAATTGCACTTGACTGCAGTCACCCAGATTTGATTTTTGACTTAGGCCTTGAATATGCTGAGCAATGCAATACCAATGCTGCACTCCGGTATGCAAAAGAATTTATTAATGCAACTGGTGGATCAATATCTAAAGGTTGGCGATTGCTTGCTTTGGTTCTGTCTGCTCAACAACGATATTTGGAGGCTGAAGTTGTTACTGATGCTGCTTTAGATGAGACTTCAAAGTGGGAACAAGGGCCATTACTCAGAATTAAGGCTAAATTGAAAGTGGCTCGATCGTTGCCGATGGATGCAATTGGAGTATATAGTTTCTTGCTTGCTCTTGTTCAGGCCCAAAGAAAAACCTTTGGATCTTCCAAGAACAGCACTCAGGTTTGCCAGA
>JAOXJJ010000001.1:1825673-1839459 GCA_025769935.1 Phoenix roebelenii
ATTTGAAATTTTTTATAGTTTCTTTTGCTCTCCTTTCTTGTGCATATGGTTATGATTTTAGCTACCAGTCACATCCCCTTTGAGATGATTGCTGACATCTTATTCAAAAATTTCTTCAAGCTCAAAAAGGTAGAGGTCCACTTTTTCATTTTTTGCTTCATAGTCTCTGAAGGACTTGCATTGCAAATCTGTGGGCACTACTCCTCTCTTCTCCTCTCTGTGCATGTGCCTGCCTTTTTTAAGCGCAAGTGCAACTGCTAACTGCATTTTTTGGTATTCGATTTATTGAAAGAAAGCATCTGGGAAAATCAACTGAGGTGGCATGACGTAAAGCTGAGATTTTTGGAGGGCTTAGTGGGGACAGGGGCTCAGTTTTGGATCAGAGGGATGGAAAGAGGAAAGGACCTAAGATATTGTTTATGGCAGTTGTTAAAATGCATGTGGAATATCTTAGAGAGACAGCAAATATAACCTTGAGCTTATATGATGGTGAAGAAACGTCTGCAAAACCAACTTCAATAGTTGTCATAGGGCTAATAATTATGAATAATTGAAAAAAAAGAAAAGAAGATACAACAACTTTATGTACTCCTAATCCATTTCTGTCTTGTTCTTGTTGTATACAATGTTGACAATTAGCTGTGGTGATTAAATTTATCTGAAATGGTAATTGAGTTTAAATTTGGGTTTGGAGTAAGTACTAACAAGAAGGGGCTGTGCTTAAAAGTATGTAGGGTTAACATGCTGTTTCCTTTGCAATTCTTATCTGTAGTTCATAATATCAAGTGTAGATTTATTTAAATTTGTAAAGAAGTCCCCAAGCCTTTTGGACAGTGTTTCCATTCTCGACAGATGAAATTAGGGTAGATGGTTATTGTCATGGATTAGTCAAAAAGAAAAAGGACATAGCAGAAATCTCCGTTAGACAGGAACTAGAGATTGTTAAATTCAACTGCAACCAACAAGCTTCATCCCATATAAGCATTGTTTGGTGGAGAAATCATGAATCAAATCATATCAGCCAAACAATTGATTTGCTTTAGCTTTGTGAGAACATTTGTGAGGACTTTCATTTAGATTTTTATGGGACTTCTTTTTCGAGACCATCAGATGTAAATTTGGTCCTCTTAATGTACCACAGGTTCCCTCACCATTCAAGTCAGGTGTATCGATCTTTCCACTTTTTTCTTGTGTATGATTTCTTGGTCCTCACATTCTTATTTGATGGTATCTTAAGATTTGTTTCACTGTCGTAATACATAGTGGCGAATGTTTTAAATATATATCTAAATTCTTGGACAGCATTAAGGGAAGAGATGACACAGTTACTGCTGAATATTTGTACATTGATATATGGATCTTCAATCAATTTTAGTAGTGCAGGAAAAAAAAAGTCCAATGATTTATGTCTGGCGACAGAAACCATAAAAATATGAAGTGATTAGTTCTTTTCTTTTATTCTTTTTTTATCTTTTTTTTTTTTGTTTGTGTTTTTTTTTTGGGGGGGGGGGCGGAAGAAGGGAGAGCAGGCGTTAGTTAAGCCTCAGAGGCTTGATACAAAGGTTTCCTTATCTTAATCTTTGTTTTCATCACTCTGGAGGTTCTGCTAGCCATAATTGGAAAGCCAGGTAGGTATTTTGCTATGGCATGTAATGAATAGTAATCAGAACAATTGTCCTTTTTTGGTACCAGTGGAATTTATTATAATCAAGGAAAAGTGGGAGGGAGAGAGGATACACGTCTTATCCATTAACCTTACAATTTGGTTTCTCAGAGTTTAATAAACAAATGTTAATCAGTCCACGTTCAATAGTTTGGATAGGAAAGCTGGATCTGAGAAATGTAAATACTTGTATATTGATGCGATGTGTTTGTGCACATGTGCAATAGGAGGTAAAATTCATGAAATCAGAAAAGAACATCTTTTCTTGTGAACTGTAGGAAAGTTCACTAAGGTCAGGAAAAAAGATTGAGAATACAAATGATTATCCTTTTGCCTAATGGGAAGTTTACAGTAGAACTTAAGGGCTCATATTTTGGTAATTGAAGCTGGACTTGTGAATTGCAAAGGACTTATATGTTGACAGTGATACTAATGTCTGATAGGTGTTATCTGCAAGTATTTGTACTCATATTTTTGAGCATGCTTGCATGCGTAGCACCGTGGCTCCTAAATGTGTTGTGACATGGATCATTAATGATTATAAGTGACTGGTCTTACCATATTGGATATTTTGTTTGCACGTTTCACTTCCAACATCTCTAGTTATTTTTCAACTTTCAAGAGGATGTAGTAGGACGAAAATGACCATTATCATGGAAGGAAAATTTGCTGTTTTTCTTTGGAAAAGGCTTCTCTTTAGTTCTCAATCTCTATGTTGATGTTCCTTCAGGTTGAGGATGATAAGGTCAGTGAGTTTGAAGTATGGCAAGGCCTTGCAATTCTATACTCTAGCCTTTCCCATTGGAAAGATGCTGAGGTATGCTTGGAGAAGGCTAGGGCACTGAAACCATACACTGCTGCTATACTGCAAATGGAAGGTAGAGATCAGACTTTTCATCCTTGCAATAGTCTCTGTTATAATTTACTGTTTTTTTGGTAACACTTATCTCTTTTTTTCAGTTACTGTTTAATAATTGCTGAGCTACTATTTTAATCTCTCAAATTTAATAGAAATCTTTTTACTTATCTACTACTAACAATTTATCATATTGGTTATTTATGTTCATCTTGTGCAGAAGCAGGTTCCTTCCTGAAATGGATGCAATTTGGCATAAAGAATTTAGAAAATTTCTACATCAAAATGAAATTGGCAATCTATTTTTATGAAGTGAATTATTAAAAAATTTTCTACATTACAAGGAGTTGCCAATCTAAGTTTTGGATGATTGTGGGCACGCGTATGTGTGCGTGCGTGCGCACAAACACACTTCGCTACAGGATTATTAGGTTGCAACTCCTTGATCATATGAATCTTGTAATGAAGTTGCTAAAATAAAATCTAAATCAAAAAAAGAACCTGGCAATCTAAGAATCTTCGAACAAAGTCTATATGTGCACACCCATAGAAACAATTCACTGATAGATTCTCATATTGCCAATTCCATGTTTGATGCATGTTTTAACATCCTAAGATTGTCAACTCCTTTATTCGATATTGAACATTTTTAAGCATTCTATTAGCACAATAGATAATGATTGGCTGGCAAGAAACCTATCGATAGATAGAAGTATACAACTGTTAATTATTGTTTCCTGAAGATTAGCTAGTCCTACTAGGAGGTCAGAATTTTAAGATTTCAATTTGGCTTCTGCAGCTATGCTTCATGAATTATTTTAGAAATATAACTCAAATAGAAAAAAAATGGTAATTTAATTTTGGGTAGTTACTCATGCAAATAAAAGATTAAGTACCTATTGTTTTTGATGCAATATCTATAGTTTTCACTAATGCAATCTAACTAGTTAGTCTTGAATTTTCTGTGTTGAGTCCTTTTCCTAACCTTATCATATCTTCCAGCTGCATTATATTATACCTAAACAAAAGAAAGAGTGTTTTTACACAGGAAGTTTATACCTAAACAAAATGAAAAGAGTGTTTTTACACAGGAAGTTAAAACTCCAAAATCGAAGGTTAACTTTTGCCCCCACATATGTTATCTTTCCTCTTTATTTTTTGCTTATTTTGCTTGTGGGATTTTAAACTTTGGAATGTTTTATCTACTTTTGATCTTAGTTATGTATGTCCAAGCATTGAAGGCACACAGAGAAGTCATTCATTGTTTGATTATTGTATGCCCTTATCTCACTCTTCATTATATTTGTCTTCAAACTACCGCCATTTCTTTTGGCTTGGTTTATATTGACATAAACAGCTGCTCCTCATTAAAAGTGGAAAGAGAATGACCATGCTTGAACCTGTGTTTTATCAGGTTCTATGTATGAGGCCCGCGGTGAGACTAAAGATGCATTGGCTGCTTATAGCAATGCCCTTTTGATGGAGTTGGACAATGTGCCCTGCAATGTATCGGTTGGTTGCCTGCTCTCTAAGAAAAGCTCGAAATCTTTGCCCGTGGCTAGAAGCTTTCTCTCAGATGCTCTAAGGCTTGAACCCACCAATCGACTTGCCTGGTGTTACTTGGGATTGGTTCATAGAGATGATGGTAGGCTGGCTGATGCAGCAGACTGCTTCCTAGCAGCATCCATGCTAGAAGAATCAGATCCTGTAGAGGGTTTCAGTTCGATTTCATGAGTCTTCAATTTTAGGCTCCAAAATTCTTCCCCTTCCTGGTACACAACCGAGAGTTGAATTTCAGCTGTAGATTGTATTTATAGAGCTAACTTTGGTGGCTTTTTTTTTCTCCCTTTGTAATTGTATCACCACTACAGCATCCTTGGCGGCATATAATTTATCTAGTGAGAAACGTTTAAAGGCAATTTCATCTCAGTTACTTGTCATTAGAGTAGAGCTGTTGAGCTTGTACATTTTATCACATCATTTTTTTCCTTGGTTTTCCTTTTCGATTCTCGCTGCCACCTGTTGTACATAGCATTAAGACTATGAGTGCTGTGAGAAATCACATTGATGTCCCAAAAAGGGTACTGTAAAACAGAAGATTATGTGTATGATGCTTGTGGTCTCACTGATATATTATATGAAGCTTATGTGTTGTAAATCACCTGTTGAGAACAAAATGCAGAAAGCAACATAATATATTAATTTTTGCATGAAAAGAAAGAGAGGACATACTGAATATGACCACAATGATGAGAGCATAACATTTGATCCAAGTGATCATTGTAGAGATGGGATGAGGCTAGTTGGTATGGTTATTTTAATCAGGTTCCCATTCTCAAGGAAACTACCAGGTGATACCAGCACCAAAACGAGGAGTGTCATGTTCTTTTAGCAGAATGAATTGCTTGTCATATCATGCCCAGTTTATACCCTTGAAGTCACTCGAGGGAGTCGGCAATATGATTTTTTAAAAATATAATTCGTATTGGCTTTCCATGAGTGGCTTTCTGACATTTTACTAACCATGTGCATTGGTTGTTAAATAGCTTTGGGCGATAAGGGAAAAAGGTCTGGTCGTCTATCTGGAACAAGTTTGCTATGAAATTATTATTGTATTATTTTTTATTTATTGTATGTTAACTGCAAGAATGTTGGTAAACTAAATCTATCTTGTTAGTTGTAGAATTTAAGCTTATGCTACGAGGAAGCAAGAAGTATAAGTTATAGATGGACAAACTAAACAAGTATTTGTCTTTTAGCAGGTTAATCTTAGAATTAGGAAGTGATGTGAAGGATGATCAGTTGATCTGAAATCCCAAGACTTGCTTATAAACAATACAGTCAAATTCACTGGATTGCATCATGTACCATTTGGTATTTAAGAACCATCAAACTGATGCAACAACCACAAGCCAACAAAGAGGAGGCAAAAAAAAAAAAATTCATCAATTTGATGTAAGTAATGATAAGATGGAGTGAGTTGCAGCTCTCTCATGCTCATATAGTTTTAAAGGATGCCAAGCTAATCACTAAGTGCTGCTTGAGTTTATTTTACCACTCTTTGGATCTCTTTTTATCAACCGCACTGATAAATCAAAATACCCAGCTAATAAGAAGAAATGACATCTAGTGTAATGAGATCTAGAAAAAGCTTTCTAAAGAGTGATGCCAAATCTTCATCCAACAACAACGAAAAAAAAGAGTGATGTCAAATAATCGTATCAACTTTCATTTTTTGAGAATATCAAGCAAAATTCGGAGATATGATATGTGCATTTTGGCATAACAGAGTAGAGGGCAATAATAGCTGATTTGAATAGGAAGTGAAAAATTCATTGCTTACCACTCCAAGCTTAGTAGGAATGCTTACTGGCTCTTAGGTGGATGTGGGTCCACATGATGAAGCTGGGTGGAGCAATGGGTGAGGTTGCTGGTGCAACTATAGCATGGTTAATGAGCTAATTTATGGATGTTTACCTACAAAAGTTGCTCGACCAAGGAGGCAAGGGGTTGATGACTCCAAAAAAAAGAAAAAGATCTGGAAAACCCTTTATGGAGAATGTTGCTGTATGCGTCTTGTTCTTTAACATTTTAGTCAATTTTGTTTAGCATAAAACTTTGTGGCAGGATGGTTATATGATATGAGGGTACAAATACCTGAAGATGCCATTAACATGCATGGTTTAGAACATACACCGTGAAAACTATCCTATAGGAAGTCTTTGTGCATTTAAAATATCACATCTTGCATAATAGCTAGAAGACCATGGGTTACCTGAAGAATTTCCAAGCTGCCAAGTATTTCTCAGCCATTTGCATACTTTAGCCATTTTCTAATACCACAAACTGATTTCATTGAATATGATAGTTTTCCAATCCTTTCATTAAGAGCAAGGGAAAAAATCGATTTGATGATTGTAGATCATGGTTTTGGGGTCAAGTGGACCTGGATTTAACTAGTAATTAATCAAGTATATTAAATTAAGATACATTGTTTAGGTATGGCTCCCAATTTATGATGCAAACTCTATGATGATCCAACTGATGTCTTAAAGTCGACTATCATTTTATGTTAAAGCTAAACATATCTTCAGAAAGGCTAATAGGGCGGTTGACTAGGTGGCATTTTTTGTTGCTGATCATAATAGATTTAAGTTGTAAAATTTCTTCTCTATGTTACCTAGTCAATTTCAGGAATTATTGATGACTGATGCAAATGGTTGTATTTATTCAATTACGGTCGGTTCAACACACAGAGAGAGAGAACTAGCCCGTGATCCAATAAAATCTTAAACATGGTAGGTTAGATTTTGGTCCAAATCTTTGATTTGGAGCCGGTAAGGAGCACAATTGAGTCGATTCCGGTCGAGAGACACCGGATATGACCTGGTTGCAGCTCTAATTCAAGCATCCACCGATATTTCTCAACATCCACTAAATCAATGACTCTTCATATTTAATTTTGCGACTTAACCCGATAGAGCAATTTGGTCCATCTAAACAAATTATCCGGTCCGGTCCACCCAACCCCACCCACTACTAGGTGGAGCAAAGTGACTTGTCAACCAACGGTTGGTAACTTAACTTGGTCCGCTGGAGCCCACCAAATAGACGGCCACGATGAGCTCTGGTTACATAACGGCAAAACAATCTGCGGCAACGAAACGGCCGGTCGGGATGCGGGCGGCTAGGCGGTAGAGTGACGGCGAGGAGACGCCCGTTATCTACCGTCCAAATTAAGGGGGTGGCCTTCGCTTCTTCGGGCTCTGGTGGTGGACAGCTCCTCCTGAGTTCACCTCGCTCGGATCGCTTCTCATTCCTTTCCGTTTCGTAAGCGATTCGATCTTCTACTTCTGGCTTTGTTCTTTATTTGATTTTTTTAGCTTGCTGGAATCCTAGATCGGGCCTTGCGCGTTGATCCGTTGTGCTTTTTTGTAGTATTTTTTTTTAGGCGATCCGGTTCGATTTCCGAAGACTTTATACATTGGATGTGAAAAATTGATGTGAAATTTGGAATGTTTGAATGTACTGGAAAAGGATATGGGATATGTCCCTATATTTTTTGATCTGATGGATTTTGGCATCTTGGTGTCGTGTTTTGTGATTTGATATGTTTCTTAGGGTTTACATGATCGATTTTTTAATTCTTGTCGATCTTAGGTCGCAGATCTTCCTTTTGTTTATTCATGTCTTCATTTTTGCCTATTATTTATTGTTTTGCCTTCGTTTTGTGTTCGGATCTTGTTGACGGATCAAAAATGGCTCTTTTGTGGTGTTAGAATTAAAATTGATATTTTCTTGATGCTTGTTGCTTTCAGTGTTTTCTGCGGAATTTTTTATTGGACGTTCGTTCACAATATTGTGTAGATCTACTTATTCATTAGGGGTCTGAAAATATTGTTTTCTGAATGCAGAATGGATGATAATGTCGAAGCTTCAGCAGTTAATATAATTTTAATCGTCTCCACTGCTTTTGCATCCAGTGCATTGTTTTTTAAATTTTATGCTTTTATGCATTCATCTATTGTCAAATTTCTGCGATTAGGGGAAAGGCAACACATTGTATTTTTGATATTTCATCTGACATTCATGAGAATCATACACGGTGTCTTGATGGCTATTGATCAGTAGGTAATTAGAACGCAAATCATCTCAGTAGGGTTGAATGCCAGATTTTGTCCCAAGAGAAGTTTATAGCTTTCTTCATTTATTCATCTTTGATATCATAAAATCATTGTATGTGTGTATCTGGTATTATTACAAGCTATAAGTCTTGTTATTTGATTTTGAACTGGACTCTGTCAGACGTGAAGATGGGGCTGTCTTTCACCAAGCTCTTCAGTCGGCTTTTTGCCAAGAAAGAGATGCGTATTCTTATGGTGGGTCTTGATGCTGCTGGCAAGACCACCATTTTGTACAAGCTGAAGCTGGGAGAGATTGTGACCACCATTCCTACCATTGGTACATGCTAAACACAGATAAAATTGAAGCTGTTTTACTTTATTTACTTGTGATGCCCATGGTTTCTTGTTTCTTCAAATTGAATTTTTTTCACTGATGGCCGAGGCTTGGGTGCTTAAAAGCATATGTCTGGCGCACCATTTCTAGGAACATTTTAGCTTTGTTTAGCGAGTAATTGATCATGAAGTATGAAAATATCAAATCTCTAGTTCATTTCGTTTCTGTCCACAGTTAGGTTCAACCTCTTGGGATTTGCTGCAGCTTAAATGGTGCTTTGAAATGATGTTCTCCAACATAGAAGCACCATTACAATTGATAATCTCACAAAGCAGATGCCACTTTCTCTTGGGAAGACGGGATTCTGTTTTCATTAACATTAACCAATGTGATTAAATAAATGACGAGAAGTGTAATTTGTTTAAAGTCTTTGGGTTGCTTAGAAACAATAATTCAGCATGGTTGATTTTTTTCCCCAACTTTAGGTTGACTATTCCTTTATTTGCCACTGTTTTTGTTCCTTTCTATGATTTGATGTCAAACTACTCTTTTCTAGCACGATTCAAGAGCTTTTTAAATATTAATGATGGTATCGTCTTATGTTTGTCCCATCTATTCCTGGTGAGAAGTTATATCAAGGGACTAACATGTTGTTCTCCCATATTCTTTCCATATCCTTAAATTTTGCATTTCAGAATTTTTCTGGAAGGCTTGACTATTCAGAACTTATCTCAGTTCTAAATCCCCTTCCTTCTGAAGCGGCCTTAAGGCCCTGTGTTAGTAACATACCTCTCAAAAAACCTGTCCACCTTATCTGATTATCTTTGAATCTGGTTGATTTGTCTTTGCATTTCTCTTTGTTGGTTTATATTGATTACAGTGAGCTAACTCTGTGCCATCGATTTCAACTGGAGCCTTTGTTTATCATCTATTTCCAACAAAATTGCATTTTAGACATGTAGAATATGATGGATGCTGTTTTCTTCTTGTATCTATGGAGTTTATCATATGTGGCCCATCTACTGTGTCAAACTTTTTAACTGCAACTTTGTTTTATTTTACTTTAATTTTTGACTTTGTGTTGTCACATGTTTGTCAGGATTTAACGTGGAGACGGTGGAATATAAGAACATTAGCTTCACCGTGTGGGATGTTGGTGGTCAGGACAAGGTTTGTACTCTCTCTATATAACCTTGCTGCGTAATATATGCAAATGGGTAATGTTTGCTGCTGTGATTTCATTTATATCTTTATTTGGAGTTTCGCATATGATTAAAATAATAGCATTCCAAGGAGTGATGGATATCTTGCTATATCAGACTTGTCACCAATGTAAGGGACCTAAGATGGTTGGATAACATATAGGGAGAGTACATTTTACTGCACACTTAATTTATAGCATATTACACTGAAAGAAGTTTACCTATCTTATCTTTTCCTATCAAAAAAAGGTTATACATTGGAAGATTAAAAAAATACTATCAATTTTTTCCAATGTATTAATGGCACTTACCTAGTTCTTTGAAGTAGTTTCTCATATATTACTAATCATGCTTGGCATCCTCAATGTGCTTTTCTTCTGTGTGACACATAAGATCATTGTAGGAATAGATACAATAACTCTTCCTGTTTATCTGAACTTACCATCTCTTTTGTTTTTGAGATTGAATACTGGGGAAGTCCATGAATACGTATCAGGAGTAAGTTCAAAGATGTGCTGCCATCATATTAGTAATGGTATTTCATATGGCTGAAAATGAGTTGGATATTATCCGACTGTATCCGGATTTGTATCCAATTTGAATTGGGTTCGGATAAAAAAGTTTTGAATCTGATCAGATACGAATTTGGATTTGGATAGGTATTCATTAATTTTCCTGGATATGCATCAGGATTTGGATTTTGAAAATTTTCTGGAACCAGATCCAGAAATTAGGTAAAAAAGATTATCTAAAATACCACCTCTACCAAGGACTGAATATGTACTCTCCAGCTTAGTTGCCAACTACTCAGCCACCAAGGCAACTTTGACACTTGTTACATATTGAGGTTTTATTATACTTTAAAACTTATATCATAAAAACAATATATATCATATGTTATTTATTAATTCTTTTTATCAAAATAAATCCTTTAAGCTATGATAAAAAAAAGGAATGTTTTTCAAAATTTTATTGTTCAAAATGTTCAAAAATATCAATACATATAACATAATCCTACATTTATACATAATACAAATTCTCTATAAAATAGATAATTTATTTTTATTATATATTTGTATTTTAAAAATTAATTTATAATATATCTTTGATTAATCCAATCGAACCAATGATCAAGATCCTTGGTCCTATCGGTCTCCATGCAAGTTTAATAATTATGATTTGGACTCTTGCTTGTTAATTGTGCATCGTGCATGATCTTGATATTGGATCCCATACCTATCCTTTACAACTGTCATTTATATTGGTTATCGTTATTAAAATTCACTCAAAATCCGATTTATATCCTAATGATATCGAATTTGTATCTGTATCCATTCAGAACAAACATGGATATTAATCTTGGTATTTGTTTAATATCCGTATCCATATACATATAAACTAAAAAATATGGTTACGGATATGGACATATCAATTTCTGATCTGAATCTGATCCGTTTTCAGCCTAGTATTTCATTATTTTTAAGTGAAGCCTGTGGAGGTGCCTTTATTCTGATATCATTTCAGATACAGATCCGGACGAGCAGTTATGGATTAAATTTATGTTGTGTGCAGCTTCTAGAAGCTAAACTTTGTGTTATATCTCTCAAGGTAGTGTGACTTGGCTTGAGTGCTGACCTTTCTAAAAAAATTGGGTGTTAAATCTTCTCACCTGATGACATGGTTCTGAGTTTATTTGCAATGCTTGGACCTGTTATAATCCTACCCTTAACACCCGAAAAGCCAAGGCATTAAGAGTGGTGAATGCTGGGGTCTTAACTAGGATTATAACAATCCACCATGCCCTGTAGTTGTTCTCGTCAGCCTACTATCATGACTCTCACTTGGGTCTAGGTAGTCCTTTCTGTTTGATGACTTCTACTCTAGGACAATCATGTAGCCTTTTCCTTGTGATGGCTGCATTTGGCTGCTATGCATCCCTTTTCTACAGGTGTTTTCACTTTAGGCTATGTTTTTCACTTTAGGCTATATTATTCTTTTCTTTTTCCACTTTGTCTTTTTGCACAACCCAACACTTTTCTGACTTGAAAACTGGATGGCGGCCTGGCTCTTAAACCAAACACTATGACCGCAATCCATTATACCTAAAATGGGTAGGTGTTTGCAGAAAGCTTGGGTCTTAACCAGCACCATTACAGGGCAGACTAGCTAGAGTTTCAACTATCTCTAATTTCCTGTTCAAGTTTAGGGAAATCCCTTGCGGAAGCCGAGAAGTTTGTCTCTAGTCTAGCTAGATTTTCAACAATCTCTAATTTTCTATTCAAGTTTAGAGAAATTCCTTACGGAAGAGAAGCTTGTCTGTCTTTTCAAGCTGAAGTTGTTAGTACATGAATTGCAAACTGATATTTAATCTTCAATGCCAGAGATCCTTCATTCTTCAGAGTAGGTTTGATCTTTCTTGTGTTTGTTTCTAAAGCAGCAAATTGTTTGTTTTGGTATCACCAATTAATCAAAAGCTAGTATATAAAAACCTAATGATTACATGAATCCTTTTTAGTCTAATTATCCCAATGTGATAAATATTTGCTGGGAGGTATACCAGTGCTTACTGCATTCCTGAGATATTTTCAACAACTTATAGATAGTGGTTTTCATATGTGTATACACGCCCGTGTACCCTCCCCAAAACACACCCACAGGCACGCACACACACACAGAAAGAGAGAGAGAGAGAGTTCAAAGCTTCTGTATAATCTCTCACTTTGTTTCTTTTCAATCCACTACAGCTTGAACAAGTTGGGGTTTAAGATCTCAAGTAAACAATACATTTCTCATGGCTTGCATATACTTGATGGTAATGATCTTTTGTGTGCTGATATTATCAGATCCGACCTCTATGGAGACATTACTTCCAGAACACCCAGGGCCTTATCTTTGTTGTTGACAGCAATGACAGAGATCGTATTGTTGAGGCTAGAGATGAATTGCACAGGATGCTTAATGAGGTATTCTTGTAAATAATTTTTCATTTCAGTTTCGATTTGATTATTTTGTGTAGAAAATTGAACTTCTTTGTGTTTATGGGGGCTCATTAAGTTTTCAGTTGGGGGGCCATATTTATCCTTCTCTCTTTTAGACTTTTCTTTGAAATGTTTGATGCCTATACTACTACATGTCTACATAGGTAATTCTTGAATAGAATGAAGTAATAGGATAAATTTGGCTGTCTGTATAATAAAAATAACTAGTTTCTTATTTTTGTTAAAATAATTCGTTCCATACTGCGGTAGCCTTACTGTGAGGATGGATAAATTTGGCTGCCTGTATAATTAAAAGAATAGTTTCTTTTTCTTAAAAAAAATATATCCATACTGCAGTAGCCTTACTGTCAGGATACTCTATCCAGACTGGTGGAGTATTGCTTCCTCACCCCCCGACTTCTTTTCCAAAAGCTAAGTTTTCCATACTGTATTGCTCCAATCACTCATAAGAAAGCCACCTTATGTCAATATTGTGCTTTGTTTTATTCCTCTTGTGCAGCATGTCTGATACTGTAAGCTACCCTGAGCCTCTTTTTATTGCTCGTATATTTATTTTGAAAGTGCTTAGAGAAATATTCTGTTGTTGATGATGATGATAATTATCATCATTATCATTACCATCAGGAGGAGTACATTACCATTATGCCATCGTTATTATTAATATAAGGATCACTTTGGTTTGTAACCTTTTTAGAAAGCATTGTGAAAAATTATAGTGGAGTTGCAAGAAACATGCCATATATCAGTCCACCAAACACAGTAGATGTAACCTTATAATAACTCATCTGTATTGATTTCTGTTTGGGCAACTTCTGGTTCCTGGTTTACCTGCCATCCGAGTTGACATCAATTTTCATTCCTGGACCCTAGTCTCGATTGCCGTGTAATTTTTGTTCCACGCATTGTGTATAAAGCAAGACCTCTGGATGTAGAACAGTCATGGTTGTGTATTAAGTATGGCATATTAAAATGAGAACAAGCTGGCCGTGATCATTAAATGGAAGTCAAACAAAGGGCCCGGAAACAGTTTTACCATAATGTTTTCATCTGGGTCGGTTGACAAAAATCAATATTTATTAGGGTAGGAGTCCTTGGCTGGCCCTTCCGT
>JAOXJJ010000001.1:1841885-1856098 GCA_025769935.1 Phoenix roebelenii
ATGGTGGATAAGTTGTCTCGAGAGGATGGTTGGTCATTAATTTGCAAGATGGTGTTTGAGGAAGGCGAGGAAGGAGATATGCATGAGTTAAGTGATATAGGAATGAAAATTGTAGAGAAATGTGACGGCCTTCCCCTTGCTCTTAGGACTACTGGGGGACTTCTTCGAACCAAGGTAAAAAGGCCATTGGAATGGGAAAAGGTCCTTTCTAGCTCAGCATGGTCTTTTACTAAGCTTCCGGATGGGGAGATGGGTGCTTTGTACTTAAGCTATCGGCATTTACAACCTCCTCTTAAGCAGTGCTTCACTTGCCTTTCATTATTTCCCGAGGACATTCTAATTGTTAAAAATCGGTTTGTCAGAAGTTGTATTGCAGAGGGCTTTGTAACATCCGAAGACAATACACCCTTGGAAGATGTGGCGGAAGGATATTGGGAGGAGTTGATGCAAAGGAACCTCCTACAGCCAGATCCTATATATTATGAACAATTCGTTTGTAGGATGCATGACCTCCTGCGATCTCTAGCTCACCATATAGCAGGGGATGAGTGCTTCGTTGGAGATGCACGAGCATTTGAAAACAAGATCACGTCCAACTCCTCATCATCATTGATAAAATTACGTCGTTTATCAATTGTAGATAAAAAATTAGAAACCATACCAGACTTTATAATGGAGCGGGCATCCTTGAGGACCCTGTCATTCTACCATACCCCACTTATTCGGGATCTTCCAAGAGATCTCTTCAGAAAGCTAAGGAGTTTAAGGGTCCTCAACTTACGTGAAACAGCCATTAACAATCTACCAACTTCCTTGGGAGATCTTGTGCACCTTAGAACTCTTGATATATCTAATACTTCAATAAGAGAGATACCAGAGAGCATAGAGAATCTTAGAAATCTCCAATTCCTGCTCCTTGAGAATTGTGAATATTTGCACAACCTCCCTAATGGTGTCGTGGGCTTAATCAATCTAAGGGTTTTGGATGTCGAAAATGTACCACTTGATGGTCTGCCTGCAGGAATAGGGAGACTCGAACAACTACATTCACTTTGGGGATTTGTAGCGAATGGTAGCGAGGGCTGCATATTTGGAGTAGGAGAAGATGACAGGGAGCAGGAGCACAAGGGACATCAACACAGGAGGTTCTGCACCTTGGAGGAGTTGAAATCCCTCTCCCAGCTCCGGTATTTGATTATACAAAACTTGGAGAGGGTATCGAACAGGGATGAAGCAAGAGCTGCAACACTTAAAGCCAAGCCCCATCTTCTCTACCTAGATATGCATTGGGCACTAGCGAACAACACTTCTGAAGTGCAGCAGCCTCGTGCAAATGATTACGAGGAGGAAGATATCAGGAGAATAGGGGAGGTATTCGAGGAGCTCTGCCCACCACCATGCATTGAAATTCTTAGAATCAATGACTACTTTGGCCGTGAGTTTCCCAACTGGTTGATGACACCGTCCTCCTCGTCGTTCCGCAACCTGCGAAGGCTGGAACTGAAGAATTGTGCTCTGTACCAGCAACTTCCACCCTTGGGAAAGCTTCCACAACTAGATTACGTCTGGATCAATGGTGCTTCTGCAGTCCTGAGAATCGGGCCCGAATTCTTGGTGCTGGCGGGTGGTAGAGCTGGCGGACAAAAAACAGACTCTTGCTTCTCCTCCTACTTCCCCAAACTAGAGCAACTTGGATTTAAAAACATGCCTAATTGGGAAGAATGGTGGTGGCAGTCGGAGGAGGACAATCGGACAACATCGTTGCTACCTTCTCTCAAGTCATTGGGAATTGATCGATGCCCGAAGTTGAGGTCCCTACCGGAGAGCCTCCTCTGTCATGCCACCGCCCTGAAGAAACTATATATTGCTGGTGCCCACAGCCTGAGAGAAATACAAAACCTCCCCTCTCTTACAGAATTGATCTCGATTAGCAACTCAAATTTGGAGAGAGTGTCGAGCCTTCCAGCACTAAAATTTCTGAGGATTCATCATTGTGAGAAGTTGAAGGTTGTGGAGGGTGTTGATGCCGTGGAGCACATACTGCTCCATAATCGAGAAGGGTCTCTCCCGGACTGGTTAGTAGGTGCTGGTGAAGAGCAATCGTGCTTCCCTTCCCTCCACAAGTTGACTCTCAAAAACAGAATCTGTCGCCGAGGGCTGCCCGATTGGCCTCTGATCCGATGACACGACACCCATCCCATGTTGAAACAATCGACAGTCAACCATACAAGAAAAAGGTCAGAAATGGTTTCCACCTCTGTGTAACCTTTCATTCGTCTTTCTGTAGCTATGAATGGAAGATAATTGGCAAATAGGCCCATCAATTTATTCTTCATTTTTTGCAGCTGCTTCAGCAAGCTGGGGATGGATGGTATACTACTCGGCAACTGTTTGATATTCTGCATCACTCTCGTCCTTTCAGGTACATATCATGACCTAATCGTTCCTCTTTTTTTTTCTGATACCTAATCCTCTTCGCATGTCCTTTCAAGAGACTATATCTGACACCAGTTCTTTTCTTCTTTTCTTTTCTTGCCTGCCTTCTTTTATTGAATACATGGAATCCTTGTGCGTATATTGCATGATCTATACCTTTTTGTGCAGGATTTCAACCAAGGGACTCCAGCAAGAAAGAAAAAAATCTGTCAGGCCCCAGATGATTTGCATGGCAATTCCTTACATTAACTGGCTACCGTATTTAGATTGTTTGTGTAAGAGCCCAATAGATTGTTTCATTTTTTCTGTTCTAGTGGTAGTTAGACTAGCTAACATAGCGTTCCCACAATCAAACATTTTTTTATGCTACTAGAATGTATTATTTTTATTTCACTAAGCTAGAAAGCTAAAACTAATGTGAGATCGAACTTGGAAGGGACATGGAACCAACAGCTTAGGAGTCCATCCTCGTGATGACCGCTATGAGAGTGGAATATCTCCTGTTGTTGAACCTGATTTTGTGGGAGAGAAAATTGAGGATGATGCAAGGAGGCTGGCGGACTACTTGAGAAACGAGCACAAGAAAAAAAATCCCTATTTCTGCTATTTCTGGCATGGGTGGGATAGGCAAAAGGACTCTTCCTCAGAAGATTTACAATAATGGGAAAATTATGGATGGAAAATTGGAAACATTGCCGGACTCATTGGTGGAAGAGAGATCCTTGAGGAACCTGTACCCCACTTATACACGATCTTCTAGAAGATCTCCTCAAAAAGCTGAGGAGTTTAGGGTTCCTAAATTTACGTGAAATAGCCATTAACAATCTACCGACTTTCTTGGGAGATCTTGTGCACCTGAGATGTCTTGATCTCTGTAAGACTCCAATAAGAGAGATACCAGAGAGTATAGGAAATCTTAGAAATCTCCAATTTTTGATGCTCAAGAATTGTAAATATGTGCACAGCCTCCCTAGCGGTGTCCTTGGGTTAATCAGTCACCAATTGATGTTATGCCAATAGGAATAGGGAGATTGCAACAACTAAATACACTAGTGGGATTTGTGGTGACTGAGTAGGATGGTGCACCTTGGAAGAGTTGAAATGCCTCGCCCCCTCTGCTATCTTAGCATATACAAGTTGGAGAGCATATCAAACAGGGACGAAGCAAAAGCTGCTGGACTTCAAGCCAAGCCCCATCTCGCAGTTCTATTTCTGCATTGCACTCTACCGAGTAGCTCTTCTAACGTGCAGCAGCCTCGTTTAAATAATTATGAGGAAGATGTTGAAGAAAGATTTAGCTAGTAGTTTTTTTGGGTGAAACTCTTCTTAATTTGAAAGGTGATTGTATTTGACTATAATTAGGAAACCTTACAACAATAGAATGGCAAGAAAAATAATTACAAAGATTTTAATAGCTCAATTGGAACACTGGAGAGATTTCTTCTTTGTTTCCAACAACTCTGCATCTTCCTTATTGGTTTCCAATGGCTCTATATCTTATTGGTTTCCAATAACTCTGCATCTTCCATAGCATTTGACGGATTGGTGGTTTTCTTTCTTAGAGGGAATTGCATAATTGATGGTTTGTTTCCAACAAATCTGCATCTTTCTTATTAGTTTCCAACGGCTCTATATCTTCCTTATTGGTTTCCAATAACTCTGTATCTTCAACAGTATTTAACAGATTGGTGGTTTCCTTTCTTCGAGGAAATTGCATGATTGATGGTAATTGCATGAATGATGGTTTCCTAACATCCCCCCTCAAATGAAGCTGAGAGATGAGGCTTGATTTGCGGCGATTGAACTCATATGCTGGCCGATCCAATAGTTTTGTAAAAATGTCTGTTGTTTGGAGTTTGGATGGAACATGGTTGTGCGGAGTAGACCTTGTTGGACTTTTTTCCGAAGGAAATGGAAATCAATTTCTATATGCTTGCTATGGGCATGAAAAATAGGATTGGCTACCATATAAATAGCACTTTGATTGTCAGTTGGGAGGAGAGGAGGGCGTTGTGGAGGAATGCCAAGATCACGTAAAATATAGGATAACCAAAGTAATTTAGCGGCAACCATGGACAATGATTTTGTATTCAGCTTTGGAGCTAGAATGGGAGATGGAAGACTATTTTTTTGGCTGACCAAGAGATGATATTGCTACTAGGGAAGGTACAGTATCTTGACGTAGATCGTCAAGTCTCCTTACAACCGGCCCAATCAGAGTCAGAAAAACCATAAAAGTTAAGAGCCGAGTGGTGGCGAACATGAAGCCCAAGAGTGATGGTGTCGTGAACATATCTGAGGATCCTATTGACAAGTTGATAATGTCCTTGCGTTGGAGAATACATAAATTGTGAGACAAAATTCACACTAAAAGAGAAGTAAGGTCTGGTAAATGTAAGATATTGTAATGCGCCAACTATGCTCCGATAGGAGTAAGATCAGGAAATGGGGTGGTGTCCGTGGAGGCCTTGTCCTTGGGAGACATGGGGGTGTTCATCGGCTTACACCCCTCCATTTGAGCTTGTTGAAGAATGTCTAAAGTATACTAAGACTGTGACAAGAGCAAACCATTAGTAGTATGTGTGATTTGAATATCAAGGAAGTAACGAAGAAATCCAAGATCCTTCATATCGAATTATTTATGAAGATCAAGAATAAATTTTGTAAAAGGGTAGGATTGGACCTTGTCAAAAGAATATCATCAACATAGAGAAGGAGTATTAAAGTGTCACTCTGTTTTTTTGTAAATAAAGAGTGAAGGGTCAACAATGCTATAGAAGAAGCTATTTTTTGTCGAAAATGAGCTAAAATGAGCATACCATGCACGTGGTGCTTGTTTGAGACCATATAACGCTTTGTGTAATTTGCAAACATGATTTGAAAAGTGAGAATTAATGAAACCGAAAGGTTGTTCCATAAAAAATAGTTTCTTGGAGAGAACCATGTTAGAAAGCATTTTTAACATCAAGTTGTCGAATGTCCCAGTTTTGTGAAAGAGCAATAGAAAGCATAAGTCTTATAGTACCTTATTTGATTACTGGAGAGAAAGTCTCATGGTAATCGATGCCATCAACTTGATGATATTCTTTTGCAACTAAACGAGCCTTTAGGCATTCTAAGGTACCATCAGAATTGAGTTTAGGTTTGTAAACCCATTTGTTGCCAATTACATGCATGCTAGGCTCTCTAGGGACTAAACTCTAGGTTCCATTTTTACATTCATCTTTCATAGCATTGACCCATCCCTCATGTTTTAAAGCAGTTTTAATAGTTTTTGGTATATGAGGGATGGAGGTAACACTATGAAGATAGGCGTACTTGGAATTGGGTTTAGAAATACCTGCCTTACCCCATGTGACCATGGGATGAATGTTTTCTGAAGACATGCTGGGAGCTAAGGCCATAAGAGGACTAGATGACACCACGAAGAAGTGATCCGCGAGGACAGAAGGATTATCTAACTCAGTGTTTATCTGTGTTCGAGTTGGCTATTACTTCCAAAGTGGGAAGGTCGATAATGTGTGAGGGTGATTCGATTCAACACATCATAGGGGATGCAGATGTAGGCATAGGGGGCTGCTCATCAAGCCAATCTGAAAATGATGTAATATTTTGTGTGCTGTGGGAGGTTAGATGAAGTGTGCTTTGGTTTTTGTAAGGAAAAATCTCTTCATCAAACACCACATGTCTAGAGACAAACATTTTTCCTAATTGAGAAAAACCACATTTGTATCCATTATGTTTTTGGTTGTAACCCATAAAAACGCATGATACAGTTTCGGGATTAAACTTATTAGATTTGGTATGTCAAGTGTAAGGATAACATTTATAGCCGAAAACTCTAAGAGCTCGTTTGGTTCGCGGGAAAAGAATGGGGGAAAGTGTGGTCAACGGGAAAGTAATGAGATGCCTCTTGTTTAGTTGGACTTTTTAAAGGAGAGAGATGGAAAAGTTGTATTCCCATGGGAATATGATTCCCACATTTTATGGAAAAGTCTTTTCCATGAGAAACAAGAAAAAGTTACTTTCCCATGAGACAGAAATCACTTCATTTTTATTTTTTCTCAAAAAGGCCCTTCCGCATTAAAGAAATATTAAAGAGGCATTAAAGATCTAATTTTTATTTAGGGCATAATAGAAATTATACATAACTTTCCCAGGAAAGTGGATGGTCAGCCAAACATAAGCACTTTAAAAATTTGTCACTTTTTCATTGTCAACCAAACATGCCAAAGTACTTTCCTAGATATTCTTTTCCTAGGAATCTAATTTTCAGGAATCATATTCGTAGGAGGAAAAATGCTTCCCACGAACCAAACGAGCCCAAAAGATTTATAATTAGGATGTTTGCCATAGACTTTATAAAAAGAAGATTTCCTATGATTTGCAAGAGATGGTAAGCAATTAATTAAAAAGGTAGCGGTGGAAAAGGCTTCCACCTGAAATTTTTTTTGGCATACCATAATAATATAGCATAGTAAGGCCAAGCTCACAAATGATTCGATGGCGACGTTCAACGACACCATTTTGTTCCGGGGTGTGTGGGCATGACAATTGATAGACTATACCAAGCTCCTACAAATAATTAGTGAAAGCATTGCTAACAAACTCACCCCCGCCATCACTTTGCAAAATTTTGATCTTATGGAAGAATTGTCGCTTAATATAAGCAACAAAGGCACGAAAATAGTTAGAGAATTCAAATTTTTTTTGCAAGGGAACAAGCCACATATATCTACGGTGATCATCAACAAGACAAGCATAGTATAAAAAATTATCAGTGCCTCTATAAGATTTGAGATTACACAATATACCAACATTTGGTGTCATGTGAGTTGATGCTCCAGTGTCAGTTGTCCACTCATGGTCTTCCAAAGCATCACAAATTTGCAAAGCAGTAAACACCTCTTGATTTAGAGTGTCATCATCGAACTGATCATAGTGGAACCAGCACACAGGGGCATCATGTTCGTGCCTTTTACAAATTTGACAACAAACAGTTGCATTAGAGGAGTGACCAGAGGTCTTGGATCGAGTAAGGTTGGTTGGTGGAGGAGTATTACAATTTGCAGGCTTATTTGAAGGAGTGGGTTTTCTACCTTTGCCTGTATAATTCTTGCTATGACAATGGAATGTACCTTTGTTTTTGTTGCCTTTGTTCTATTGACTAAAAAATGCTGCATAGCTATGGGAGTGGTGTTTGTTGGCATTAGTATGAATTTCGAAGGCTTGAAGGAATTATCTCACCATAGAATGGAGTAGGTGGTTTAAGCATAGAAGAAACAAATGGTTCATATTGAGCACCTAAGCCATTTAAGAGAAAAAAAAATCTTTTCTTTATCAGTGACAGGTCGTCCCATAGCAGCAAAGCTATCGAAAATTCACTTAAACTCACGAATATAATCATCAAGTTCTATCTCAGAAGTTTTGTGAAGAGAATTCAACTGATGTAGAAACATAAACTGCCTCTCCTAGGAAGGTTGGGCATATGCCTCTTGAAGAGCACTCCAGACCTTGGAGGTTGATTCCTGTCCAATAACAAGACTGAGGGCTTTTTCAGTTAAGCTTCCAATGATCCACTCTCTTAAAAGAAGATCATTCTTCTTCTACGTGGCGTGTTTGGGGTTGGGAATTGAGCTAGTGTTGGATGATCCTGACCCAGCAATAGTTCGTGTGGGTTCTGGTGTGTTGCCATTGAGATAGCCAAGCAAATCTTGGCTTGCAGCAAGGATCAGAATTTGCTCCAGCCAGAGAGGGTAGTTATCTGATTTCAGGCAAAGGGTAACAAAGTTACTGATAGCAATTGTTGGAGAAGCTATGGAGGGGAGTTGCACAAAATTGAGCGGAAGAGTGGATTTTTATGGATCGGATGATGGTGTTTTTTTGAGAGCATTTGCAATTGGCATGCTCTGATATCATGAAAAAAGATTTAGCTAGTAGTTTTTTGGGTAAAACTCTCTTTAATTTGAGAGGTGATTGTATTTGACTATAAATAGAAAACCATATAACAATAAAATAGGAAGACAAATAATTACAAAGATTTTAACAGCTCAATTGGAATGTTGGAGAGATTTCTTCTTTGTTTTCCAACAACTATGTATCTTGTTTATTGGTTTCCAACGGCTCTATATCTTTCTTATTGGTTTCCAATAACTCTGCATCTTCAATAGCTTCCAAGCCGGATGATGACACCCTCGTCATCTCTCTGCAACCTGCGAAGGTTGGATCTAGAGAATTGTGCTGTATGCGAGCAACTTCCACCGTTGAGAATGCTGCCACAACTAGATTTCCTCCAGATTTTTGGTGCTTCTGCAGTCACAAGCATCGGATCTAAATTCTACTTGCTGGCAGATGGAAGTGCTGGCGCAGGAGGGCAGAATGAAAGAATAACATACTCTTGCTTCTCCTCCTACCTTGCCAAACTAGAGCAACTTGTATTTACAGACATGCCTAATTGGGAAGAATGGTGGAGGGAGCAGAAGAAAAACCAGACACTGACGTTGCTACCTTCTCTTAAGGTATTGATCATTAATAGATGTCCGAAGTTGAGGTCTCTTCCAGAGAGCCTCCTCTATCATGCCACTGCCCAGGGGCGGCCCAATACATTTGGGGGCCTAAGACGAATTTACTAGAAGAGGCCTTTTTTTAATATTATTTAAATTAAAAAAAAATTAATACCGGCCCAATACCTCTGTTAGCTTCTAGAGGTCGGAGGAGCCGAGGACTCAGCGGAGACGAGCTGCCAAGGAAGCCGAAGCGGTGGAGCCCGGAGGTCGGAGGAGCCGAGGACGACGAGGAGAGCTGGAGACTGGAGAGGACTTCCGGACTACGAAGCAGGGGTAGCCCAAGAGCTGGAGAGAAGATCCAGCCGGTGGCTTGCCACTCACCGGGTCTTCCGTTCTTGCCTTCATGGAGCCGGAGGAGGAGCACAGTGGACGGGAGGAGGCTGGAGCCGAGGAGGTTGGACTCCGGAGCCCGGAGGTCGGAGGACGGGAGGGGCCGAGGACGGCGACGTCGGCGAGGAGAGCTGGAGTCTGGAGAGGAGATCCGGAATCCGGAGCAGGGGCAGTCCAAGAGTTGGAGAGGAGATCCGGCCGGCCGGAGAGCCGGAGCGCGGAGGTCGAAGCCTTGGAGGAGCTGAGGATGGAGGACGGCGAGGAGAGCTGAAGCGGTGGAGCCTGGAGAGAACTCCGGAGCAGCCGAGTAGGGGCAGTCCAACTGTCCAAGAACTGAAAGGGGGAAGACAGTGCCAGAGGGGACGCACTGTAGCGGCGTAGCCCATAGCCGTCGCCCACTGCCACTGCTCAGCTAGCTTTCGCCTTTCGGATGTGAAAGGCTGAAAGCTGTGCATTAATTAAGCAAAAAAAAAAAATATATACTGAGCTCTAAGCGGTGGGGGCCTTCCCTGGGCCGGGGCGGTCGCCTAAGGCTCGAGCCGGCACTGCCACTACCCTGAAGAGATTACAAAGAAGAAGCGCCCATAGCCTGAGAGAGATACAAAACATCTGTTCTCTTACAGAATTGATCTTGGTGGACAACTCAAGTTTGGAGAGAGTGTCCAATTTTCATGCACTCAATCTCCTACATGTTTATGCTTGCGAGGAGTTGATGTACGTGGAGGATGTGGATGCTGTGGAGCACATAGAGCTCGATGATCGAGAAGCTGAAGAATCTCTCCCAGAGTGGTTAGTAGGTGCCGACGAAGAGCAACCATGCTTTCCTTCCCTCCACAAGTTGACTCTCCCCAACAAAATCTATCACCGATGGCTGCCTGATTGGCCTCCGAGCTGATGACACATCTTGAAGCAACCAAGAGATGTGGAACTACTTGCCAACTCCATAATACTCTTCAGGTACGTATTCTGATTAGATTACAAATGACCTTGCCTCCCAGAGAGGCTATCTGTTACCACTTTCTTGTTCATTTTCTTTTCTTGGCTGCCTTCTATGTGATTTTAATTTTCTTCTTTTTATTTCTCACTCCAAAAAAAAAAATCTTCTTTTCTTTGTCAAAAAGATCGATATCCCCGTACAGGATTGGGACCTTCAACTTCGAAACCAATATCTCAACAAGAACAAGCAACGTCTGTAAGATGCAAAAACCAATTTGAAAGGTAAATTCGCTACAACACTCACAATTATTGAAAATATAAGGGGAAAAAACAGCTGTTTTAGTTGCTTGGGAAAGGAAAAGTTGGTGATAATTTATTCTCAAAATTAAAAGTTGGTGATAATCCTCGTGCTCTTTGCTGCTATGATATGGCTATGTATGCTGGAAAGAGAGGAAAACTAGAATTTTTCTTAACAAGCAAGGTTCGATTGCTTTATGGTTAGCCCTGTGTTATCAGAGACCGATGCTGTAACAAGGTTAATTAAGATGGTCCCTGCGCTACTAGCGGATGATTAGAAGTCTTATAATGTCAACAGAGTACCCTTCTTTTCAAGGAGAGTCCCACATTAAGTGGCCTGCCTGTGCAGCACACTGTCAACCTGTTGCTCCAAAGTCGGAATGTTTCATATAACCTGCTGGAAAAATGGCTGAAACTTTGAGGTCTTACAGCCATCACCTTTTTCAGGTGCTGTCTTCTACCGTCTTCTTAATTCAATCTAAGTATTTCCTCTATTCTCATTGTATGATCAAAATGTTTCTCCGTTGCTGTCTTTGTTTCAACTTATGTTCTTTGGTGCTCTAGTGGAAAATATAGATGCCCCAAGTTGAAAGGTAATTAGATGTAATTAGATGCCCCAAATAGGACTATAGTTGCTTACAACAAAGTACTATAGACTTTAATTTATCATACCAGCAGCCTGAGTGTTTCAGTGAGTGAATATCCTCAAGGAAATATAACAGAAACAAAGTGTAAGATTGTAGATGTAAGGCCTTTAATAAGAAATTTTCCATCTTGCAGTTATCAAGGAGAAGGGAGTCTTTGATTGATACCGTAAACGTGGTGGAGGATATAACTTCTTTGATTGGGCAGGGCAGGTCCTTCGGTAGGTCAGAGCAGGAGAAATTATAACCCTGTGCTCCATATGGCCATGCATACGGCCATCATCAAGTGCTTATCTCGATACATTTCTATAAAAACAAATGGCTGTGATTGGCTGCACGCACATTGTGGGGGCTCTCTTGAAAATCAAGAGGGTTCACACTCACAAATTACTCTATGAAAGAAAGGTAGAGAGAATTTTAGGCACACATGAATAACTTATATTCCACTCACTTCAAACACAACTAGAGTACATGAACATTTATAGGCACTATTAGATGGTCTTTCAACTTTCTTAATTGAATTGGTCATTACACCATACATAACCCCCAAATAAATCTCAAATAACTCCCTCTAAATAATACCCTTATAATTCCATGTAACTCCCACACGGCTAAAAACCTAAAGACATATAACTCCTCACCATACTAATATGCAATTATAGAAAATAAAACCATATGTTACTAATATTAAAAATTAAGTTTAGCAACCAACAGGCTCCTCGTCGCTTACCTGAGAAGCTGAGAGCTGACTTCGTAAATAGTGTAGAAAATTATCCATTGTTGTTATAGCAGCTGTACCTTATCCCTTTTTGCTAATGAGGTTATATGAGCTGTACAGATGGCTATAATTTTTAACCCTAGTGACCAAATTTATAACACCTAGTTCAATATTTATAATTTTTATAACTTCCCGTCCCTACCTATTTTCTTTAATTTCAAAATATACCTCTTTCCACTTAATTTCCTCTCTCTCTCTTCTATATCTTCTTCAACCTCCCCATGCCAAGCCATATATCTGCCATAGCTACCGCAAAATAAATATTACAAATTAAAAAAATGCATCATCCCTTCAAGTTTCTATACAAGGGTCTATCATCCGTCCGTTTTCTCCTGCAAAGACACCTCTTCCATCCTATTTTTTTCCTTTTTCTCTGCCTTTGCTGTCCCGTTTTGTTTGCAAACCAATGGACTGATAACTTACGGGTCCACGCTATCACTTTGAATTCTAACCATGTGACCATCTGTGCCTAAGAGTTCCATTGCTGTATGGTTCCGAATTCAAATCAAGAGAACTTAGCTGTGCTCGTAGACGATCGATGTGTCAATAGAATAACGGATAGATACTTGATTATGAAGGGCATAGGGTCTTAGGACCACCAGTGAGGCCAGAGTTCAGCGGTTCTCACATTTCTTCCTAGAGCTCGTTTGATTCGCGGGAAAAGAAGGGGGGAAGTGTGGTCAACGGGAAAGTAATGAGATGCCTTTTGTTTGGTTGGAGTTTTCAAAAGAGAGAGAAGGAAAAGTTGTATTCTCATGGAAATATGATTCCCACATTTCATGGAAAAGTTAATTTCCCATGAGACGAAAATCACTCCATTTGTACTTTTTCCCAAAAAATCCCTTCAGCATTAAAGAAGCATTAAAGAGGCATTAAAAATATAATTTTTATTAAGGGCATAATAGGAATTATACATAACTTTCCTAGGAAAGTGGATGGCCAACCAAACATATGCACTTTGGAAATTTGTCACTTTTCCATAGTCAACCAAATATGCCAAAAGTACTTCCCTAGGCATCCTCTTTCTAGGAATTTGTTTTCCAGAAATCATATTCCTAGGAGGAAAAATGCTTCCCGCGAACCAAACAAGCCCTTAGTGAGAGCGTGAGAATTGAAATAGGGAGAAGTGCTTTGCTGAAGTAAAATTGGGAGGTGGACATATAATAGATTGCTTATTATTTCTGCCAAAATGTGGCTTGATAGAGACAGATGAACTGCTCGATTAGTCTTCTCAGATGATCTGCTCGAACAAGAAGGTCGACTCGAAGTAAAAAGCCGACTTGCAAAAAGAAAGCAGAAAATCCACCTCCCCCATCACCATCGTCACCCTCTCCAATGACCGCAATGCCGACACCATCATAAGTGATATCTTGCCAGATAATGATAAGCTGGCGAAAGAAATTCCGATCACTTGGCAAAAAATTGGCAGGGAGACTTGGATTCATTCTAGCTCTCAAGATAACCCATATATGGGATCATTTATCTGCCTTCGTAATTCAAGGAATGCTTGAGTCTCCACTGATAGGGAGGTAGAGATTGGTAAAAGAGCAATTGGAAGAAATGCAATTAAGAAATGGAGGGAAAGGAAGAGATCCAACATTGATGAGAATATTATGCACAGGGATATTAACTATGTACATTGTTGAAATGTACTCACGTAGGCAGCTTTCAGCATTGACTTGGAAACCTGGAAGAAGCTTCTTTAGTTCAAGAATAGAGCAACTGTTTAAGAACAGAACAACTAGAAGGGAACTACCTGACAACTGTTTTAACCAATCACAGTTAGACTGTTAGCTTTTCTATTAGTTAGTTATTTAGTTGATGAATATATATAAATCCTTATCGTGTAAGTAAAGAATTCAATTCACATGAAATAACACTGTTCATCTTTTCTTCCAACTCCCCTGTTTTCCGAATAGAACCTCTTGAGGTTTCTTTTACATGGTATCAGAGCTCCGAAGGCATCTTCCCATGGCTGGCCCCGCTCACAGTAGTACCAGTTCGGTGCCGTCGTCGGTTCTCAGCGGAGTTGAAGACCCGGCAAGCCCGTATTTTCTACACCACGGTGACAGCACAGGTCTTCAGCTCATCTCTCTAGTTTTAAACGAGGAAAACTATTCCACTTGGAGCAGGTCAATGTTCATTGCCCTGAGTGTCAAGAACAAGGAAGGGTTCGTTGATGGAAGTATCTCCCAACCTCCACCGAATGATCCTCACTATGCAGCT
>JAOXJJ010000001.1:1856198-1879218 GCA_025769935.1 Phoenix roebelenii
TTCTTTGGTCAACAGGTCCACCAACCTCCTTGTATCATCCTCAATTTTCTCTCCCACAAGATCAGGTTCAACAAGTACAGGAGATGTCTTACGGCTTACTCTACTCTTACAGCGGTCATCATGGGGAGCAGGTGTAAGATGGAGGTTAGCTTTGTCCTTGGCAAGTTCATCAAGCCTAAGGTTGAGATCTCTAATTCTATTGCCAATCTCGTGACGGAATCCAACTTTGTGCAAGCAAGCAATGGGAGGGTAGCAACAACATACCGACTCAGCATAATGAGATGAGGATGAGTTTGAGTTAAGAAGCTTCTCCCCCTTGATTCGGCATTCATCAATGACGTCGTCTGCATCGTATATGAGATCTCGCAGCTCGTTCAGCCAAAGGTTGATGGCCTCATCGTCGAAGCGTCTATTCTCTGCATCAGCGAGAACGGCCTGCATCCTCTTCAGCCTCCTATGGAACCTCTTGATTTCCTCAGGCACACCCAAGATCTTGGCAGCCTCTTCCTTTCCATAGGTTAATAGCGTGTTACACAAGTTGGAGACGAAGGCATCTGCGATCATGGCCATCCTTTGTTTCTCCAAGTACAAGATGATGGGAGGATGGAGAGTCGGAAATGGTAGTGTACTTCATGCACTCTCCACAAAGACAGCTATTTAATGACCGTTAATACCATTCCATTCGTCCGAAACACGATATGCGACATGGAAGAGCTATTTTCATTACTTTGCTCCAAAGATGCCCTTGCTTAGTTTTGGTTTGGTGTAATAGCAGTGATAGTGGGCTTAGCATGGTCCATCGCTTATTTAATATCAAATGTATTTTTTATTTTCTTTCATTTTGGATTTTAGTGTAGGAAGTGGGCTGGGTTTGAAGCTGATGGACCATTGAACACAGCTTGGTCATGCAAACCGGTGCCAAAAATGCAGAGGACAAACAACCGAATACAAGCTTTCATGACTTCAATGCATGATCTAAGAGCCTAAATTGTAGTAATCAGGCGGCAGTGATCAGGAGGCATCGGAATAGGATCAGGGCGATCAGGGATGAGGATGGGCAGCTAGTGGAGGACACAGATATGATTTGGAGGATGTTGGAGGGCTTTTTCAGGGCCAGATGGTCTGAGCAGACAGGCACCGAGACTTCAGAGGGTATTGTGCCACCACTGATACGACTAGCGAAGGAGGATACAACAGCACTGATTAGGCCGGTATCGGAGAGGGAGATTCAGGAGGTGATGTGGTCCCTTGAGGGGGACAAGATGCCTGGTCCGGACGGCTTTCCATAATTATTCTTTCGGAGGTACTAGATAATTGTAGGACAGAGTGTGACGGCTGCCATACAGCAGTATTTCAGCACAGCCGTGATGTCTACAGATTGGCAGAGGACCCTAGTCACCCTGATACCGAAGCAACATGATGCTTCTGAGCCTAGTCACTTTCGCCAGATTAGTCTGTGTACTACCCTGTACAAGGCGACGGTGGAGTTACTAGCCTTGAGATTGAGGGATATTCTACCGAGATTGATCAGCTCGGAGCAGGGGGCTTTTGTGGGAGGGCGAAGTATTACAGATAATGTCCTTATTGCCCAGGAGTTTATGTTTGATCTTGGTAGGGCCTCGAGTAGGAGGAGTTTGATGGGGATCAAGCTTGACATGGAGAGGGCCTATGATAGGATGAGATGTGATTTTGTGCAGCAGTCTTTGCAATGGTTTGGCTTTCCTGAGATATGGATCAGATGGGGTATGGGATGTATCAGAGCCCCCTCCTTCGCTATCCTGGTAAATGGAACGCCATCACGGTATTTTGTGTCTTCTAGTGGATTGCATCAGGGTTGCCCCCTCTCTCCATTACTGTTTATTATATGTGCAGATGCACTTTCCCGGGCCCTTCGGCATGCAGTGATCTCCCAGGAGCTGGAGGTTTATAGGCCGGTGTCGGAGGCCACACCAATTTTTCATCTGCTCTTCGCCGATGATTGTCTCTTGTTAGCCCGAGCGACTAGGCAGGCTGCATGGATTATTTGGAGGATTCTTCGAGACTATTGTTCAATGTCTGGTCAACGGGTCAACTTATCTAAGTTAGCAATTATTTTCAGCCCGAAGACAAACTGGCTGTGAAGACCTCCATATTGGAGATTCTGGGAGTGGGAGAGCCGGAGGGCACGTTGAGGTATTTGGGAGTGCCGCTCTCCGGTCAGCGTCTACGCAGCAGCGATTGCTCTTTCCTCGAGATCAGTATCAGACACAGGCTGGAGGGCTGGCAGATACATTCACTCTCCATGATGGGCAGGATTACTCTGGTACGGTCAGTTCTTTCCTCGATCCCTGTTTACCTACTATCTAACTCTCTTATCCCAATAGCGACAGTGAGGAAAATTGAGCAGATCTACAGAAACTTTATTTGAGGGAGGAACGAAGGTAGGGGAGGCATCCCTCTTATGGCATGGGAGGTTGTATGTCAGAGATATGGTGGTTTGGGGGTGTAGTCCTTGGTGGCGAGACGAGAGGTCCTAGCGGCACAGCATGCCGCTAGAGTTGTGTTGGAGCCTAGTGGCATGTGGTCCTCACTGATGAAGGCCAAGTATGGCATCCTAGTGCATGGGGCCCGTGCTGGACGTCGTCATTCACCAGTCTGGACGGAGATTTGTGCTAGAGCAGGGTTGGTGTTTCCCGTGATTAGATGGGCCATTGGTGATGGTCGGTCCATTGATGTGTTGGAGGATTGCTGGGTGACGGAGCAGCCTATCAGTAGATTATCGGTTATGGCGGATACGTCGAGGTTAGCCGGCCTCAGGGTCAGAGATCTGATGGAGCCCGGGGGAGATCGCTGGAGGGTGGAGTTGATCAGAGAGACTTTTGGGGAGCAGTTGGCAGAGATGATCCTGGCCCTACATATCCCTGCCCGGGAGGGGCTGGATAGACTAGTCTGGATGCCGTCAGGGCGATCGCAGGTGCGAGCCAGGGATATTCATACGTTCTTGAGTCGAGAGTCAGCCCGGCAGATAGAGGAAGGATGGATTTAGAGGATGCAGATTCACCCGCATGTGGCGCTCTTCATCTGGAAGGTGGCATGGGGCTGCCTACCGACCAGGAGCTTGCTAGTACGGCGAGGTATGAGGATCACTCAGTGTTGTGAGGAGTGTACGGAGACCGAGGAGACGATTGATCATGTTCTTCTGCAGTGTCCCAGAGCTAGGGAGATTTGGTGCCTATCACCATCCTTGTTACCCCATTCAGTCGAGTCGACACAGGATTTGATTCACTGGCTGAGGGTTTCCATGAGAAGGCCTAGCACTGTTGAGGCCGGCATTTGCTGGGTATATTTGACTTATTCTATTTGGTTGGATAGGAATGCTGGCCTCTTTGAGGGCAGGCGGTTACCCCCGTGGAGGGTGATGGACAGAGCCATGCTTTATGCGAGGGAGGTTGCTACAGCTGCCATTAGTTTCTCTTCTGAGATGGTCAGGGACACTTGGGGTACTCTTTTTGCTGTCACAACGCCCAGGTTCGCCCTAGTTTCTTGGGTACCCCCATCCCTTGGTCATCTCAAAGTGAATTTTGATGGTAGTATATCGGTGGACGGGGTGTTAGGAGGAGTTGGCTTTGCCATCAGAGACCATATGGGTAGGCTGATAGCAGCTGGTGGGCGCCGTATGCCGGGACTTAACGCAGTTGGGGTAGAATTGCGGGCAGCCGGGAGGGTATATCCTATGCGAGGCGGGTACTCCGTGCTGAACATATATGTCTTGAGGGAGATTCCTCTGTGGTAATCGATTGGATTCGGAGAGTGGATAGATATGGTGATGGTCATCCCCTCATTTGTGAGATTCGGCGATTGGCTCAGGAGCCGAGCGATTTCCAGGCTTCACATGTTTTTCGGAAGACGAACAGTGTAGCAGACTGGGTTGCCTCATTTGTTGCCCGGCACTCCGGGGAGATCATATGGACATTTGTAGGATGTATTCCTCCCACCTTTTACTCTTTGTTTTCTTTTGATATGGCTGGATGTACTTAAGTTAGAGCTATATAAAATACCGTTTTTATTAAAATAAATAAATAAATAAAATAACATGTCTAAACTGCATGGGGTCATGAAAATTGTTCCATGCATGACCGTTGGACCCAACCCATGTCCTTTGATGTAAGAGCGCCATCAATGAGGTTGGCATGGCTGTTTATTTTCACTGCACCTGCCGGCTACTTTAGGTAAAGTCTTTAGTTGGTATAATATCATTATCAATAGGATAAGAATGATTGATTTTACGGAGTTATCATTAATTGCCGTCCTTTTGTTTATTATTTTTCAGCTCGTGCAATGGCATCATCTATGGAATACACTTTGCTCCTTTCGGGACTGATTCGCGTGCAGCGGTCGAAACAAGAATACTGTATCCAAAAAATATATTAAAAAAAATATGGCAATCCCACAACGTGCTCGTGGATACAGCAGTTGTGTATCGTTCTCCTGATAGGCTCAACATGGAAAGAAATTAAAGATACAAATAGATCGGATGGAATCTGATTCTGAATGATTCAGACCTGATTTAATTTTTTTATTCAAATTCTAATTTTGAATCTAGATCCGGCCCGGTTGAAGATCGGATCGGATTCAAATCGAATCTAGATCGGAATGATTCAGACCTAATTTAATTTTTTATTCAGATTCTAATTTTGGATCCAGATCCGGCCCGATTGAAGATCGGATCAAATTCGAGTCGAATCTAGATCAGATCCGAGTTGAGTCGGATTCAGATCTGAATAGAATTTTTTATTTTTTTGCTTTTGGAAAAGAATTTGGGCAAATCTAATTTGGTCATATCATAATTATAAGGTGCTGGGTGACCCATGACAAGAAAGACTTGCAATTGACCTCCAGAACAGGTGACCCATGACTTACTAAGTCGGTCAAAAAGCCGAATTTCATATCACACTATTTTTTATCTATATGACTGATTGGGCGGAACTTGGTGTCTCCCGGCTCCCCTCTCGCGAGGACAAAAAAAAAAAAATCCCATTGCAGAAAATTGGCACATGACCCATATTCAGTTCAGCGTTCCCTCAGAGGTATCAACAGTGTAATAGATCGAGAGAGAATCCTGACGGGCCGAGGTCCTTTTGGATTCTGCGAACCTATGCTTGTTGCTGTCCTTCCACGTTTGAACCCTATTTTTCTTAGGGCTTTTCCTCCAATAGCACCATGACCCATACACACACAAAAAAAGAAAAGACTCCCCCCTCTCTCTTCGGGTTCATTCGGATTGGATCGGATCGGATCTGTTTGGTAAACCCAAATCCGATTTAGAAAATAATTCGGATCCAATTTTAGAATCCGATCCGGACCCGTAAGTCCTAAAATTCGGATCGGATTGGATCTACGTGGGTCGGGTCACGGATCTACCTGACCCATTTGCAGTCTTTAAAAAATAATTAAAAATTTAACTTCTATAACCTCACAATTTTGCTTGTATTATCATGTAGGGTCCGCACATTTAGCTCTTCAAACTTTGAAAGAAGATAGGCTAAATGATATATATATATATATATATATTATTAAAAATTTCAGCAAAATAAAAAATAGTTTTTTAAAAATAGAGTTTAAATTTAATAAAAAGATATATAAAATATAGAAAAGTTTAATTTCTATCCGCCAAAAATTAGAATAATTTTATTATAAAAATATTTTTAAATTATGAGATAGAATAAGATAAAATCTTTTTCATTAAAAATATAATAAATATTATACATAATTTTTAATAAAAAAATAGATATCAAAAATTAAATATAAGTCACAGTAAAATATGCGAGAGAAGCGTCTGCTGGCTCCCACGAGCTCCCATCATGTCCGGAGGACAAAATATCATGTCACCAAGATGGGTGGGAAAAGAAGATGAAATATCACAGTGAGGCCAAGGGGACTTTTGTGGTGGTAGAAGACCACCACTATATAACGAGTGCTCATGCTTTCTGCACACGACATGCGACACGGAACATGCTCTCCTTCGTGTGGAAGCTGTAATTTATCACCTTTTTAATTAATTTCGGTTTGGTGGAATTAGCACTTGTAGTGGGATAATCATGGTTTCCCACTTATTTTCTATCACATGTATTTTTTTTAATTTTCTTTCATTTTTGATTTTTGTGCAGGAAGTGGGTTGGTTTTGAAGCTAAGTGGACCTTGGAAGGCGTTGATGCAGCCTGGTCATGCATGCCAAATGTATAGTCATGATCTATGCACATAATATGCTAGCTTAATTTTAGAGTTACGTAACAATTAGTATCAGCTATATTATTATTTTTTGATCTTGTATCAGCCAGTATTATTATTTTTTTCATCTTGTATTAGTCAGTATTTTTTTTTTTATTAGAGTGATCTTGGATTGGTCAGTGATGGAGGGCAAAATGGATCGTCCTACCCAAGCATGGGACCACTTCATCCCAGCCAAGCAGACTTCAGTGTCGAGCAAGCCAGACCTCGAACCTTGCCGAAGGTCGAGCTGACCTCGGCCCCTTCCCACAAATCAAGTCACTGTCATGACCTGTAGTAACCTTATCTGATGACATAATGACATCTCGGGCCCAAGCTTGCGATGCCCTGCAGAGTCGACTAAGAGCCGAAGAGGCTCCGTCGACCGTTCGCAAGAGACGACGTCCCGGGCCTAAGCTCGAGACGTCCTGCAGAATCGACTAAGAGCTGAAGAGGCCCCATCGACCATAGGTAATGGCGACCCAGCTCATGCTCAGGGCACCCTACCGAACGGACCTCAGAGCCGAGGAGGCTGGGCTGACCTCACCAAACATATGTCGCGGCTCCCAAGTCGGCTCGATCTTAGTGCTCACCAAGCTGACTTCGCCAAGTATATTCTGCGGCCTCCAAGCAAGCCCGACCTCGCCAACGGCCACATCCACGCGTGCACCCATGTGCGTCCCTACGCCCGCATACGTGGCGGCACATTACAACCTCACCGTGCCATGCTTTGTTTGCTGGCTACTCTACGACATGTCGACCAGGGGCTATGCTTGCTGTCAAGGGCCATACCCTACCACATCTGTCAACGCTATGCCATTCATAAGAACGGACTACACCGTATGCCTCAAGCAAGCCCTGGCTGCACATCACCTGGCCAAGACCATCTCCTCCTATGATGAGGATGGTCATACCTCCGGCACCTGAGCACTTCTCTAAAGGTTATAAATAGCCCATATCAGGTAACACCTGGAGATTTTTGGACCAACTAAGATCCACTCTAATTTAAGCATCAGGAGGTCCTCACGAGAATCACTGGTAAGGCTTCGTGCAGGTATGCCGGCGTGCAGGAGGTGATGCCCTTTCTCCATCCCAATCGGCGGCTCCTCCGACTCCTCCGGCGTGGTCACCCTTAGGCCAGATTTCAACCACAACAGTCGATATTATTTTTCTTTATTAGCATGATCTTATATCAGCCTATATTATTTTTTTATGAAGTATGTACATGAATATATATATAACCCCTGAGATGAATCGAATATGACGGAACAAAGAAATAAACTCACTTTTCTCTTTCTTTTTTCTCTTATTTTTCTCTTCTTCTGCAAATATTTTAACACGGTATTAGAGCATCCACTCACCTAATCTTCTGCCAGCATCTCTTTCATTTTTATTGTGGTTATCGTCGCCATATTTAGAAGCTTTGAAGATTTCTATTACCGATTTACCGCTCTTTAATCCGGAGTGGTGAATAGATCATGGCGCAGACTAATTGTTATAAACCTAAGGTCGATTGACTCTCCGCATCTGGGGAGCAATCAAGCAAATAATTTAGAAAACGCAAGTGGAGTTTAAAGGAGTCTTTTGGGTAACAGGTCACGTCCTGCATTGAAAGCCACCTAGACTATATTTCACTACGTAATCGTTTGGATAAAAGGGGCATCTTTGACATCAAAAGAAGGTGAATCACCTATGGATCACCAAATGGTCGCTTTGAGATTCATACAGGTGGATAAATAACGGAGCTCGGAGTGCTTTGAGATCATCGCAATGGGCGATACAACCTCGATCGTAATCATCCAGTCGATCTAGCATGTTCCAATTCGGGGGTGCAAGAATGGGCGCCGTGACAGTTAGGTGCATCTAAAATTTCCACTCGCAAAGTGGACAGACACAAGCAGTGGACTTGGCAAAGTGACAAGTTAATATTTGGAAAAGGAAAAGGAGAAAGATAGCAGGGTTAAGCCGGCCACCACCTTTCAAAAAAAAAAAAAAAAAAAAAAAGCTCACACGTGTTTGGAAGAGCTTATTGATCTACTGGTAGCTTCGGTGGTGCCAGATATGACGTACTCACATGATGGATTCGTGCCAGAGTCCATAGAGATAATCGAGCCGAGCCCACGGATGGAGAGGGTATGAGTAAAATCGGCTGGGGTGCCCAACAAACGGTCATTTCTGCCCATATCGAATATTCTTCTGGCGGGGTAGGAGCCAGTGGGGGCTGCTATATGGGGTGGGCTTATCCCTTTCTCCCTCCTTCTCTTATAAAAAAAAAAAAAAAAAAAAAAAAAGGAAAAAGAAGGGGGGCTCACATCGCCATCGTAATCTCCGCCAACTTTAGAGAGTACATAAGTGCATCACTCAGGCTCCCTTTGCCTACTTCCTTCCTGCAAAGTCTTCTCCCAACTCCCAAACAAGGCCCACCCTGTTTCCTCTTTGGCTGCTCGTCGTTGATTCCGAGTCCATGATCTATTCCCCACTAATTAATTGTTTTGACGTTGATTCCGAGTCCATGATCTCTGGTCATCGCTGATTCCGAGTCCTCCTGGAACCGATCCAGCGGGGGATTATTTTGGGCCACAAAATGTCGAATTGGGTATGGGCTGGATTAAGCATGGATTATAGTACTTAGAGTAAGCTCGAGATTACATTCAACTAGGCTTAATCCGCTGAATTTGGCATCGCTAGGCACAGAATCCATCAAAAAAATAGCATCATCATCAAATGAATTACAGCCCAATTATTGGGTCTAACAGTTTTCATATGGTCACATTGATAGATGCATCAAAAGAACTTTTTCAATAGATCATAGACATACAACATGCATGTTTTCTCTATCACATTTTTGTTACATAGACAAGCATGATCTCATGTTTTCGAGTACTAATTTGCTTTAGAAAAATCTTTGCAATGCTTGAAGGAATTGGGAGAATTTTGCTGTTACAATAATGAAAGTTGAGAACACCATTGTCTAAGCAGGTGAAAGAATGAAGTTGGAAACACCATCATCTTGCGGTCATCGATCCTTTCTCTGCAAAAGATTAAAATCTTGATTTTACTAAGTAGTACCATTGAGAAATCTCAACTCATAATTGTCCATTAATGCAATGTTAGCACCATAGATGGGTAGTTGCTTGTAACAAGACTCTGCTAGAATGAAAGCTACTAATGCAGTTGAAAGCGTGGGCGTAAAAACAAACGACTTGATAGATCTTTGCTTATCATACGGTATTCAAAGTCAAACTAAGAAGAGCAGTCATACGGTACCCAATATATTAATATAAGGGATTTCCATGCATATCATCTGGGGCCTGACAGACTTTTTTTCTTTCTTGCTGTAGTCCCTGGGTCGAAGTCCTGCACAAAAAGCTAAAGATCATGCAATATACACAAGGATTCCAAGTATTCAATAAAAGAAGGTGGCCAAGAAAAGAAAAGAAAAGAAGAAAAAAACTGTTGTCAGATATCGTCTCTTGCAAGGACATGCGAAGAGGATTAGGTATTAGAAAAAATTGAGCAATCAGGTCAGGATATGTAACTGAAAGGACGAGAATGATGCAGAATATCAAACAGTTGCCGAGTTGTATAACATCCATCCCTAGCTTGCTGAAGCAGCTGCAAAATATGAAGAATAAATTGATGGGCCTTTTTGCCAATTATCTTCCATTCATAACTACAGAAAGAGGACTGAAAGGAAACACAGTGGTGGAACCCATTTCTGACCTTTTTCTTGTCCAATTGCTTCAACATGAGATTGGTGTTGTATCATCGGATCAGAGGCCAATCGGGCAGCTCTCGGCGACAGATTTTGTTGGAGAGAGTCAACTTGTGGAGGGAAGGAAAGCGTGGTTGCTCTTCACCAATACCTACTAACCACTCTGGGAGAGACTCTACTTCTCGATCATCGAGCTGTATGTGCTCCACAGCATCCACACCCTCCACAACCTTCAATTCCTTACAGTCCTCAACGTCTAAGTGTTTGAGTACAGGAAAGTTGGACACTCTCTCCAAACTTGAGTTGTGGGCCAAGATCAACTCTGTAAGAGAGGAGATATTTTGTATTTCTATTAGGCTGTGGGCACCATCAATATGTAACTTCTTCAAGGCACTGGCATGACAGAGGAGGCTCTCCGGAAGAGACCTCAACTTCGGACAGATATAAATCCCCAATAACTTGAGAGAAGGTAGCAACGATGTTGTCTGGTTGTCCTCCTCCTCCCACCGCCACCACCATTCTTCCCAATTAGGCATGTCTATAAATGTAAGATCCTCTAGTTTGGCAAAGTAGGAGGAGAAGCAAGAGTATGTTATTCTTCCATTCCGCCCTCCTGCACCGGAACTGCCATTTGCCAGCAACAAGAATTCAGGCCCGATGCTCCTGACTCCAGAAGCACTCACAATCCAGAGGGAATCTAGTTGTGGCAGCACTCCTAAGGAAGGAAGTTGTTGGCATAGAGCACAATTCATCAGACTCAGCCTTCGCAGGTTGCGGAGCGATGACGAGGAGGGTGTCATCATCCAGCTGGGAAACTCACGACCGAAGTAGCCATTGATTTCAAGCAGTTCAAGGCATGGTGGTGGGCAGAGCTCCTCAAAGACCTCCCCTATTCTCTTGATATCTTCCTCCTCGTAATCATTTGCACGAGGCTGCTGCACATCAGAAGAGCTGCTCGGTACTGTGCATTGCAGATATAGAACTGTGAGATGGGACTTGTCTTCGAGTGTGGCGGCTCTTGCTTCAGCTCTGTTTGATACCCTCTCCAAGTGTTGTATTGTCAAACACCGGAGTTGGGAGAGAGATTTCAACTCCTCCAAGGTGCAGAACCTCTCGCGTTGATGTCTCATGTGCTCCTGCTCCCTGCCACCACTCCCAGCAAATCCCGTTAGTATATTTAGTTGTTTCAGTCTCCCTATTCCCACAGGCAAACCATCAAGTGGTGCATCCCGGACGTATAGACCCCTTAGATTGATTAAGCACACGACACCACTAGGGAGGCGATGCAAATATTTGCAACCTTCGAGGACAAGGAATTGGAGATATCTAAGATTCCCTATGCTCTCTGGTATCTCTCTTATTGGAGTCGCACTGAGATCAAGACGTCTAAGGTGCACAAGATCTCCCAAGGAAGTTGGGAGACTGGCAATGGCAGTTTCACTTAAGTTCAGGACCCTTAAACTCCGCAGCTTTTTGAAGAGATCTTCTGAAAGACCACGAATAAGTGGGGTATTCAAGAATGACAGGTTCCTCAAGGATGTCTGTTCCATTATAAAGTCTGGTATGGTTTCTAATTTTCCATCTACAATTGATAAACGACGTAATTTTATCGATGATGATGAGGAGGAGGAGGAGGACGTGATCTTCTTTTCAAATGCTCGTGCATCTCCGACGAAGCACTCATCCCCTGCTATATGCTGAGCCAGAGATCGCAGGAGATCATGCATCCTACAAACACTTTGTTTATAAAATATAGGATCTGGCTGTAGGAGGTTCCTTTGCACCAACTCCTTCCAATATCCTTCCGCCACATCTTCCAAGGGCGTATCATCTTCGGATGTTACAAAGCCCTCTGCGATACATGTATTGCCAAAGCCAATTCTATGAATTTGGCAGTCCTCAGGAAATAATGAAAGACAAGTGAAGCACTGCTTGAGAGGAGGTGGTAGATCCTGATAGCTTAGATATAACGCGCCCATCACCCCTTTTGGAAGCTCTGTAAAAGACCATGCCGGGCTAGAAAGGACCTTTTTCCATTCCGATTGCCTTTTCTCCTTAGTTCGAAGAACCCCTCCAACGGTCCGAAGAGCAAGTGGAAGGCCATCACATTTCTCTACAATTCTCATCCCGACATCCCTCAACGCATCCCTATCTCCTTCCTCACCTTCATCAAACACCATCTTGCAAATTAATGACCAACCATCCTCTCGAGACAGCTTATCCACCATGTGAATGTCTATTGCACCCATCTGTTTAGCAATGTTTATGCTTCTAGTTGTTATTAAAATTCTACTATCTGCCGAACCACTTTGCAAGGGCTTTCTCAATAGCTCATCCCATACCCGTTCATCCCAAACATCATCCAAGACTGCAAAGAATTTTTTGTTCCTAAGTAATTCGTTAAGCATGGGTTCAAGCACTTCCTTCTCCTTAGCCTGTCCAGGATCACCTCCAACTTGCTGTATGATGGATCTTAGTAAATCGGACTCGGAGAAATCTTGGGACACGCACAACCAAATCTGTGACTTTTGGATGAAGTTGTCTCGAAGGTCCTCATTATTGTAAATTTTCTGAGCAAGAGTAGTTTTGCCTATCCCACCCATGCCAACAATAGCAAAGACTGGGATTTTTTTCTTATTTTCTTTTGTCAACATGTCCACCAACCTCCTTGTATCATCCTCAATTTTCTCTCCCACAAGATCAAGCTCAACAAGTACAGGAGATGTCTTGGGACTAATACTGCTCTTATAGCGGTCCTCACGAGGAGCAGGTGTAAGATGGAGGTCGGCTTTGTCCTTAGCAAGTTCATCAAGCCTAAGGTTGAGATCTCTAATTCTTTTGCCAATCTTACAACGGAAACTAATTTTGAACAAGCAAGCAATAGGAGGGTAGCAACAACGTACCAACTCAGCACAACGAGATGCGGATAGGTTTGAGCTGAGAAGCTTCTCACCCTCGATCTGACATTCATCAATGATGTCGTCTGCATCGTACATAAGATCTCGCAGCTCGTTGAGCCAACAGTTGATGGACTGGTTCCCAAAGCGTTTATCCTCTGCATCAGCAAGAACATCATGTATCCTCTCCAGCCTCCTATGGAGCTTCTTGATTTCGTTGGGCACACCCAAGATTTTAGCAGCCTCTTCTTTTGCATAGATTAATAGCATCTCACACAATTTGGAAACGAAGGCATCCGCGATCATGGCCATCTTTTGTTTCTCCAAGTGCAAGATAATGGGAGGATGGAGAGTCGGAAATGGTAGGGTACTCCTTTCACTCTCCACAAAGACAACTATTTAATGACCGCTAATATCCTTCCACTCGTCCAAAAAAAAGATACATTCCTTGCCAAAAAAAAAAAACAAAGATGCCATTGCCTGTTAAAAAAAAAAAGAAGCAAAGATGTCATTCCTTGCTTAAAAAAAAAAAAAAAGCAAAGATGCTATTCGGCAAGCATAGATACCATTCCTTGCTTAAAAAAAAAAAAGAAGCAAAGCTGCCATTCCTTGCTATATAAAAAATAAAAAGGAAAAAGCAAAGATGCCATTCCTTGCCGAAGAAATGCAAAGATGTCATTCTTTCCAGAGAGTTTCAGATAATGCCTATAGTGTGTCTTGTAGAGTTAGGATAAAGTATGCCTTTCAAAAGAAGAAGGAGATTCTCTCAAGCAATCTTAAGCTAGCGAGATGAAGAGATAGGCTCCGATGCCATCTCAAGGAACATCCGTAAGAAGAAGAAGGTAAAGATTCTCGATGAAATCGATATAAATAGGATCAAATAAATCGAAATCCACTTTATTTCTCTTTATCTATAGGAAAATTTGTTTATTGACGGTTTCTTTTATGTATTTTCTTGCCCATCAGACGAGTTGATTTGTAAAATTGAAAACAGTGCAAGCTTGATATATGGTAAGAGTAATGGTTTTCTAACTATTTTTTAGCCTTTCTTTCTTTCCCTAGTGTTTTATAAATTTAGGTTTGGGAGAACAAAGATTTGCCAGATAAATTTGAATTTTGAACTTTAGGATTTTGCTTGATTTTGTTTAAAGAGTTTTCTTTTTTGGTTTCTATTTTGGGGATGGATGTTTGCTCATATTTGTTTCGAAGATTAGATTTTCCTCTCTTATCTTGCTTAAAATAATGATCTTGTTTGTTTGGAGTTGGGAGTTCTGCTTATATTTATTTTCAAGAGTTGGGAGGTGGCACCTCACCTACTGCTTCAGATAGGTAATAAAGTGTTTCATTACCCAATTTTACTGTGCATAATTCCAGTACTCCACTTCCAACAGTATGATCAAATGCCAGTTACATGTAACAACTTGGAACAGCAAAGTCATGACTCAACATTCTGAAAACAAAAGGAAAAAACGACACCATGAAACCTCAAAACTCATACAACCTTATTTTCCACATCAAACTTTTTTCAGTAACACCACAAAACAATCCACTTCATCTACATGTTTCGTATCTGCATCTTCCTCCTCATCTTTGTTTCCTGCTGTCTGAAATCTTGAACCTGCAAACCTCAAATATGAAAATAAGTTAATATCGAGCTGCCTTGTGGGCAAAAAAAAAACCCACAAAGAAATGAAATTGAATACAAACCATCCTGTACATAGATGGTACTCCAAGATACAAAGTCCAAGAAAATGTTGGCCTACAAATATATAAACATACAGTAGCAAAACAACAAAAAATTTAATGAAGTCTAGACATACATAAACATAAGCAAACAACACAGGAAAAACATCTTGCAAGAGTTCGAGTCGCTTGGTTGTGTGCGCTTGCAGACTTAAGTATTCAACATGGTTGTTGGTTAGAAGTGCCACAACTTGTGCTTCAGACCTCTTTGATACCCTTTCCAACTTCTATTAGGTGAAATGCTTAAGCTGGGAGAGGGATTTTCACTCTTTTAGACTGCACAATCCACCTTGCCAAAGTCCCTTCTCTGTCACCTCCTACTCTAGAAATGTTAGTATGTTACTTCAGCTATCATTCACCAGAAACCTCAGAAACCTATTTAGTTTGTTGTGATAGGCATGGAGTATAACGAAACAAGGAGGGAAAAAAGAAAAAAACAAGAGTATAGAGTATTTATGTGGTTCCGTCTATTGACCTGCGTCTACAGAATAAGAGCATAGAGTATTTATGTGGTTCAGTCTATTGACCTACGTCCATAAACAGAGATGATGCAAAAGTTTTACTGTAGAAAACTAGAGATTATAAAGTACAAGATTTCCTCCCAAACCCTAGCTCCCAATACATCTTATCTCTAGAGTACTCAATTGCTCTTTTCTTTTAGGGTTACATGAGATATATATAATAGAGTAAGTCGATTTGGACTCGAATTGGTATCCTATAATAAGCAGATTAGTTCAATCTGTAGGGACTCTGCCCCTGCACCCTCGACTCACTAATTGTGCAGCTGAAACAAAACAAATATGGTTGTTGGGGGGTACCTTTTTCCCTCCGCTATTCTCGCTGCGATATGCTCTACATGCTTCGGTTGCTCGGTTTTAGGAAAGGTTTCCTTTTTGCCTTTTTAGAGCTTGTACTTGGATTGAAGTTTAAAAAGTCAAATATATCGAAATATTTCTCACCATCTCTTCCATATTTACACCTAAGGGTGTTAGTCTCTACAAACAACTGGAAGTAGCTTTGTCAACATATTATCTGGATTCTCTGTAGTGGCTACTTTCGGAACGACAATAATACCATTGTTGATGATCTCCTAAATAACATCATACCTAACATCAATGTGATTGGTCTTCTCATGATACGCTGGATTTTTAGCCAACATCAATGTGTGAGGTCTTCTCATGATACATTGGATTTTTAGCCAAATAAATGGCACTCAGACTATCACAGTGCATAAGTGGTAATAGCCACTGTACGCCAAGACTAATAACTAGATCATACAACCATATAGCTTCTTTTACTCCCTCTGTTACTGTTATATATATCGCTTCAGTCATAGACAAAGAAACTGCAAACTAAAGTGTAGCTTTCCAACGGACAACACAATCAAAAAGAGTAAAGATATATCCTGTTAGTAAACGTCACTCATCTAGATCATCTGTATAATCAAAATCAACATAGCTTGCAACACTATTAGTTGATCTGCTACTATTATAGAGTAAACACGCATCTGTAGCGCCTCTCTATTTTATCTAAAGAACCTAGAAGAAATCATGTATTTAGAAGGTCCAGTACCTGCATAATATGGACTGCACTGGTAAATTTTTTGAGATATGCTCCAAATTATAATTGATAAATCCAAGTAAGAACATGATCATTGAAACTCAACTCATCTGAATGTCTTGAACCGCATACATTATCATGTTAATCTTGTATGATTTATGACCACTTTGGTGCATAAGCAGGGGATCTTAAAGAGTGCTTGATATTTAATTTTTAAGTAAATCATATTTATTGGTCTGAATTAATTTACTATACTCCATTTATTATGCATTTGTAATATTTAGATATATATCACTTTGATTCTCTTTCCCTTGCATATATAATCTGACTAACCAATTTTGAATCTGTCTTATTGAATTAGGTCTACCTGGTGGGTGAACATGATGAGAGGAATTGGCATCCCCAAGGACCCCAACCAAAAGAAAAGTACCCAAACCTATTGATCTTTGTTTGGACACCACAATCATACTGGATATCCAAACCAACTTTGGGCACCAAGGATTGAAGGCCCTAATTGAGCCTCCCCTCCCTACTCTTCCCACAAAGATGGGCCATCGATCTCTTTATTTGCAGCCATAGGTCTCTCATGGACCACTCGACTAAAGCATAACCGCGGCGGCCTATGGGGAGGATTTGGGGTTTAAATGCACCATGCTCTAAGTCCAGGAGAACAAGTATTTGATGCTTGCATGATGGATTGGTTAAAACAAAGAGCAGAAAGGAAAACACTCGCATCACAAGATAAAAGAATGAGATGATAATTTTGAAATATATGGAGGAATTAGTTAAAGAAATGTACTTTTGGATATATGAGATTGAGAGATCATGACATATTAGGCGCTGATATGTTGAAACATATTAATGTGTTATAAGTTACCGAATTAGGGAGAACCCCATCTGCCTTCATTTGAACGATCATGCTTTCTGCCTCTTCCAGCCTGCCTTCCTTACAAAATGAACGAATAAACACAGTATGAGTGCACACGTCAGGCTTGCAACCCAAAGAATTCATCTGATCGAAAATCCTCGTAGCATATTCAATTTCTCCTACTCTCACCATTCATCAATAAGAATTGTGTATGTGACAATTGTGGGTTCAAGTCCCTCCTCCAACATATTATCCAATACTGATGTTGCCTCTGCATCAACTTCTCCCTACACAAACCATCTATCAAATCACTATAGGTATCATCCCTGAGTTTCTTCAAAGTTAATTTCGATGGCTGCATCTTGCAAGGCGGCGTGAGGGGAGGTGTGGGCTTTATTGTTAGAGGTCCAGATTCGAGGGCGATCGCTGCTGGAGGCTGCCAGGTGATTGACATCTCGGTGCCAGGAGCGGAAATGCGAGCGGCCCGGTCCGGACTGTGTTATGTTAGGCGTGCTCTGCGAGCGAGGAGGGTCCTTTTGGAGGGGGACTCCGCGACTATTATTAGGTGGATTCTGTAGGTGTCGGGGGGTCGGTGACTACCACCCACTGCTGAAAGATATTCTGGACTTGGTTCAAAACAGGATGATCATTCAGGCGAAGCATGCATTCCGTGAGGTGAATGGCGCTACGGATTAGGTGGCCTCCTTTGTTGCTAACCATTCAGAGGCCCATATATGGGTGGGCGAGACGGAGCTACCTAGTGCTCTTCGTGATGTTTTGCTTTTTGATTTTTTTGGTTGTATCCGTACACGTCATATATGATACCACCATTTTTAGCGCACGCACACACAAAAAGAAAAAGAAAAGAAAAAAAAAAGGCACTATAGGTATAACCGTCTGGCAAACATTTCCCTGAAGCCATCTTCTCTAGCAGCGAACGTGCAATATCAATCTTTCCAGACTCGCACAACCCATCTATTAATGCAGTATAGACCACCTCATTCACCTCCACCGCTTTCTGCATGAAAGAATCAAGGAACAAGCAAGCTTCTTCTACCCTACCACCTTTGCAAAGGGCATCTATCAAGATCGCGGACGTCCACTGGTTAGGCACTAAACCATTCCTCTCCATCAATTCGTGCGACAGCATTGCCCCTGTATCAATGCAGTGTATGCAACAAGGTTCGGTGACAAGCCAGCCCCGATCATCTTACTCAACCCACATATCAATTCAGTACAAGTCCTCACATTTGGTTTACACGCATTCGATTCCATCAACCCTAAAACTCCAAAAACAGCATCAATCTTCTCTGCCTTGCAATACCCATCGACCAAAGCATTGTAAGTAACATCATTGAGAGTGGGGGCGGCGGCGGCGGCGATGGCGGAGGAGGAGGAGGGGCGGGAGGCGACGAGGGCGGCTACGGCGGGGTGGCGTGCCTTGATGATCGCCGAAGATCTTAGCATGTTGGGGATCTAGGGGGGAGCCATGGAATTAGGTTTCCGGCCACGGCGGCGGCGGCAGGCGGCGGCGGAAGGGGGGAGATAAGAGAAGGACGGCGGGGGAAGGACAGGGATGACCAACGTTTTCATACTGGTGGTTATGTTAGATACCATATGCTCTTTTGAAATCTGCACATCCCGTAGGCGGGATGGTTCTGGAAAAAATAAAAAAATTCGCCGAAGAATGACACAGCTGGAGTGCATTTATGAGAAATGGAGCGGCTTTTATCAATTCTCATCATAGTAGCTCCATCTACCGTTCAGTGGTTCATCAAAAGTCGTCTGCATGAAGATTCGTTAATGACAACAAATAAGCACTTATGCACCTAAATACATTTTTATTCTTATAATGAGAAGCATAAATAAGATGAATGAGAACAAGCTAGGGTTAGTCCAAGCTTGTCTTGTCTTAATCCACCGAGCTAGATAGCTTATTTAATTGTGAGGCAAGATAAAGCTAGCCATTTAGGAATACTCGTTTGAGAGATCGAGTGGGCGCATGAGATCATTTTAGGTTAATTTTTTTAATAATACTATCATTTTATACTTGAAATATATTTATTTTTTTATCATAATAAAGAAATAAGAAGTAATTTTCATATAGATAATTATTAAAATAATAGATAATATATAAAAATAGTATATATTCACATTTATCTAAATCAAGTCAAACTTGAGCTAAACTTATAGTTGAATTTGAACTGGTTGTAAGCAACTTGCCCGTCTAACAGCTCTAGTGCCGAAGAAAATACCTTGAAGTATGACTATTGAAGCATTTATTCTACCATTTATTGATGCATACTAAACATATCCTATTTGAAAGAGAGTACATTTTTGTTTTCTTGATAAAGAAATAAAAAGAAATGCATAACCAAGAATCAAGAATGAAGAGCACATATTAAGCAAGGACTATAATTACCCTTTCTTCCTTACATGCTATAACAATTGATGGGGGGCAAAATGGATCGTCCTGCTCAGGATAGTGGACCACCCCATTTTGGCCAAACAGACCTCAGCGCCGGCTAGGGACCTTGGTCCCGCCGAGAGTCAGTCCTACTTCGAACCTCGCCGAAAGTCCAGCCGACCTCGGCCAGATCTCTCCACTGTTATAACCTGCAGCAACCTCTTTTGGTGTTCATAATGATGTCCCGGGCTTGAGCTCGATGCTTCCTGCCGCGTTGATCATAAGCCAAAGAGCTCCCTCGGGGCGCTCTATACAACGACGCGCCCCGACCAAGTTCGAGGCATCTACACAACGACACGCCCTCGCCAAGCTCGGGGTGCCCAATGCGACAACGCGCCCCGACCCGAGATTGGGGCACCCTGCTGAGCAGACCTCAAGATCAAGGAGGCTAGGCCGATCTCAAAACTCGCCAAGCCGACCTCATCGAATATTTGTCGTGGCCCCCATGTCGGCCCGACCTCAGCGCCTTGCCAAGCGGACAAGGCCGACCTCGACCCTTGTCGAAGACCGAGCTGACCTCGACCCCCACTAAAGGCCGAGCTAATTTCGCCCAGTACGTGCTGCGGCCATGCCCTGCGACAATCTCACCGCACCATGCTTTGCTTGATGGCCACGCCAAGACACGTCGGTAAAGGACTATGCCTTGCTGCCCCAGCCATGCCTGCTGACAAGAGCCATATCATGCGGCACGCGCCAGCGCCATACCGCGCGCAGGGACAACTCAAACCGTGTGCCTCAAGCAAGTCATGGCCGCACGCCACCGGGCCAGCGCCATCTACTCCTATGATGAAGACAGGCTATATCTCCGCCACCTTAGCACCTCCGCGGGGACTATAAATAGCCCCATCAGGTATTGCCTAAGGACCTTTTTGGCCAACATAAACTCCATGCTAACCTAAGCATCGGAAGGCCCTCACCGGATACACCGGTGAGGCTTTGTGTAGGTACACCGGTGTACGAGAGGTGGCGTCCTTTTTCGGTCTCGACTGGCAGCTCCTTCGACTCCTCCGGCTTGGTCACCCTTGGGCCAAATTTGAACCACAACAACAATCATTTTACAAGGCAACAATGTAATCAAAGTTGTACAAAATGTTTTTGAGCTAACGATTGCTCGAAGCCTTTATTTACCATCTGCAAATGCTTGTGGAATCTTAACATACTATTTTAGCAGGATGTATAATATGAATAGCTTTCAAAGACAAAATACAATATCACGAGTTTTGTGCTTAGAAATATTTAAAAAATTCAGTGAAATTTGATCTTATGTTACGACATGTATGCCATGGACCAATAACACAAATTATTGTTTTAATGAAGAATATTATTTTTGGGTTAGTGCAATTGAGTTTGATTTGACTTGACTTGGTGTAATTAGTTATTGCAGTATTTTTTCTATAATTATCATTGAAAAGGATGAAACAGATAAGTAAATAATGATATATAATTTTAATGATACAAAATGGATAGTTTTAAAATTTACTTCGAAGATTTGATAACAAGAAAAAGAGAGAAATATGCCAACCAAAATTGTTCTTCCAACCATATATCTTCGATCTTTCCTTTTTTTTAATTAAATTTCTGATTATTAATTAAAATATATGTTTTTTATGATGCTAGCTATTCATATAATAAGTGTAGCTTTCCCCCTTTCCTCTACTTTGTTGAGAGAATTTTTTGTTGTGGCAGGCTGAGAAAATAAGGAAATAAGAAGGAAAAAGATAAAAGAACGAAAGCATAGGACACTTATAAGGTTCAGTCTATTGAACTACGTTTGCAAGTAGAAACGATGCAAAAGTTTTACTATAGAAAACTAGAAATTCTAGAATGCAGATTTCCTCATAAATCCCAACCCCCAATGCACCCGATTTCTAGAACACTTGGTTACTCTCTTTTTTAGGGTTACAAAAGATATATATAATCGAGTAAAGGGATTTGGACTCGAACTGGTGTCCTACAATAATAAGATTAGTCTAGCCGGTGGGAGCTCTAACCCCACACCCTGGGTGCGGCTCAAACAAACAAGTATGGCTACATTCCACTCACTTTGCTCACTTCACTTCAGAAAAAAGTTTCTTTTTGCCTTTCTAAAGTTTGTAAACTCAAGAAATACTCAACGTAATTGTTGCAATCCACCAATTATTGGCAGACCATCAAGTGGAGTACCTTTGAGATCGAGAGTCCTTGGATTCATCAACCCTAGAGCACCTTTAAAGGAGCTTGTGCAAAGATTTATAATCCTCAAGGATCATGGATAAGAGATTTTTAAGATCCCCTATATTCTGGTATCTCTCTTATGTGAGTAATGATATTAGCTTTTTTATTATTTTTCTAAATTCTTCTATGATTTTAGAAAAGGTTCGAATCGATATTGGAGAGTTTAATGCAAAGAGATGTGTGTTTAATGAACTCCAATAATCCAAGGCTTAGTTGGGCTTTATAGGTTTTGAACTGCTGACCATGAAGCACAGCTCGGTTGATCATGCCGTGCATGATATGGATATGTGCATGGCTAACATTTTTGGCCATGCTTTGATAGAATTCAAATTTTAAAATTAATTTGAGGTGCCACACTCCCATTTAATTAAAATTTTAAAATTTGAACTCAGGTCTTAGTCATCTTGATTTCACTCTTCCATATATAACGTTGGCATAATGGGTCGGGTGGACCCATGATCCGAACCGCTTAGACCCGACCTAACCCATTTTGGAGGACCTGCAGGGCCGAGTTGGGTCCTAAATTTGGACCCATTCCATTCTCTAGGTCGAGTCTAGGTTTACTGAATTCAAACCTGACCCGATCCGACTCATTTGATATTTGGGCAATTTTGGGTTTTTGATGGGAACATCAGAGTCCTTCATCCAGATGATCCTGAGCCTCCGGATTGAGCCAGATCCGAATTGAGTCCATTATTTTTCCACCCGGAAAGAGTTGATGGGGACATCAGCTAGGCCACCATTTTATTTACATATTTATTTTATTTTTATTTCTGGGCTTATTTGCATTTTAAGGCTTATTTGTGGTTTATTTGTGTTATTTGTGGCTTATTAGGATTTATTTCTGTGTAAGGGGGTTTATGCAAATTGTGTATTTGGACCCTATATATAGGGAACTATTTTCATGATTAGGATTTAATAAAGTGATTTGGAATTTTCTTCCCCTACGTTCTTTCTTCTCTTTTTCTCCTCTCCTCCTTCTCCCTCTCTTGTTCTTCCTTCTTCTCCTCTTTCCCCGCATTGGTGCTACATCAACTTGGTATCAGAGCTACGGCTTTGCCCCTGCTGCCAAAGCCCCAATCCAGATTATCAGGGTCTTAGTTTTTTCCGTAGGCTGCCTTCACCGTGTTGGGCACTTTCTTCTCCCGGCTACTTCTACCTAGAGATGGGCATTGGGCCGGGCCGCCCATGACCCGGCCCGGCCCGGCACGAAGCGGGCCGTGCCTGGCACGACCCGATTGCTACAGTATCGGGTCGTGCCTAGCACGGTCCATAAAAGGGGGCCGGGCTGGGTTACGAATTCCTGGCCC
>JAOXJJ010000001.1:1879318-1893913 GCA_025769935.1 Phoenix roebelenii
AATTTTTTGCGGCTGCAAAGGATACGACTAGGGGCATGAACACTGGATAGGAAATGTTTGATTTCAGCAAGAATGCCCCACTTGATGATGTAGATAAGATTCAAAGTTTTGTTTAGCTTCTGCTCATTATCATCTTAATTATGATTATTTTTCTTCACATATTCTACTATATTCTTTCACTAATACATGCTTTCGTATATACATTTATAACAATAAATATTATAAGTTATATTTCGATGAAATAAGATATAGCGATTGTTATAAATGAAGAAAAATAAAGTAGAATAATTATATAATTAGTAAACAAAATTTCATAACTTTTTTTGTTATCTAATTGTCGAATCAATCTTTTTCTTAAGCAATATTATTATAAAAAATATTGAGGAGCAGGCACTAGACAAAACAGAGTACTAAAATATGTTGAAATAGAAAAAAGATAAAATTAAATTTGTTTTGCATGTAAACCCTCCTAAATATGTAAAATTGCGTGAAGACCCTCGTAAAGTGATATTTGCATATATACTGTTATCAAATATTTCTTTTTGCATATCTACCCATTAAAAATATTTCAATCATTTTTGATTTTAAACTACCAATTTGTTAGATAGTATGGGCATATATACACCAAAAAAAAAAAGGAATATATGCAAAAGAAGTATTGTATTATGGTATACATGCAAATATCAATTTTGAAAAGGTATTCATGCAAATTTTAATATTTAGGAGGATATATACGCAAATTTAAATTCATGTAAATTTTCGAAGGTCATACACGCTATTTCAATTTTTAGGAGTGAGATTTTGAAATTTAAAATCACCAAACTATTAAAAAATTTTCAAATGGATACAAGCAGAAAAGTTGGCATTGGTTTTAAAGAAACGAGTTATCATTTTTTAACTAATCATGATTTTTCTTACCTGAAATCATTTTTTAACTAATCTGTGGGGGCTCTGCTCTTACACCGGTTAACTAATCGTGCAACTGAAACAAAATGAATATAGTTGTTGGGGGTTACCTTTTTTCCTTCGGTCTACTCGCTTCGATCGTTGTGCAGAGAATTTTTTTTTTTTGCCTTTTTAGAGATTGTACTTGGGTTAAAGTTTATGAAATCAAATGTATCAATTTTTTCTCACCATCTCTTTCGCATTTACCCCTAACTGCACTAGTCTCTACAAACAATTGGAAGTGACTTAGTCAACATATTATCTGAATTCTCTGCAGTGGCTATTTTTGGAACTGCAATAATACCATTATCAATGATCCCCTGAATAACATCATACGAAACATTAATGTGTTTGGTCTTCTCACGATATGTTGGATTTTTAGCCAACATCAATGTGTTTGGTCTTCTCACGATGCATTGGATTTTTGGTCAAATGAATGGCACTCCGGCTATCATAGTGCACAACTAGTAACTGCCACCGCACGCCAAGACTAACAACTAGATCATGCAACCATATAGCTTCTTTCACTCCCTCTGTTATAGCTATATACATTGCTTCAATTGTAGATAAAAAAACTGCAGTCTAAAGTGCAGCTTTCCAACGGACAACACAATGAAAAAGAGTACAGACATATCCTGTTAGTGACAGTTACTCTTCTAGATCATCTGTATAATCAAAATCAACATAGCTTGCAATACTATTAGTTTATCTGCTACTATTATAGAGTAAACGCACATCTGTAGCGCCTCTCATTTTCAATTTCACGAAATATAGTATGATGAATATGTTGATAATACTGATGATATTGTCTAGCCAATATTTTTGATCTCTCATTTTCAGAACTATTTTTTCTTCTAACAATATTCTAAAGGACTCATGACATTGAGAGTACTTTGCTCAACTGCATTGATATGAACAGTATGTTTATAGCTCACAGACACTGTTTCTTGATCAAACTCCTGCCTTGGCCGCTGCCACATTTGAGGGAGGATGTAAGCTTGGAGTTTTACGATTAAAATCATATTTCAGATCAGCTTCATATAACCGGTGTCATGACACTAGAACATCCACCATAATCCAGCTACAGTGAAGTATAGAGTTCAATGTGATATCGATGAAATTAAGATGATATTTCATTGTGCACAAGTATATGCAATAATGCAATTACCGCAGCACCAGTTATTGGACAACGCTTCAGTTGCAAGGGAAATATCTGATACACCCATTGAAGACTAATGTCGTGAAGTACTAATATAGTTGTGCTGATATCTTATGTGCAGTACACTGCAATACCATTATAATTTGAATGGCGAATTCTTGCATGCACAAGACTAGACATAAATTGATGCTCAAAATGCACCAAGCAATCAGACTTAGAGGTTTATACCCTATTTTTTTCATGACTTCAAGCATTCGATCCTCATGTGTGGTAGCAATAATTTGCAGTAATTCTACTATGTTGACATTAGGTGTGCTCAACTCTACCATAGCTAGCTGTTGTACCTTAATTTCATGCCTTACAGCTACACTCCACCTTGTATTCGTCTCTCCCTTACGTGAACCAGGAGAAGAAAATGCAGTTGCCAGGGAAGGATGGCCTTTATTCAATCGCAGTTTCTAAGTGTATTCAAATGTGAGAGCAGTTCGTATGCCGAAGAGGTTAGCCATCCTATAGGGCACTTGGAGCCTGCCCTCCAAAGAGGGATCTAAACATATTTTGGTGCATGTCATGGTCCTCTTCCAGCATCCCATACTTCATGCTGGTGGCCTTTGAAGGGGTGGGCTCTTGAGAGCCCTAGTGCTCTTTCTTTTTTATACTTTAATATCTTGGGTAAGTCATAAGTTGGGGCTAAGGATCACGATTATGGTTTGCTTCTGTAGGCCAAGGAAGAATGTCTCTAGGGATGGAGAATTGTGTTACCGAAGTCCTTGTGAGAGGGCATTAATTCGATTGGAAGTGTTTTAGATTCGGAAGGAGGGAGGTTGGTGGAAGTGTTCTTGAAGGAGTATTTGGACATGGAAGTGGTATTTGCAAGTGAATTGACGGTGTTTCGTTGGTCCTATGCCGACTATATGGAGGAGAACAAGGTAAATGATGAGAGTTCATCCTTTACGGAGTTCATTGAAGGAGAGAAGCAAATGGGAGAAATTATGCAAGTAAAACTCTCTAATTGCATGCGAGGGGAAAATGACTTTATTGGAGCTCATAATTAATATGATCTTTGAATCTTCGATGAGTTCCGCGAGAGTAATAACTAAGATAGCTGAGTCATAGGAGCGGCGGAAGTAGAAGCAACCTTTGGTAATACCTACTCAAGGTATTAGGTGGACAACAATACGGTAACTCTCTCTCTTTATCTCTCTCCCCTCCCCACAAAATGTACATCAAAGCATTTGCCGCACTGATGCAAAACCAAACATAGCTGTCTAATATTATGGATCAACACAATTTATGATGATTTACGGTATCTAAAGAACCTAGAAGCAATCATGCATTTAAAAGGTCCAATACCTACATAATATGGACTGCAGTGGTAAATTTTTTGAAATATGTTCTAGATTATAATTGATAAATTCAACTAAGAACATGGTGACTGAAACTCAACTCATCTGAATGTCTTGAACCAGATACTTTATCATGTTAATCTTGTGCATAAGCAGGGGATCTTAAAGAGTGCTTGGTTTTTGATTTGTAAGTAAATCATATTTATTGGTCTAAATTAATTTATTATATTCCATTAATTATGCATTTGTAATATTTAGATATATCTTGAAATTCAACCGTTGGGAGGAAACACAATTTAAATATTCTATGCATCAAGACATGTATCAGACCTCCTCTTGCTTCCTGTGCCCTGTTTCCTAATACGCTTGACATCCCACTGATACGCCACTGTGGATGCTGATGTGGACTGCTGCAGGGAGATGGAGTTGAGCTAGAGCTTATGAGGACAAGGGAGAAGCTAACTAACAACTGAATTCAGTTAGTTAGTTGGGATAACTGAATTTAGTTGAAGGCTCTTGTATTCACTGTGAACAGTAGCTGTAAGTTTATAAATAGGAAGTCGATGGATGTAATGAAGTGAGTCTTATGGAAATAAAAAATTTCTTTTTCTTTCCCATCACTTTCTTGATCTCCTGCATCTTCTCAGTTCCGGAGCTTCCTTGTTCTTGATATTTCACCTTCTTGATCTCCTTCATCTTCCAGTTCAGAAGCTTCTTCATTTTGATATGGTATCAGAGCAAGTATCCATGGCTAATGCTGCAGCGAACTCCTTTCATTCATCCTTCTCTTCAAGTGCTTCGGATGATCAATCAAGCCCATACTTCCTACACCATGGGGATAATCCAGGTACCATCTTAGTTTCACAAACACTCTCTGGAGAGAACTACCCAAGTTGGTGCGGATCAATGGAGATGGCCTTAAGTGCAAAAAATAAAATTGCATTTGTTGATCGGTCACTGCCTAACCTAGATCCATCTGATCCATTACTCCCAGTATGGATTCGATGCAATGACATGGTCACTTCATGGATCCTCAATTCGATTTCAAAAGAGCTAGCCGACAGTGTCTTATATATTAATTCGGCTAGAGAAATGTGGAGTGATCTACATGAGAGGTTTTCACAAGGCAATGGACCCAAAATCTTTCAGATTCAGAAGTCTATTGCTTCTTTGACACAGGATCAATCCAGTGTCAGTTCGTACTTCACCAAACTTAAGGGCTTTTGGAAAGAGTTATCGAATTACAGACCAAATCCCGTCTGTTCTTGTGGAGCAATGAAACATTTGATAGAGTATCAAAATCAAGAATGCACCATGCAATTCCTAATGGGATTAAATGATAGTTACTCCCATATCCGAGGCCAGATTCTCCTGATAGAGCCTCTCCCTTCTATAAATAAGGTATTCTCCCTAGTGTTACAGAAGAGAAACAAAGAGAAATCACAACCTCTGTTGATACAAACATGAACACAGCAGTGTTCTTGAGTAGGTCAACCCACAACCATACTGCAACACCTTCAACCAAACTTGGAGTTAAAGTAGGTCAATTCCAAAGAAAGGATCGACCTGTGTGTGGCCATTGTGATATAATTGGGCATACAAAAGATAAATACTACAAGTTGCATGGATATCCTCGAGGATATAAGTCTAAGAACAGAATTGCTCAGATTTCTGTGAATCAAACATCATCACAAATGGAATCAAAATAGTTCAACCCTTCGTCTTCATCAGATGATGGTCAAAACATCAGTTCCAAAGCTCCTCAGACATCTGGCTATTCCCCATCTGGCTCATTTAATACCTCTAGCTCCAAAATAGAGATCAAAGATCAACATGGCAGGTATATCTCATCAGCTTTTTGTTTGTGCTTCTGTTCCAATCATCGAGCAACGGATAATTGATACTGGTGCCACTGATCACATGGTACATTCAGCCTCTATGCTAATAGAAATTAATTCTTTAGTTTCCACATTCGTTAACCTTCCAAATGGAATCTTTGTTCTTGTAACTCACAGAGGAACAGTGAAACTCTCAAAGCACATCACCCTCACCAATGTTTTGGTCGTTCCCTCATTTTCTTTCAACTTGATTTCAGCCAGCTCTTTACTTAAACATATGACATGCTGTTTAATCCTCCCATTTGATTACCTCTTCATTCAAGACCAGTACACCTGGACAACGATTGGTTTGGCTAAAGAAAAGGATGGCTTATACTACATGGTTCAAGGTCATGAGTTCGATAAGGATAAATCTTGTAAAACCTCTGTTCATGTAGTCTTTGCCAACATGTGGCATTGTAGATTAGGACATCCATCTCCGTCTAGAATGCAACTTTTATATGAGTGTATTCCTGATATAACAAGCTCCAGCTTACAACATTGTACCATTTGTCCATTGGCCAAACAACATAGGTTGTCCTTTCCTGTTTGGATGAATAAAATTGAATCTCCTTTCGAACTTGTTCACTGTGATGTGTGGGGGCCTTTTTCAGTTCCATCACATGACAATTCTCGATATTTCTTAACTGTGGTTGACGACTTCAGTAGATACACTTGGGTATTCCTAATGAGCTCAAAATCACAAACACAACCTCTTATTCGGTCATTTTTTAACCTTGTAGAAATCCAATTTGGTGCCAATATCAAGGCTGTACGCACTGATAATGGGGCTAAATTCAACCTTCAAGAATTTTTTGCTTCTAAAGGAGTCCTTCATCAGCATTCATGCTTTGAGACTCCACAGCAAAATGGCATAGTAGAATGAAAACACCAACATCTTCTCAACGTTGCTAGATCATTGAGATTTCAATCAAATGTTCCCCTCAAATTCTGGGGTGAATGTGTGCTCACAGCCACTTACCTTATCAATAAAATGTCATCCCCTTTGCTATCAAATCGATCTCCTTATGAAGTATTGTTTTCATCAAAACCTGCATATGATCATCTCAAGGCCTTCGGATGTTTATGTTATGTTTTTACACTCACACGACACAGAAACAAATTTGATTCCCGGGCTGAGCCGGCTGTTTTCCTTGTCTATCCTTACGGAATGAAAGGATACAAAGTTTACAACTTGGAGTCCAAAACCATTTCCATTTCTTGGAATGTCATCTTTCATGAACATATTTTTCCATTCAAGCAATTCCCTTCTTTAGCCTCAGATTCCTATTGCATAATTCCGAATGCTATTCCTGATGGATGTTCATATTCAGATTCCATTTTGCACACTCCTGCTACATCCATTTCATCTAATCCTCCTCTTCAGCATCCTTCAGCTTCTTCTCCATGTCTAAAGGAACCTCTCATGCATTCACAACCCATGCCTGAACCGCCTCAACCTGTTAGAAGGTCAACTAGAATCAAGAAACGATCATCCTACCTTGAACAATATCATTGCCAATTGACCACTAACCTTCCTACTTCACCATTGAAATCCATGGTGGCTAGTATTGAGTGTGACATCTCTCATTTTCTTGACTATAATAACCTCTCTTTATCCCACAAATCCTTTGTTCTTGCTGTTAGCAATGAGGTTGAACCTACCTCATACAAACAAGCCGTTTAGTGCCTAGAATGGAGGGAAGCAATGACAAAAGAGATTGCTGCCCTTGAAGAAAATAAAACATAGACCATCACTGATCTACCACCCAGAAAGGAAGCCATTGATTGTAAATGGTGCTACAAAATTAAATTCAACTCTGATGGCACCATAGAGCGCAAGAAGGCCCGTCTAGTTGCCAAAAGATATACTCAATGGGAAGGATTTGACTACTTTGAAATGTTTTTACCAGTGGTAAAGATAACTACCATCAGAACTCCCCTTGTAGTTGCTGCAGTGAACAATTGGCACCTCAACTTGATGTAAACAATGTTTTCCTTCATGGAAATTTACATGAAGAGATTTACATGAAAATTACCCCCAGTTTTGCTGGTAAGGGGGAGTCCAAAGTTTGCAGACATAATAAATCTTTACATGGTCTGAAACAAGCTTCAAGGCAGTGGTTCTTCAAGCTTTCCCAATTCCTTTTAGACACTGGGTTTATGCAATCCAAAGCCGATTATTCCCTCTTCACAAAGCAATTTGGTTCATCATTCATAGCACTGTTAGTGTATGTTGATGATATTGTATTAGCTAGTAATGATCTTGCAGCCATTGAAGACCTCAAGACTGCTATAGATCAGAAGTTCAAAATCAAAGACTTGGGCAAGCTCAAATATTTTTTGGGAATTGAGGTTGCGAGGTCAAGAGAAGGAATTTCCATCTGTCAACGCAAGTTCACCCTTGACATACTCTCAGACACTGGTTTTCTCGGTGCTAAGCCAGCTAAAACCACCATAGAGCAGAATCTAAGGTTGATTAGGGATGCAAATTCGCCTCTTGTTGATCCCACTGTGTACAGACGACTTATTGGAAAGCTTTTATACCTCACCATCACAAGACCTGATCTCTCCTATTGTTTACAAGTCCTCAGTCAATTCATGGACAAGCCACATCAACCTCATCTTGAAGCTGCTCATCGGGTACTCAGGTATCTTAAAGCTTCTCCTGGCCAAGGTTTATTATTCTCATCATCTTCACAGCTACTTATCAAAGCATACTCAGATTTTGATTGGGCTGGTTGCCCATAAACGAGACGATCACTTACAGGATACTGTGTATTTCTTGGTGATTCTTTAATCTCATGAAAGTCTAAGAAGTAGTCAATTGTTTTTAGATCTTCTGCTGAAGCTGAATACAGGGCAATGGCTACCACAAGTTGCGAGATAACTTGGATTAAATACATTCTAGCAGATCTTCAAGTTTCTCATTGTGAGCCTACTTTGTTATTCTGTGATAGTAAAGCAGCTTTGGCCATAACTGCCAATCTCATTCATCATGAAAGAACAAAGCACATTGAACTGGATTGCCATCTGATTCGAGAGAAGATCCAATTAGGACTCATTCATACTTTATATGTTAATTCATAGTATCTTCTGGCAGACATTCTCACCAAAGGACTTGGCTCTACTCAGTTCCATTCTCTTTTATCCAAGATGAGCATTCACAACATTCATTGCTCCTGTTGAAGGGAAGTCTTGAAGTTCAACCATTGGGAGAAAACATAATTCAAATATTCTATGCATCAAGACATGTATCAGACCTCCTCTTGCTTCCCATGCCCTGTTTCCTGATACGCTTGACATCCCACTGATACGCCACTGTGGATGCTGATGTGGACTGCTACAGGGAGCTGGCGCTGAGCTGGAGCTTATGAGGACAAGGGAGAAGTTAACTAATAACTGAATTCAGTTAGTTAGTTGGGATAACTGAATTCAATTGAGGGCTCTTGTATTCACTATGAACAGTAGCTGTAAGTTTATAAATAGGGAGTCGATGAATGTAATGAAGTGAGTCTTATGGAAATGAAAAACTTCTTTTCCTTTTCCATCACTTTTTTGATCTCCTGCATCTTCTCAGTTCAGGAGCTTCCTTGTTCTTGATATTTCACCTTCTTGATCTCCTGCATCTTCCAGTTCGAAAGCTTCTTCATTTTGATAATATATATCACTTTGATTCTCTTTCCCTTGCATATATAATCTGTCTAACCAATTTTGAATCTGTCTTATTGAATTAGGTCTACCTGGTCAGTGGAGATGATGAGAGGAATTGGCATCCCCAACCAAGAGAAAAGTACCCAAACCTATTGATCTTTGTTTGGACACCACAGTCATACTGGATATCCAAACCAACTTTGGAATCCAAGGATTGAAGGGCCCAATTGAGCCTCCCCTCCTTACTCTTCCCACAAAGATGGGCCATCTCTTTATTTGCAACCATCGGTCTCCCCTGGACCACTCGACTGAAGCATAACCGCGGCTGCCTTTGGGGAGGATTTGGGGTTTTAAATGCACCATGCTCGAAGTCCAGGAGAACAAGTATTTGATGCTTGCATGATGGATTGGTTAAAGCAAGAGCAGAAAGGAAAACACTCGCATCACAAGATAAAAGAATGAGATGATAATTTAGATATATATGGAAGAATTGGTTAAAGAAAATGTATTTTTGGATATATGAGATTGAGAGATCACGACATATTAGGGGCTGATATGTTGAACCATATTCATGTTAAGATATGCTAATTGGGATGCGATTGAATCATCTATTGCAAATTTCTACTTTTGGTCCAAATCTTTGGCCAATTGTGATAAATGGTGATACTTGCTTACAAGAATTAATGGATCCTTACTAGCTACCCCTTTTTCCCCGTTAAAGAATCTTTCTTCCAATTCTTTTTTCATCTTTTTCATTTTGTGCAATATATTTCCAATTCACTTATTCAAGTCCTTGACATTAAAGCAAGAATTTTGGTACTTGAGTAGCTAATCTTACCATAGGCAAGCTTTATCATGTTTCTTGATTGAACAGTGCATTGCATGTTACAAAGATTGTCCAAGGTCAAACAAATCATGTGCTATATTTTACCAGCTTTTGATAGAAACTCCAGTAAACTCAGCCTTATGATCTATATTTTAGTTTTTTCTTTTGAGAATAGAAGACACATTTTGATATTAGGTTTTCGAGAGAGAATTTTTGTCCTCCAAGATAATAGCAACTTTTGTCCATTTTTTCTCAGTCCACAAAATATATAGAATTATATATCCATATGCAAACCCTGAGTGCAAAATCATTACACAGACTATTTTACTGAACTCTTCACTCTAATTCATTAAAATATGAAAATATGGGCCATTAATTGGTAGTCGTACGCTATTCAATCTCTCTCATTAAGAAACAAGATTCCCCCTCTTGCTTTTCCTGGTGTAGGATTCCTTGGAGCATCAATTAAAGGATAATTCACTCTCTTGATCTGTAGCCATACCAGTGAGGTGCTATCCTAGTTTCGCTGAGATTGTAAGAGTGGTTCAACTTGGAGGCTCGACAGCAACAATGGCTTTCTAGCTGGCGAGTGGGGAATATCTCAGCCATACAGGTGTTCATCCCAATACCACCATTAGGCATATACGAACAATTAATGCTCTATAATTTCATGGCAGTGACTCGCATCTTGGAGCTTCTCTCTTAATTCCATGGCCATGACTTGCATCTTGGAGCTCCTAAATGGCTGCATTTAATCCTGCTTCTTATTGTCCTTATGCTTGTTACTGGTGGGTTTTTCTGGCTGGTGCATTGTTCATCCTCTTCCCAAAAATAAGAAAAAAAAAGGAGAAAATTCATGAGTTAACACATGCTTGTGTCGCGATATTTTCCCTATCATTCATGCAATAATTTTCCCTACATGGAGTTGGCAAATAGAATACAAAATCGATTATTGTTTTGTATTTGCTTAATTTTACATGGAACGCAATTGTCTCTTCCTTATGTTACAATTTTACCTACAATTACCATATTCATAACTGTTGGGGTTCAAATTTGGCCCGAGGGTGACCACGCCAGAGGAGTCGGGAGAGCTGCCGATCAAGACGGAAAAAGAACGCCACCTGCTGTGCACCGCTGTACCTGCACAAAGTCTCACCAGTATTTCCGATGATGGCCCTCCGATGTTTCAGTTAGCGTGCAGTATTTGTTGACCAAAAAGGTCCTTAGGCGTTACCATGGAGCTATTTATAGTTCCCGTAGAAGTGCTCATCAGGTGTGGAGGTATGGTCTGTCAACATGAGAGGAGATGGCGTTGACCAGGTTGTGCACGGCTACGGCTTGTTTGAGGCACACGGTTTGAACTGTCCCTGCCCACGGTATGGCGCTGGCGTATGCCGCAGGGTATGGCTCTTGTCAGCGGGCATGGCTGGGGCAGTAAGGCGTAGTCCTTTGTCGACGTATCTTGGCGTGGCCATTAAGCGAAACATGGTACGGTGAAGTTGCCACAGGGCATGGCCGCGACGCATACTAGGCGAGGTTAGCTCGGCCATTGGTGGAGATCGAGGTCAGCTCGGCCTTCGACGAGGGCCGAGGTCAGTCTTGCTAGCTTGGCAGGGCGCTGAGGTCGGGCTAGCTTGGGGCCACGATATATGTTCGGTGAGATCAACTTGGTGGATTCTGAGATCGGCCTAGCCTTCTTGACTTTGAAGTCTACTTAGTAGGGTGCCCTAAGCTGAAGTCGGGGCAACATTGTCTGCGGTCGACGGGGCCTCTTCGGCTCTTGGTCGGTATTGAGGTCTGCTTGGCCGGAATGGAATAGTCCCCTATCCTAAGTAGAACGATCCATTTTGTCCCCTATCAATAATCGTTTATATTTGTGCAGCAACGTGCGGTGTGCTGTACATACTCAGATCAGGCTTGTTGGCTTGTGATTTATTGGGCTCAGAAAGTATCTGCCCTAAGATAACTATAATTAATGATATAAATATATATATATATATATACAGACACATACATACATAAATGCGTACACGGGTTGGGACTGGTCTGTACGAATAAGAAATATATCATGTGTTTCAACTACCTCCACTTAATAGGATGAACACTTCTGTACAAATTATGTAACATAGCACTAGGCGACATTTATAAGCTTAGTCCTTTCTCTCTTGTGTCCTTATAGTATTGAACGATTACTTCAATCTCTAACCAAACAAACGGAAAAAAAAAGAAGAAAGAAAACTCATAGCTTCACAAGCCTAGAAGCAGGATGAAATGAGAGAAACAGAAGATGTCGTAAAACGAGCACTTGCAGTATCTTTTTCTAGCCTTGCTCCCCTATCTTTTGTGAAAGGAAGGAACCATTGCATCCATCCATGACCTCATATCAGCTCCCCTTTGCTTCTCTATCAATTAGCCCTTCGTTACCTGCAAGCATCAAGTACTTGTCCCTTCTGGTCAGAGCTGTGCACTGAAATCCCAACGCCTTCCCCATCTTCTCCTGAACGTAGTTGGCCACCTCACGGCTGCTGCACTCCCTGCCATTGATAGAACTAGTGGATACCTTCTCTTCGAACACCACTTCATACCATGGGTATGGATTCATCAGAAAATAGAGTGGATCCAAGCCCTTGAAGCCGCTCGCCGTCGTGCCGTGGAACATGTCGACGTGCGCCTTCAGTGCAACTGGCACCACCTCTTGGCTGATTAGCTCGGCGAACAGCTGGCTGAAGCGGAGGAGATACGGCTCGCGGCACGTCGTCCCTTCGGGGCACACCACAAGGTCTCCTTCTCTGAGCACCGACTCCATCCTCGCCCTGTCGGCCTCTCGGTTCCTCGTAAGCCTGATGGTTTTGATCGGAGAGAGGAACTCCGAGACGCGGCTGATGCTGTAGGTGGTGGCGGTGACGTGGCGTTTAAGAACGGCGGAGATGTAAAGGGGGTCGAGGAGGGTGCGGTGGTTGCAGACATAGATCTGGCCATGAGATTTTCTAGAATGCTCGAGCTCTCGAGGTGGCGAGGAGGAGGAGGTGGTGATCCGGCAGTACATGCCCACGAAGGCAAGGATAGGAGTGGAAATGACGAAGGGAAGGAAGAGGAAGGTGACGGCTCGGAAGATGACGAGAAGGATGCCAAGGGGAAGCCATAGGAACATGCAGAGTGTGGAGATTGGGGTTGGCCTGAAGGCTATCCTGCCATCATGGAAGATTAGTGGCTTAGGGTATGCTGATCTTGGCAGGGGATGCCATCTTCTCTTCTCAGCTTCACTAACCAAGTACACCTCCTGCAAGGAAAGGCAAATAAAAAAAAATACGTTATGACAAGTCACCAACGTAACTAGATCAGTACAAGTCATGGTTAATTAGTAGAAGTATGGAAATTCATGATATGCCGTACCAATCCAAACCGAATGGTATAGAACATACCATACTATATATATCGGTTCGATACTGGCATCCAGTATAGGTGGTGTACCAACACTCGGTATGTCAAAAAAATTTGGTACTGTGCCGTATCAATACTATAGATTCTGATACCAAAACGGCGAACCTTAAGTATACTATTTTATAAGCTATCTATTGTTATTCGTGATAATAAAGGGCTTAGAATCAGAAAACAATGAGGTGTATATATAGCATGTTTTGGGAAAAATATTAAGGTGCTGCTACGTTCCTAGAACGATGGAACTGTAGAAATTACCAAGCTGTGTGCTCCAATGTGTGGTGGTAATTTTAAGAAAGGGTAATAACTGTCACTATCCGTTGGTATGAATAAAACAAGGGATTTGGAGATCTTGGTCCTGCTTTCTCTGTCAAATTCCAACTTAATCCTTTTCTTCCTAACAATATTTAGGATCTAATTTTTCTATACAATGGGACAAAATGGTCCCTGCAGTCTATTTAGTGATTAAATCATTTTGTCTTAAAAGCTAAGCAATGATTAATAACCTAGTCTGTACTACTATCATAATCTTAAATAAGCTGAGGGGACATGTGGATCGCTAAAGGAGTATGTGTTGTTACCGCAGAAAAGGAAAAAAAAAATCATATTTGCCATTAATATGAAAATATTAAGGGAGTGCAATTAATTGGACAAGAGGGATTACTTTGTCCTAGTTATAAAAAATTTTATAATTGTCTTTTTATAGAAAAAAAAGACTGTTTAGATATTTTGCTAAGAAAGGACTAATATGTCAAAATCTCATTGGTTGACGCCTGAATGTGATTGTGGCCAGCATAGCCTTGTGGTCATGGTTTTTTTTATCGCTTTATAAAAAATCAGGCTAGGCATGGAGGACTATTAGCATGGCTTGGGCAATAATTTTAAAATTGCTCAAAAACCGGTCATACTTTCCATCATGCATCTAAGTATGCGTTTTTCAATATTTATGCTTATTCGTGATTTATTGCTTTGAAAACAGATTCATTTTTTAGAAAAAAATAAAGCTTTCCCTGTTGTTATTCTTACTCTTAACAAGACTACGCATGTATGTATGGATGCATGACTCATATGCATGTGCACATTAAATTATGCAATAATTTTGTTATCTTTCATGTACCTATGCGTGTGCTGTAGATCTCAGCGAACATAGCTATAGCTTACTGGTTGCGCCCCTTCACCTCTTCAGAGATGTTTTTTCATATGTATTTGGCATGAATAATTTTTGGTTTCTCTAAAATAATTAGTGATGCTTCTGTTATATATGTGTGTGTACATATATTTATACATACATGCATACCTATATATATATATACACACACACACTCACATACACATACATGCATACCTATA
>JAOXJJ010000001.1:1898307-1911836 GCA_025769935.1 Phoenix roebelenii
TCTGGCTTACGACCAGTTGGGAGTCACTGAAGACCTTCAGGTCGTCGACCTTCAGCTCTTTAGCCAATTTGAGCCCGACGATGAGTGCTTCGTATTCCGCCATGTTGTTAGAGGCGGAAAACTCGAGGCGTAAAGCCTGCTTCGCCACTACTCCATCTGGACTGGTGAGGATGAGGCCTGCTCCACTACCCCCGAGTTCGAGGAGCCATCGACGTACAGAGTCCACGTCAGCCCTGGGGTCTCCTCAGCTGGTGCAGACTCGGGCTTGGCCTCGTCCGACACAGTGCACTCGACTATGAAGTCGGCGAGCGCCTAGGCCTTAATCGCTGGTCTTGGTCGGTACCCAAGGTCAAACTTCCCGAGCTCGGCAACCCATTTCATAATTCTTCCAGCACGATCCGACCGCTGCAAAATTTGCTTCATGGGCTGGTCGGTCAGTACGGCTACCGTGTGGGCTTGGAAATAGGGCCGGAGCCTCCGAGCTGCGATGACCAAGGCGAAAATGGTCTTCTCCAGTTTTGAATATCGGATCTTCGCATCCCTCAAGACTCGGCTGGTGCAGTACACTGGTTTTTGAAGCTTGTCCTCTTCTCGGACCAGGACCGAGCTCACTGCAACCGGGAAGACGGCCCGATACAAGTAGAGGAGCTTTGCCCTGCTAGAGCTTCGTGAATAATGGAGGGGAGGCAAGGAGATGCTTGAGCTCTTCAAAAGCTCGGTGACACTCCTCCGACCACACAAAGTTCTTCGACCGCTTGAGGATTGCAAAGAATGGGAGGCACCGCTCGGCCTAGCGACGAACCTCCCCAGAGCTACGACCCGATCTGTGAGTCGTTGTACCTTCTTAACCGTCCTCGGAGGCACCATCTTCTGTAGTGCTCGGATCTTCTCGGAATTTGCTTCGATTCCACGCTGGGTGATCACGAAGCCGAGGAACTTGCCTGAGGTGACTTCGAACGCACACTTGGCGGGATTGAGCTTTATCCGGTATTTTCTCAGTGTGGAGAATGTTTCGTTGAGGTTGGCCACATGATCCTCCGCCATCCGGCTCTTCACCAGCATGTCGTCCATATAGACTTCCATATTTCGGCCTATTTGGCTTTTAAATATTTGGTTGACTAGCCTTTGATAAGTTGCTCCAGCATTTTTTAGGCCAAAAGGCATCACTCTGTAGCAATATGTGCCCCCGTCGGTGATGAAAGTTGTCTTTTTCTCATCTTCGGGCGCCATCCGGATTTGGTTATACCCCAAGAAGGTGTCCATGAATGTCAGCAGCTGATGCCCCGAGGTGGAGTCTACGAGCTGGTCGATGTTGGGGAGTGGAAAACTATTCTTCGGGCAAGCTTTGTTTAGGTCGGTGTAGTCCACGCACATACGCCACTTTCCGTTGGCTTTCTTGACGAGAACTATGTTGGCGAGCCAGTCGGAGTAGGATATCTCCCAGATGAAGCCGACCTTGAGAAGCTTGTCCACTTTCTAGGCCGTCGCTCGCTGTCGCTCTGGGGCGGAACCTCGCTTCTTCTACCGCACAGGCTTGCATGTTGGCTTCACCTGGAGCCGGCGCACCATGATCTCGGGATCTATTCCCGGCATGTCGGCGGGCGACCAGGCGAAGATATCAATGTTGGCCCGCAAGAACTCGACCAAGTGGCGTTTCTCGTGGGCGCTCAACCCAGAGCCGACCTGTACGATTAGTTCTGGGCAGTTCTCTTACAAAGAAACTTGGGTAAGATGCTCACCAGGCTCTACTCGTTTCTTTCGAGGGCCATCCCGTTCCTCCAAGGTTTTGAAGGAGAGCGTCCGACCCGGTGGAGTTGACATCTCGCCGATCGCTCTTGGCCTGGTGCTTTGACCGGTTGCTTTGCCTTGTGAGTTGCCATATAGCACCACTTCGCTACCGATTGGTCTCCACGAACTTCGCCCATTCCTTGGCTAGTTGGGAACCGCATGAGCAGGTGGCTAGTCGAGACCACAGCTCGGAGGACGTTCAACCCTGGTCGTCCAAGGATGGCGTTGTAGGCCGAAGGCAGGCGAACCACCAAGAAATTTATCCTTACAGTACTTTCTCGGGGGGCGACCCCGATCGTGATTAGGAGGCCGATCTCTCCCTCTACCAGGATCGAATCCTCGGTGAATCCAACCAGCGGGGTGTTTATTCTCCGGAGCTGGGTCTCAGCCATCCCCATTTTTTGATAGACGTCATAGTACAAAATATTTGCCGAGCTTCCATTATCTACTAAGACGCACTTTACATCAAACTTACTTACAATCATGGAGATGACCACAGCGTCATCATGAGGGGTTTCAACCCCTTCCAAATTCTCGTCCGAGAACGAGATGATTTCAGAAGTGCGCGGGCGTTTCGGAGGAACCCTTTCCTCGGCTGGCTCTCCGACCGAGGTTCCACCCCCAATTGTGTTGATGGTGCCGGCAATGGGTCTGTTGGCATTTGGATCTTCGGACTATGTGGTGTTCTCCGCTGGTCTCCTTTCCTCACGCTGGTTCCGCACGAACCGGTTGAGGACTCTGCGGCGAATGAACGCCTCAATCTCATCTCGGAGCTGGAAGCAATCCTCCGTGTCATGGCCACGGTCTCGGTGGAAGCGGCAGTACTTCCTTGGATTGTGCTGGGCTCCAGGATCCCGCATCAGGGGTGGGGGCCGAAAGTAATCCCGTCCCTCGATCTCCATGAGGATCTCCGTCCGGGGAGCATTGAGGGGGTGTAATTCTCATACCTCCCCAAGGCACTCGTGGTCGCATCGGAGACCTTGGCCGAGTCGGGGACCTCGGTCAGCGTTGTCCCTGCTGCTGAGGTGGACTCCTTAGTCGGGGTAGATTCTTGTTTCGACAAGGAGACGGGCTTTTGGGGCGACCGCGCTCCTCGCGGCATCTTTTTTGCTTCTTGGAGGTCTGCTCGGTTGCATTCCGCCGGGAAGCAATGGTCTCTTCAGCCTTCGCGTATTTTCGAGCTTGGAGCAGCATCTCGGTGAAATCAGCGGGGAAACTCTTCTCAACAGAGAAGAGAAATCTGTAGGATCGAGCTCCAGTCTTAAGCGCTGACATGGCTATCGACTGGTCGAGCTCGCGGACCTCCCAAGTAGCGACGGTGAAGCGGTCAAGGTAATCTTTAAAAAACTCCCCTCCCTCTGCTTGATGTCGAGGAGGGAGTCCGAGGTCCGCCGTTGATGTCGGCTGGCAGCGAAGTTGGCAGCGAACTGTCTGCCGAGTTGCTCAAAGGAGGAGACAGTACTGGACTTCAGCCCAGAGAACCAAAACTGAGCTGCTCCCCAAAGAGTAGCCGGGAAAGCCTTGCAGAGCATGGCCTCTGAGGACTCTTGCAGCGCCATGAGAGCTCGGTAACTCTCCAAATGGTCGAGGGGGTCGGTCATGCTGTTGTAGGGCTCCACCTGGGGCATTTTGAACCTCGACGGGACCGGCTCATCCTCGATCTGGCGGAAAAAGGGGGACTTGGTGGTAAACTCAAAGTCTCCCTCGCATCTCGCCTTCTTACTATGGAGCGCCTCGATCTGACGCTCAAGCTTCTTGACCTTCCTGTCGAGCTCTCCACTTTGGGGGATCGCCACGGTGATTTGCTCTAGTGCAAGCCGTCCCGGGACCGATTCAGCTTCCGATGGTTGGGGTCTGTCGCCTAGGTCCCTCCTTGGCAGTCAGACGCCCGGGCTGAGCCTTGGCAACAACATCATTCTTCGACCTTCGAAGGGTCGTGGAGGTTCTGACCCTGGGGCGGTGGTTCGTCTGGTGGAAGCACCAGCAGGACCTGTTCCTGCAAGGGCGGCTGAGCCCCCATCCGTTGCAAATTCTGGACCGCTGCAGCCAAGGCTTAAACCTGCTGCATCAGGATGCTAAGCTGCTCCGGCTGGACCTGAGGGGTCGGGTCCACCGGAGATCTTACTGGCGAATCCTAGACAGAACGTCCAGGAATTGGGGGACGCCGGGAGGCGGTGGAGGCTCCTTTGCTTCTCAACTTCATGGCTACGACTCGGTCCCTTCCTCTAGCGCCAACTGTTGCTGGAAACTGGACCCGGGGGCGGCCACTCGACCGAGGGGGAGGAGCTCCGGTGCGAGTTGGCGAGCGGCGTCCTCCGAAAGACCTGCAAGAAGCCGGTGGCCGGGGTTTCCGGCGCCGACCCTCCGATGCCTAAGTCAGAGGGGGCAGGTGTATAAGCGGGAGAGATAGTGTGCATCCAGAGTTTCAGCCTTCCAGCCCCCTCTAAAATGAAGTTGTTCTCCTTTTATAGAGAGGCACTACGGTTACCTATGAGGTGATCGGGCGAGGTCGCCGTACAACTGTGCACGCCGCATGAATTGGTGCACGAACAGGTGAATTAATGCTGTTATGGGAGACGAGGTCGGAGTCAAGAAGTTGTCGCGGCTGACTGGATGCGGCCGAGCTGAGTTGCCGTGGAGGATTGGAGATCCGTAGATAGCAGGTGACACACGCATTAATTGTTGAGTGAGTCGGGGTTCTGGAGGGGCCATGCGTGATGATGGTTGAGTAAGCTAGAGACGTGCATTAATTATGGAGTAAATCCGAGACCTGCAGAGGCCACGCGCATTAAATGTTAGGGGCGGTGGCAGGGTATGGTATGTTACGGATGTGACCGCGGTAGGTAAATGGCGAGGTCGGACTTCCGAGGTGGCGAGCACCGAGGTCGGACGTATCCAAGGTCGGGCACCTTCGAGGTCGGGCGCTTCTGATCACATGTTCCGCGACGTGCTCACGTGCTTTGAGGCGATTTGTATTACCCCAACACATATATATATATATACATATATATATATATACATGCATATATATATATATATATATATGTATATGTATGTATATGTATGTCTATATATGTATGCATGTGTGTATATGTGTGTCCAATTTTATGCTTGCAACCATGGCACCCTCCTGGAGCCCCTTTACAGCTCCGGCACACTCAAAAGAAAAGAATAATAATAAAATAATAAAATAAATAATAATAATAATAATAATAATAATAATAATAATAATAATAATAATAAAAGAGGCTACCAAGATGATGGCGAGAAAATAGTAGGGCACACATCCAAGATTGGCCAACTAGGGGGTTATCGAACAACTACTTCTCTACCTACCTATTTAAGCTTGATAGATATTAGAGTCAGCCTTCACATCAAACATGTGATAAACTTTGACCTTTTTTTTCATTAGTTTAGCAGGATTTTGCCATGATGGTCCTTTATACTTTGAACACCAAAGCTCTCACATTAAGCTGTGGTCTCCGTCTCAGTCTCGTGCCTTCGCTCCGTCGCTATAGGTATCATGAATAATACAGCTAACCTCCAAAGATTAATGCATCGCATAGATAGATAAATCCAAAATCTAAATTTAAGTGATAAAGTTTCAAAACCATAAATATCGATTGTTCTGAGCCTTTCCATCGTCCATGCGTTCAAATTAAAATTTTTCACTTCAACAACAAAACCAAAAAGTTGCCACCCCACGTACTTGATAACATCTCTCGCTCTCTCACGCAATAGTCATCACCACCATTCCATTGAAGAGATAATGACAAATGGGAAATGATGATAATGATACAAATGATATTTTCTCCTTTCACGCATCAGTTCTTATGCACCACCTCATGACTTGGCATTGTGAGATGTCTACTGTGTAAGTGGGCTTTTAAGCTGAAAAGTACAAATATCCACCCTCTTAATATCTCTTCTTTATCAATCTCAACTCATATTAACCATGATACCTACAGTGTGAACAAGAAACCATAAATAGTTAGGATAGTTCATATTCGACTTTTATAACTACAAAGGACGTTCCTTAATTAAAGCCAAAGATATTGTTAGGAAAGACACTTGTAGATACAGATTTCTTATCTCCAACCGATACAAAGCTATAAGACTAGAGGTCCAATAATTTAATGAATAGCAAAGATTTACTCCTTGCAAACACTATGTTCAACATCAATCTCTACTTGTTATCTAACTAATCGTAGTGAAACAAAAATAAGAAAATAACAAGAATATTCATCGAGATAAATGGAGTCAGATCTGATAGATCATTAGGAATGATATTCATCCAGCATAAGGAGTTTAGTTCAATGGAGATGTTGTTGAAATCCATTTTTTTCTTGGGAAATATTATGACTTCAGTTCTGGTCTATTCGTCATCCAAGCCTAGGATTGTCGAGACAGTTACTCGATGATTCCCAGTGTTCCTATGATTTCATGAACTCTTTGTGAGCTTGCAACAGCTCAATACAATTCATGCGATAAATTGCATGCCCCAACATTTAAGCTTTTCTCCCTCCTCTCTATTAGAAAATACACTATTTAGGATTATATATAACAATTCTAATCTACAATTCTTATATTTCATAAGTAGTTTGAGAGTGTTGAGGAAATTGATCAACTATGGAAAATTGTAAATTTGGACCACTCCCGATCCCTATTTATACATTTAAAAAGCTAATACATGGTTGGAATACGATAAAACCAAAGAGTTTTGTTATTACAATTATTATGAAATCAATGATCCTAAACAAGAATATAATAATTTAGAGTTTGGATGAAGATCATGTTCTTGTACTCAAAAGAAGTTTTATTAATTGCATACCAAAAGATATGTGCTTCATTAAGAAGACTTTTTTTTTGGCATTACATCTAATTTGATTAGATTATAATCAAATTCCTTGTCTGAACATTTTTAGTAACTTTATTTATTATATTACTCTTAAGAAACAATGATAAAAAAAATGCAAAGAATTAAAGTTCTAGATATTTTAAAGGACTCCTGCCATGGGTGGTTTAGCAAGTGAAAAGTCTATCATAACTGATTTCCTCTTAACTTTAAGCTGAGCTTGAGCATAGTTTCATCATTTTCATGCACCAAGATCTCTCTTACATTCAATTGGTGTAAATTAAGGAAATTAAATGTTATTAGGATGATAATTCTTTTTCAATGGAGAAATAAAATAATAACTAAAAGTGAAAAATGATACATAAGCAAGTGAGGAGACAATTTATACAATTCGTTCATTTCATTCTCTAGAAATATAAATTGTCTTGAGTTAAAGTTCTTACTTTTCCATATGAAATGTCACATAAATTTCATATAGAAATTACTTTAAATCAATGATTTATTGGTCTTCAATAAAAATAGGATATTCAACTGTGGAGGTGAGTTTCATGCCATACTATTGGACATTGAGGAGTCATTTTTGGCCGCTGTGCTATTTCCCCTCACTTCTGATGATCGTGACATGATTGTGACGTGTAAGCCGCCTGTACCCATTACGTTGCTTTGCTTTCCAACTGCAATTGTGTTAATGCATATTAATTGTTCTTGGTGTTTGCATTTTGTTTGAGTTTTGGTAGTTAGTCAATTCTCAATTTAAAAAAAAATCTCTGTTACTGTGTTCTTTTAGTTTAATTAATTCAAGGAACAACACTGTTTTACAGAAATTTTCAAATATTATTTTATTTTACATCTATGATTTTGATGATGATGTTGTCTGAAGAGTGAAAAAAAATATATATAAATATACCAATTCTATAAATTCTATTTTCTTTCTCATAAATCTTTTAAATTATAATTTGCCATATTGGAGTATCGAACAATACTGTAGTGTAACGATAGCGAATCAACACTCGATACAAGAAACGTATCAATAACAAAAATGGATCTACACTAATACTGTACCAATATAGTACCTATATGAAACCGGTATTGTAGACCTTGCTTTAAATATTAGAGCAATATTAACAACATGATTACATGGTGCCGGGTCTCTTGTGAATATCTACCACCTAGTACTAGATGTGTAGCTCAAGAATAATATCATTTATTTGATTGTATTGTTTCAGCTCAAGGCCTGCTATCAATATTAATTACTTTTAGTAACAAGTGGAGATTAATGTTGAAGATAGCTATTTGAATTGATTTATAAGGATGGAAAATTAAAAAGAAAAGTCTTATGCTAGCCTATAAGCCTCTCCAGCCCTGACTTCCATTCACCTTTTTTTTTTAAGGACTGCACCATTTTTTCGGAAGTCATCTAACCATTCAATTCATGTAAGAATTTTGAAATAGATAAGACTATTAGCCTTTTGTTTTTCATCTACTGCTCATGCGCATTGCACATTCAAGTTATTAATGTATACTAAAAATATACTAATATATAATGGTTTACAAAGCAGGGAATGACCTTCTCTCCTTGTTGCAGGCATGAGCAAGGAATAATTAATCCAGTCGAATTGTTTACGATAAGCCTAACTATTTCAAGAGAAAAACTATCATAAATTACCCACAACATATCTTTTTATCTTTACGCCTATCATAATTATTCCATTTACACCTATCGCTTTATTTTTGTTTTCTTGGTAAAAAGTACCTTTAAGCTAGAATTATATCAAAAACTATAGACAAACAAAAAACTATTTGTAAAGTAGCTATTAATAGGCATGACTTTTGGTGTTCTGATTATTCCTATTCGTTGTGTTCATTTCAAAAATTCAAAAAGAAAATCCAGAATAGCTAGGTTAAAAGGAGCAAAGTGGGGAGGGAAAGATTGATTAAAATGTTGTGCCCCAATCTGGAAATCTTCTTATGCCCATGTAGAGCATGATCCATTGGTGGTCACTTTTACCCCTTCCTAACCCAAGCATGGGTTTCTATATAAGTACAAAGAACAACAAAAATGGGAACAAAAATGGTAAGTATATCTGTACAAAAATGTCAACTGTAGCTACAATAACTATTGAATATTTACATGCTATAATAACTATCGGTACAAAATTAGAGAAGAATATTCAAAAATAGCACTATTGATTATGGCTTAAGTTGACCCTTGATTACTGAGATCATCACTTGGTTCTATTCTTGATTCCTATAAAAAAAATCAGAGATGAATATTCAAAGATAACACTAACATAGCATTTCTAAAATGACTATTGGTGTTTTATTTTTTATTTATATATCTGGTTAATGCTTTGGATGATTCCTATTCCACTCTAGCGGTGCTTGAGCTCGGCAATAGAAGACTAACCTCAGACGTATGACTGGGGATGGCAATTGTTGGGTCGGATTAAAAATTCATCAATCCGAATCTAACATATGTATTAAATAAGTCAAAAAATCATGTCTAAACCTGACTAGCTTATTAAACAAGTAACCTAACTCGACCCACAACTTATTTATTAAATAGGTCAAGTTTAAGTTAAACAAGTTAAACAGAATTTTAACAAATTAAATAGATTTTAATAGGTTAAGCAGATTGAATTAAAAAAGATAGAAATAGTATGTTTTAAACGGGTTAAATAAGTTTTAAACAAGTTAAATAGATTGGGTTATGAGCCGACCTAATTATTAAACAGATCAAAACACATTAAATAGATCAAAGGTCTAAATTCGAACCCAACCCATTTCATAAAGAGATCGATATACGTGATCCGTTTATGATCGTCAAATCATTCACAGGTGAGATTGATGGATTGGATCATAAATTATCATATCTACTTAGGATAGGCTCAAGTGGGTTGCCTGACCTACCCACCTAAACCCGACCTGAGTTTGCTTTACCTCTAATTCCATTCATCAGCTGCCACCAGTTTGATTTCTTACCACAATTCTTGCAATCAAGACCATTACATTTAATAGCATTAAATGTAGATTTGGACCAATTGCTGCCTCTTGAAGCCACCGACAGGATCTTAAGAGCTTAGGAAGGATTGTTTGGGTAACCTTTTTAATACCTTGGGCCTCTACAAAGAATGTGCCATGTCATGGAAAAATGGCATGCCCAAATGCACATGCATGTGAATGGGTTCAAGAGTGCATTTATCTCTCATTTTTTTAAGAGAAAATAAAATAAGAAAATCTTTACTCTCTCCCCCTTATCTCCATAGTTCATGGGGAGCCCAGGTTGATAACTTTCCTTCTTATCCATTGCCCAATAGAATCTCCCTTGTAATTCCACACACTTTTTCTTTCTTTCCTTTTTTTTATAGAAGAGGATGGGCAAGGCATATCAAAATTTGTTGAGATCATGAATTATTGTGAAGGAAAGGGTGGAACCAGGAAACAATCCCCACAGTGATACAAGCTGGCTTTTTCATTGAAAACTAAGCTGGTAATGCATTGGCTGTTTTTTTTTTTTCCTTTCTGGTATGTATCTCAAATCAAATGTTAAAGACTTGAAAACTAATTTCGCTTCGCTTTATATCAGATGGACTAGAAATTGACTAAACAAACTTGCACTACTAATCAAGACATTGATCAGCATGTCAGGTGGAACACCCTTCTTCTAAACAAGAATACCCCTTCCTCACAAGCATCAGCCATACTTCTCTTCATTCAAGGATCTTACATCCTTTCCTTTCTTCATCTTGTCAGTTTGCACCATCAACTCAGTTTCCTAAACACAATCAGAAGCCCTTGCATCTCAAGACAATCCTCTGTGTTCTGGAGCCCCCCTTATTCCTTTCTTGATACCCACAGTTGTATAGCTTACCAAGATAGGGTGCATTAACCACATCAATGTAAGCCAAACATAAATCTCTTGCAAGTGTTGCCCACCAAATTCAACCAAATTCTCCATCTACCCGACTTACGGTGTTATTTCACATTTTCACTATGTATATTTCCAATGTCTTCAAGAAGAAGATTTTAATCCTTACCAGTATTTTTCCCACTTGGTCCTATGTCATACAGTTTAGTTTATTTGTCCTCCTATAAGGTCAGCATCTTACCCATGGACAATTACTGTGCATTTACTGGTGTTTATCTTTTTAAGTACTTCTATAGAGAACAATCTTTTTCCCATGCTATCAACATCAAGATGAGCTTGCTACATTTTTCTTCAGATGAAACATTTTTGTCGGAAACATGTATTTACAGTCCATTCTTCCTTCTATTGCTTTTAGGTCAGTGTTCTTGTATTGCTTTTAATCCGTTCTCTCAATAAATTGATGGGTTGATTCCCTATCTTTCCATTCGAAAAAAATGCATTCTTTCTTCAGTTCTTCCACCATAAGCTTTGGTAGGAAATCTTGTTCTAAAAGTTGCCAATCTTTCAGCCAAAGACAAAAGCTTTGCATTGCATCAAAGAAGACAAAGAAATCAAGAAACAAGACAAAGGAGACTAGAAGTTCAAATAATGTCAAAAACCATTTTGGGGCAAGTTAGGTCCTTTGAGTTCCTAGATGGGAAGCTCATGATTATGTACTTCAAATTTTCTTCTAGAGAATTACTTCTAGCTCTAAGGGCAAGTCTCTTAATCTATCAATAACAATAAACAGCTCCGAGGTCACAACCTTCCAAACATAGCTTGCTACAAAAGAAAAGAAAAAAAAAGGCACCGAGTACATTTTACCGGAACATGGTACCTTGTTTTATTTCTTTTCAAGATGGAGATATCAATCCTTTTCACTCTCCCAAATCCTGCTCAAATTACACATCTGCCTGCTTCTCCATAGACATACAGCCAATATACCTGCTCTATAATGCTGCAATTAGAACAAAAAAGAGGAGATAGATAAACAAATGCCGAACAAAATAAATAGTTAATGCACGCACTCATGGCTGTACTGGGTGGAAAGGAGAAAAGGAAATAAGACATGATAGAACTAATAAGACGCAAGTGCAAGATTTTCTTGTTATTACAGGATGCGTTAGCTTTTATTTACCGTTAGCTTTTATTCACCAGTAAAAAGGTTAGTTTTTTTTTCTAAATCTATTCTCTCCATTCTTGCTGTAGTGGCATGTGTGTTTAAGGTCTCATAAGACATAATATCCTAATCATCCCATAACAGATTCATTTTTCTGAATGAGAAGGATGAGCCAATTAGGTATGGTGATAGTGAAGATCCAATTAATCCAAGAAAAATATGTAGCACACTTAGGAGAAGCTGATTTGGTGAACCAAGAAAGCCACTTAAGAAGCTCTGCTGAAACTAAACTGAGAATGATCCTATCCAAACAAATAATGATGATCAAGAAGGATCATGAATGGTTAGAGCTTGGACTTGCTCTGAAAAACCCACTTAAAATATGGAGCTAAAATTTAGAAGAAAAAATAGCAAGGAATTTTAAATTCTCATCCGGATCCCTTGTACACCCACCATCATAATGCCGAAACTGACTGATGACATTTTATTTACAAAAAAACTAACATGATTTCAGTGTTCCGATAGATTTCTTTCCAAAAAGATATCTCAAGGAATAGCTTGCAATCTACAGTATTGCAGATTAAGTATCAATAACAATTTATGCAAACTTCGTGCATTTTTACAGCACATATAGCTTAAAGACTATTGGGGGTTTTCTTGCTGATGAAGTTTCGATAATAACCTGCAAACCTTCCTTGATGAGTAAGGTTTTTCTTTCTTTTTTGGGGAAAAAGAGGGGACAGAACAATAAAATATGGCTTAGCAATCAATGGGCGTGTTCCTGAACTCTGGCATGGATGCAGTAATTTTGAAACCATAAATTATATATAGGATATGATAAAAGATTATCTAGGATATGGTCTTTATTGTAGAACAAAGTCACCCTAGACATAAACCTAGACCTGTGTATACCAAACTAAACTCCAAATAACATAGAAAGGACCACCATAAACCAAAAGGAATTTGCTATTGCATCAATGTTCTATCTTGATCATTAATGTCAGAGACATGAGTCCAACTGAAATAAGATATGCTGATTTTTATATCAGACGTGATTGCTCACGGCAAACATCCTTAAAACTGAGTAAGAAAGTCCAAATAATCAATCCTTTATCTATAAGGTAAAATCTTTTTGGTTTTAAGTGAAATCATCACACGTCAGAAGAAAGGAAAAAGTTTCAGCATTTATCCACAACAATGGAAGTAGAACTACAGTGTCTTATGTCTTTTTAAAAACATAATGCCCAGTTAATCCTTCTTTCATCCCTTTCCTATTCAATACTCTTCTTCTCAAACACTTTTTCCTTAATTTATTAAAAATCTTGCATAAAGGGTCCCGGCATGGAGAAAACAAGAAGAAATATCGCAAAGACGCACACAAAACAAAAAAGAAAAAGAAAAATTCATGTGCTACAGACATTACAAAGAAGTAAGCATGTTAGAATCTTCAAGATATCAGAGATCCCAGTTGGGATCCACCACAATTTCATGAAAGGATAAGGTCAACAAAAAAAGTAAGCCTCCAGAAAAATTCATAAAATGTTAGAGTTTTTAGCTGCAACCAAGCTAAATCCATCTACAGGTTAATATAGTCTGAGAGAATTTAGTACTTCAGCCAACAAAAATACAAAGAAGGCCCTTAAGCAATGCCTGATTGCCCAAAAAAATGGAACCCTGTTAAGGTCCATGTGAATTTGTAGAACATAATAAATTAAGAAATGGGAGAGAATGATACTATACAAGAGGGGCCGTCTTCGGAGATAGCAGTCAAGAATATTAATTTAAATCATAACTCGACTCTCTTTCCTTCCAATTAGACAAAAGTCCCTCAAGATCCTACTTCAATGTCCTCGTGGACA
>JAOXJJ010000001.1:1921518-1986380 GCA_025769935.1 Phoenix roebelenii
CTCCTCTTGATAAGGCACGGACCTTTCCGCTGAACAACCGATGTGGGACTATCTGGGACACCCATCCCACAACAATTCTTATAACACTCGATAAGTACTATTGAAGTTTCGAGCATGCAGCCTAAAGATGGTATAGACAAGCAATGTAAATCATTTGCAAGTAGTAATATACAGCCATATGAGCGAAAATGTGTTCCACAACCTAGAGTTGAGAAAAATGGTTTTGTTTTGTTATACCTTAAAATACAATTTGCTCACAATTTGAAATGGTTAAAAGATAGAGCCATTAAACAAATTAATCACTATCAAATTCAATCAACGGAATTAACAAATTTAACAGTCTAAGTCATGTATGCACACATTATTTTCTTCAAAAAGGAAAATGACATAACTTTAGAAAAAATTATGGGCAAAGGTCGATGTGAACATAGCTATTTCACCTGATCCATGCCTCCAGATTGCGTTCCAATGTGGCGTTCACATTCACATGTAAGTTGAGCAATTTCTTTCTGCAAAAGAGTAAATGAGATTAATGCTAGCAAAATATATACTTTCGATTTTTTTTTAAGAAAAAAAAATTGACCAGGCTCATCAACAAAGCCCCATATTTATCATTCACCAATACTATACCAACTTACAGAACATTCCACAACCTTTTTATTGTCATGTTAGGTTTCAATGTACAGGTGTAAAAAGTGAAGATAATGATCAAATTTAAGGACATTCAGCATAGATGCCAAGCTCGAGGCAAATGCATGAAAATTTAAGGTTCTCATGAAACTATTGTCATTCAGCTTTTATTTATCAACCATCAAGTTGCAAATACTAGCCTATGTACTTAATCCAATTCTCACAAGATAACTTATACGCATTATGCATTGTGTTGGTGACAGCATGTCAATACGGTTGTTGTTTAAGCAGTTCATATTCCTGCAGTTGCTTCTAAGTTAATATTTTGCTAAAGAGACATTGTACATATCTGACTAAAGATTAGAACCCAGTTTCCTAAGTTCTAGTGCAGAATGTTTAGATCGTAGATGCAAAAATATAACATAAGAAAAATAAAAGGAATAACTATTTAAAATGACATACAAACCATTTGGGAGAAAGCCAGCCATGAGCTGACTTGATCAAATGTATTAATGAGTTATCTGTTGATGTGTTGTTAGCTGTTAGTGACAGTATCAATGGTGGATTTGCAATTAAATAGTTTAGCAACCCAAAATTTGACTACAATTGTGAACAGAATATTTTAATGATAGGACTTGTAAACTTCACAATTGTGCTGCCTGCAAGAATTATATTTCAAATGAAACTCGATAGACCACAGCTGTACAGGAGAAGCTAAGTTACCAGCCATACAAAATAGCAGTCGTCCCCAGACGTACACACTCTAACCCATCAGGATAAGAGACAAATTTGCCCAAATTTTGATTTCCGAGGAAAAGAATTGAAAAATGTATAAAGCCATAGATTTAATTGTGGAAAAAGAGATATTCAAGAAGTAGTTTTGAGACGAAACAACCAATATAATAAATTAGATAAGGTTTCTGAACAGCAAAAACTGCAATTAATCAATCATGATACTTTTTTCAGAATATGATGCCTGAAGGGCACTACCTTGGGGAAATTCTTGCTGAAAACAGCCATTATAGAAATTGTGGCAGAGCAAACAAATGCTGCAGAGCTTGATAACCCAGACCCTAAATGACAACAAAAAACATAAAGTCAACTGTTGAACATATCATGCTGCTGAGGCACACCACTATTGCCCTTTCCCTGGTGCTGTGGCTGGGAGGGTGTTAACAACAATTATTGAACATATCAATAACCATTTACCATTAATAATGAGTTAGAAAATCAGAAATGAGAACTGAAGAGCAGCACCTGTGGGAACAATCCCATCAACAACAACATCAAGGCCAACAGGTACACCAACATCTATTCCTTTTGATTTAGCAAACTCGTAAAACCCTTTGTACCTGCAGATAGAGGTTTTGTCAAGTAACTGGACCTAAGTCTTATAGGTACCATTATCTATAAACAACTTAAAATACACAACAAATGACATCAAAAATTAAGTACAATGCACCCACTGCTTTATAAGTGCAGTCATGTGGAAGTCATAATGGTGACAAAACAAAACTAAATATACCATGTACCATTGATTTAAATGTGAAACACATTTTCTTTATGAGAATGGCTTTACAAATTATACTTCATAATGATTCTTTTCAAGGACAAATCTATAAAATGGAAAGCGCCTTTATATCCTTAATCACTACATCCATCATTTCATTTTTCTTTTTTTCATATTTATTCACCTTTTTCAATTAATTGGAGACTTCATTCTCCTTAGGTTGTAATTGGCTTATGCTTTAAAGTTTCCAAGCCTCCTCCATTTGTTCCCTCCCATTCTCATTCATTCAGAATACACTGGGCTTAGCCAAATTGTTGTGTTGTATGAATGTACTTCTAGAAATTTATGCTTGAGTGCAAACAGATTGATCTACTTGCTTTTATTAACATCATAGCCGTAACCAAATGCCAATCATTTCCATCTTACTTCAATCAAATTATGGATAGATGTTAACCTGATGGTGACATACATCTAAGGCTACAAATAGGCCAAAGCTGGCCAGAGGCCCACCAAGCCAGGCTAGCTTGTGGTCACGCTTTGGGCACACACTGACAAGATCCAGTTTAGGGTGGGGCCCAACTCCAAGACTGAAGATGGCTCAAAATCGGGCGTAAAGCCCAATGCCAAGTGCCTGATTCCCATCCCCCACCCATTCCACTTCCCACTTGATTTCCTCTCTCTCTATCCATCCGATCACTTTCTCTTCCCTCAACCCCCCTTCTCAACGACTCTCCTCTCTCTCACCCTCTCCTCAACCCCTTCCCCACCAAATCTCCTCTCTTCCTTTCCAATTTCCTCTCCCTCTCTCTCCCCAACCAATCCTCTCTCCCCACCCGATCTCCTACCAGCCCCCAAGCCCCCTCCCACTTGATTGCCTCTCCCTCTTCCCTTCTCCCCCCACCAGGCTTGACTGGGGCAAGCCTCGTTGAGCTTCAATCCTTTCTCCCCACCCGATCTCCTACCAACCCCCAACCCCCTTCCCACTTGATTGCCTCTCTCTCTCTCCCCTTCTCCCCCCACCAAGCTTGACTGGGTCAAGCCTCGTTGGGCTTCAGGCTTGGCTCAGGTTTGGGCTCCAGGAGAACCTTAAAAAAACTTTTCAAGCTCAGGCATGGATCAGAGCTCGAAAAGTTTTTCTCAGGCCAAGCCCAAGCAAAAGTGAATCCCAACTTGGCCCAACACGATTCTAGCCCTACATATACCATCAAGTAGGTAGTCCGAATTCAAGTAGGCATTCACCTTTTTCTTAAAATTTAAACCATTAAAATCCTTTGAATTCTAATAATTGTATTTGGTAATATATGTTTTAACCATCTTCCACGCACATGGTTGATCATACTTACATCATGATTTGCTATGTTTGTCATTATAGGACAATGTCTAGAGAATCAAGAGTAACAATGCTAGCTCTTGATTCTAAACAAGTACGAGATTCAGATCACGTCACTTTCTTTTAGCACTTCCGCCCACTTCTCTACCACTATTTCTTTTCCATCATTGATGGTAACTTCCCAAACATCCAACCCGCTCCTCTAACTAATTCGCCTCCCTTTCCCTAGCATCTATTTTTTCATGGCCTCCCATTTCTTGCATGTAGACAGATGAATTGATTGTTGATGCACTAGTGAAGGCTCCCTATAGAGTTTTTGATCATGCCTTTTATGCATCAAAGATATCATTTAATATTGCCTTCAATGCTACTAGCTCCCCCTGCTGATTAATACATATGTGTTTTTTCCTTTTACCTTCACGGTCATTCTCTTACTTTCCAACTTTGAAAGGCTATCTTGCTGTTCATTGCTCACCAACATATCCAGAATCACTATACATTTCTCTCTAGTTGGCAAGACTCATAAATTACAAGAGATGGTAACGACAACTCACTCTGGTGATGTAATTGAACATGGGCTAAACTTGTGAGCAATGGAGTGTCCCAATGTTTGTTAAATGTTGGTTAAGAAGAAAACTTTATTCTGGCAGCAAATTGTTGTTGTTGTTGTTGTTGTTGTTGTTAGTGTGTTTCATCAAAAGATAACTTCTAGCTAAGAGATGCTTGATAGACATTCTAGACTTTTACAGATTACATAACTGTCCATTCCATCACCCCACTAGAATGGACATGAGAATAGGTATTCTTACTTCATAAAACATTTCAAAGGGTTGTCTTTTTTCCACTCTTTGAAGATGTCCTTGTATCTAAAATATATAGGACAATGTTCATATATGTATACCATATTGTACATAGACTCCAAGTTTGACACCCTAACTCCACCCCCACTCAACCATCAACAATTGACCAAAGGTAATCCAATGAATTTTATTTGCTTTCACTATAAGGATGAAAAAATAACCTTCCTTTCGCTACAAGTTAACTTCTGTAAGTATGGACTACATTTTGGTGGGAGAGAAATGTTAAAGTGTAATATAGAAGGTGAGAGTGAGTGTATTATTTTATTTTTGCAACTTTTAACTATAAGTTTTCAGTGTTACATGCATTTCATGGTTCCCAACAATAGTTAGAGTTATTGAATTAGCTTCTCTAACATGTTTTCTGAAATCTGTTACTTTGAGATTTAATGGAAAGTTCATTGATTCAGCACCTAAGAAGACGACAACATCACACCCACTGATTTAACCTATTCACATACATTGAGGAATTATGTAGGGGTTCTTGTTTGAATACAACCAATCAATAGTCAGAGTTTATATTATATAGTGCTAAAGTTAAAGGTAGACTGCATACAATTAATCAAGAAAAACAAAAGGCATTCCATCGGCTAAATTAAAGAGACAAAGTATTTCATGAAAAAAGAACAATGGAGAATAGTGCCTCACCCGCAAATAAAATAATGTCCCCACTTGTGGTTCTTCAAATCAATTGCCTGCAATAATGAGAAAACACATTGTCTGTCCACATCATAATTAATAGAGAAGACAAGCTTACAGATGAAAATTAATAAAAAAAAGAAATATAAAAATACATAAATCAACGGCACAAAAATCCAACAAAAGATGAAGGTACAGAAACTATTCCACATTTTCCTCTTCCTGGCACAGTCCTCAGCATTCAAGTGTGCCTTCTCTAAAAATATCACCCATGCAAGTTTTGTTTTAATATAGGGAACCCACCAAACAACTACCATTTCAAAAACTTTGGATAACCTCCTCGAAAATGGGAGAGGTGCAACCGCCGAGCTACAGCCCAGCTTATCATGCTGCATCTTTAAATTCTCACCTATCAAAATTCTTTCGGTTCAATCATTTAGAAGTTTTATATCCTCTATTCATATTATTCTACAAAAATCTGGATAAAAAGCAAAATCAAATGTTCTTGAATCGTCCAAACAGATCGAAAAGCTGAAGATCCGATATCTCGATGTCAAATTCTTCAACATAAAACCAAGTAAAAAGGAAACAAAGGGAAAAGATTCCCACTTGATTAGGATCCGCAGGGTAAGTACACATGGAATACTTTCCATTGACATTCCCAATCCGGAGCACCTTCTGCGACTCCCCGGCATCGTGCTTCCTGATCGCCACAATTGTGTCATGCCTTATCGCCATCGGCAGCACCGAGTACCCCTCGTAATCAATGTGCTCCCCTATCAGATTCACCCTCCCTACAAACCAAAACACGGAAATTCATCAAAACCGACCAACCCCACCACCGATTTCCAATCAAAAACAGCTCCAAAGAAAGCGAATCGGAGATCAAGAACCTTACCCGGCGATCGAGCGTAGAGCTCCGGCTCCTGGCCGAAGAGCTCGACGAACTTGGACTTGAGCGTCTGGAACCGGATCTGCGCCTCCTCCAGCGGCGATCCCTCGCCGTAGACCGGCTCCAGGGAGGAGTAGATCGGGACCGGAAGCTCCTCGTGCGCCATGGATCCAAGAGAACTCCTCCTAGGGTTAGGGTTAGGGTTAGAGTTTGTCCTCACTCTCGCGGGAACTTCTCTCAGGCCGGGACTCAACGGAACGAGATATTTGAATGCAAGGGAAGGATATAGAGAGCGTTAAGTACAGATCTTCGCATAAAACTTATATGCGAACTAGAAAATCTTTCAAAGTATGTGTGCATATTTCAGAAAACGTGGACGGCAGATGTAGGATGTCGCATGGATATTTGTATGCGAAGATATGGTTGGGAGTGTGAGTAGGGGATGAGGCCATGAGGGAGGGTGGAGAGGGAGTCAGAAGAGAAACCGTGGCCGTTGGATGAAGTGATGGAGGGTCCGGAGATATCGCGGGAAAAGGATCGGCGAACCCGTTGGGGCCGTTTACCTACGTGGGATTATTTGGACTAATTTGCCCCCACCTGGCATGATTCTCTGGCTTTTATTAAATAAAATTTGTGAATATGACATTCTTTGTGGTCAAAGAAAGTGATTGGGGTTTGATTTCTTTGTATTTTTTTTATAGTTTTGGAATTGATGGAATGATGGGTTTAAGGGTTGCATGGCATGTGAAGTGCACCATGAAATGGAAATCAATTAGTGGAAAAACCTGTGCATTATGCTTCCTGGGATCGCATAATTTTTAATAATTAATATTGATAGTCAGCCTTGAGCTGAAGCATTCCAATCAAATAAGTGATATTATTTCTAAGCTGCACACCTAGTACCGGATGGTCGATATTCACAAGAGATATGGCACCATCTTGTCACATTGTTAATATTACTATAGTATTTAAAGCATGGTCCATAACACTTGTTTCAATACTCATAGTATTGATATAAGTTCTCGTACCAAGTATCAATTTGTTATCAATATGGTGTAGTATTGACTGGTATCAGAAACCAAAAAATATAATCCAATATTGTGAATTATAACTTGGAAGACTATTTTGCAAAAATGCAGTGTATTATTAATAGTTGATGAAACTAATGAATGTCGAAAGTATTAATCAAATGTAGATTGGTGAACCATCTCATTAATGAATAAAGGTTTGACTTGCATGGTCGAAAGTCTACATAGTGCTCTTTAGAAAGATAGGTTTGAGCACGAGCAATTAGCCAACCTCAATCCCACAACAGTTCTCGGTCACATGCTAAAGTCTTATACTAGAGTCATCTTTTGGTACAAAGCGAGGTTGCTAGAGACACAGGTTGTATCTTTTGCATGAAAAAAGGATTTTTAGTTATTTTGAACATGAGAAAAAGGGAATCCATCTTTCTTTCCTATTTTCTGGAGCTCTAACTTTACCATGATATATAAGTTGTCAGTTGCTCAAAAAGGTATAAAGAGATTGGTGAAAGCCAGTGCTTTAAGCCATACTGGCCTTATCACTGGTCCAATTATCAACTAATTGATGTAAGAACTAAAAGAGTCATTAGTGAAAATGCTTGAATTAAATTTTTTTTATCATCTTTGTACATTTTTTTTTCCATTAGAGTCCCACCTTTTGATTGATATTAATGTTTTACTCACATCCTTCTCATCCTGGTAGACATCTTTTTGCATTCATTGCAACATGGGCAATTGCATAATTTTCTTAACAAGAAGTTATGTTGCTTGAAAAGGAAAATTCATGTCCTTCTTAAAGTTTGTAAGAGCATCAGCATCCTTCATGTGATCAATTCCATGTGTGACGGTCAGAAACATCAGTTTCTTTCAGCTGGGATAATAACTTGAATATTTTTGAAAGAATTACTCATTGATTTTAATATTTATGAATTTAAAATCAACAATAAGATAGTAAAGGAAACTTAATTTTCAGCTAGAATAGTGAAGGAAATAAAATTTACACAATTGGTATATTTTTATTTTTTTTCACTGTTCAAACAATATCATCATTAAAATCCTGAATGAACAGTAAAATAATAACTGAAAATTTCTATAATACAGTGTTGTTTTTTTAATAAATTAAACCAAAAGAGGAAATTTTTTTAAAATATAGAATCAACAAACTACCAAAACTTGAACAAATGGAAATATAAATGAGCAATCTACATGAGCTCAACGTCTTTTTCCTTCAAAAATAAATCCACATTATCACAATTGTAGGCGGCCAGGCAGACCAACATAATGGTACATGCTCATACATCATCATTGCTCGTAAAGGAAAATAGCACAACGGGTAAAGATGACTATTCTTTATCCAACAGCATGCATCAAACTCACTTCCACCCTAACCTTGAGATACAAAGTAATTTGTATATCAAATTTATACGATGTTTCATATGAAAAAGTAAGAACTTTAACTCAAGATAATATATATTGCAAGAGAATGAAACCAAAGAATTATATAAATTGTCCCCTCACTCATTTTTGTATCATTTTTCACTTCCAGTAGTTATTTTATTTCTCCATTGAAAAACGATTATCACACTAATAACCTTTAGTTTTTTAAATTTACACTAATTAAATATAAGAGAGCTCTTGATGCTTGAAAATGATGAAACTACGTTCAATCTTGATCTAAACTTAATAGAAAATCAATTATAATAGACTCTTCACTTGCTAAAACATTCATGACATGAATCCCTTAAAATATTATAGAATTTAATTCCTTACATTTTTTATCATTACTTCATTAATTTTTAACATGATCAAACTCCTGAGAGTAACATAATAAATAAAGTTACTGAAAATGTTCAAACAAAGGAATTTGATTATAGTTTACTTAAATTAAATGTAACACAAAAACAAATCAAATTTTAAATCTTCTTAATGAAGCATATATTTTTTTGGTATGCAATAAATAAAACTTCTTTTGAGGACAATAACATGATCTTCAACTAAAATCTAAATTATTATATTCTTGTTTAGGATCATTGATTTCATAATAATTATAATAACAAAGCTCTATGGTTTTAGAGTATTCCAACTATGTATTAGCTTTTTAAATGCATAAATCGGTATTGGGAGTGGTGTAAATTTACAGTTTTCCATAGTCAATCAATTTCCTCCACTATCCTAAACTACTTATGAAATATAAGAATTGTAGAGTAGAATAATAATATATAATCTGAAGTAGTGGATTTTCTAATAGAGAGGAGGGAGAAAAGCTAAAATATTGTGGCATGCAGAATATCACATGAACTGTGTTGACCTGTTGCAAGCTCACAAAGAGTCCATGAATCATAAGAATACTGGGAATCATCTATTAGCTGTCTTGACAAGCTTAGGCTTGGCTGAGAAATAGATTAGAACCAAAGTCATAATATTCCCCAAGAAAAAAAGGGAAAAGGTCCACTATTGTTCAACAGCATCCCCATTGAACCGAACTCCTTATGCTGGATGAATATCTCCCAAGGTTCCTAATGATTGATCAGATCCGACTCCATTTATTTAGATGAATATTCTTGTTATTTTCATATTTTTGTTTTCCTACAATTAGTTAAATAACAAGTGGAGATTGATGTTGAATATAGTGTTTGCCTGAAATTTGTTTTCCTACAATTACTCCACTAGTCTAGTATTCTTGTTAATTTTGTGTTTTCGTTTCTCTCTAAATCAGTGAAATAACAAGTGGGGATTAATATTGAAGATAGTATTTGCACAAAACTTCTTCTATGCTTTGCTTTATTTTTCACTCTTTTTGCAAGCAATTTGCTACCAAAATCTCTAAAGGTATTAAAAAAATAAAATGGTTCATCATACATGTTGTTCGGTCTAAATCAAATTTCTTCTTGGGTTTTCAAAAACAAAAATAGAAAATCAAAAGCTATACCAAACAACCCGTTAATTAGCTTGCTTCAATTTTGGTTGTCTTAAATTTATTCTTTAGTTATCTCGAGAGATTTTTGTCAGCTGACAATTTGATGACCTAACAACCAGAATGCATTCAATCAAATATTAGAATTGCATGCAATACAGGTGTGTGCGCGCGCGCGCGCGTGAAAGAGAGAGAGAGAGAGAGAGAGAGAGAGAGAGAGAGAGCCTTTTATGGAACAAAGCATGCTGAATTTAAGAACTGCTATGTTTGTTTTATGTCCAAATGATCATAATTGCATACTAAGTGTCACAAGTTTGTTTTATGTCCGAATGATCACAGTTGCATCACAGATGAAATATTTGTACGTGCTAGAATTCCTTTGGAAGATGTTAACCATGAATAGAGACCAATCTGAAGTCAAAATTTTTCTCCTGACATCTCTGTTCTTCCACCATCATGACGCACTCAATTTTCATACTTGCCTCCCTCGAAGATAAGCATTAAGCATTTTTACGTGAGTCAACCCCTTAGTTCCAATGAACTGCATGAGTGGATTAAGACTTAAACCACACAACATAAAGCTTACAAACAAATATGACATGACCAATTGGCATGACTGATTTATATGCAACGTCTTATTATAAAAGATATATAGTGAAGATGGAGTATGGAAAGGTGGCAAATGTCTAAAACATGCATCAAGGTTTCAAAAACCATCAAAACAGAATGGTACGAGCAATATACCATTTGGTAGAGAGTAGCAACGATACATAATGCCTCGAACCATAACTTTCTAGTAAAATACCGATACTAGATCTAGTACATGAATTTTAAACCTTGATATGCACAAACCATTTATAAAAGTGCAACACCAATCGTGTCCCTGTTTTCTATCATATAATCAGGTCATCTATTTGATGCATCATATTTTCATGTGCCATTATATTTTTTTCACTAGTTTATGCAAAATAAAAAGATAAGATTCAACACAAGCAACCATCACAAAATAATCAAAAGCATGCACATATTGAAGATTAAAATAAATAGTCTACAGAATATCAAAACAAGCAACCCGATTGTGAAGCAGGAATATCATCGGCACCCATTTTCATTGATGCACTGCCTTTGTCCCTTTGTTTAGAACATGAAAGAAAGAAAATTCATGAAAGTGCTTTCTGTATACTAAATTGTCCTTAATTTGAAAGCAAAGTTCCATTTGTATTTTCAATTGCCAAGTGTCTTGGCATGCAAGTCAAGACACTCTTAAAAAGAATTTAGTTTTATGAGATATCTTGACACAGTTACCAGGAAAGCATTTAAGCTGATCAAGTTTCTATCAGGAAGATATATTAACCTCCATGAACTGTGAACAGATCTTCAATCTCATGGCAAGTTCATAATATTTTGAGATAATATAATAGAGCATGTCATAAAACAAATAAAACTCAAGGTAATTCTTGTCATCATAACCCAAAACAGAGCAAAAATACATCGAGGCAATGTACGGAACCCACAGTCAGGGTAGAATAGAAGAGAAGTATTGTTATAAAAGCAAGCATCAAAAGTTTGTCTATTGTTGAGAATATGTTTGTGTGCTGAAAATCCAAAGAAAGCATCATAAGTTCTCTCACTTGAATTGGACAAGTTCATGATGCTGATAATTTGAAAATATGCGCCACCGACCACCAGATGCCCTTGGGGCCATTTATTAAGCATGATAAAGGCCCCTATTCAGATGAAGCTAAGAGAAAGCATTATTACTACTAACAATTGCTGATCAGTATCTCTTGAACTTGATTTACATTGCTTGTCATAATAAAATTTTTCTTCCAGGCCACAACCCCCGGCCCAAAGAAAAATCATGATGCCTCTGAGCTTGCATGAACTCCGCATACAAAACACAGGAAGCCTGCAGTGCTGGAACCTGTCGAATTGCTTAAGATAATATAAGAACCTTCAACAATCACTCAGGGGAATAACTTCACCGAAAAGCAAGAGAGAAACTCAGGAGGAGATGAAGCCCCACATATTCACATTACTAGCTCTGAGATAATCCTGTTCAACAGCCTTAGAGGGATATACCAGAAGTAGAAAGAGATGGCATATAGGGTGCTATCAGTCCGTCCTCCAAAATTTCAGCTAGAACATGTTCAAATGTTTATTCACCTTGTCCTTGGCATATGAACAGCCGATGCTCAGAAGGAAAACCAAGTTACTTGGCACAGGAATTATATGAACATAAATAGTTTCTACTAAAAATTCCGGACAGCTACACAAGCAAAGTTCCTAAGAATCTATGCACAAACAACTGCAAAGGAGCACTCTTTTAGAACATTTACAGTTACAATGCCATGAGAAACCACTAGGTGTTGCATTTAAAATTCCACATCAGCTGATCTTAAGGGTTGCCTTTGATATAACAAAAGCCTCGGCAGGCACTTATATTTACACATGCATCTTAATTTCTAGATGGCTTGCTCCTAAAGAGCTGGCTTACAAGAAAGAAGCATCCTGTACTATGAAAAACAGAGTCAGCTCAATTAAGTTTACAATTAGCATGCAGCCACTTAAATAATCCAGAGATAAAATGAGTGTGCTGCATGTGACACGTAAGATAGAAGGGGAAATTTGCACTTAACAGGAACAACCAGAGATGAACTGTACAGGCTAAGCTCATTTTGCGCCAAAGTCAAAAGAGTGAAAACAAATCTGATTTGTTTCTAAAGGGTTCTGTGGCATACTATTAACAACATTCACATCTGTTTGTTTCCTTGTTGAATCATTATGCAACACTTTCTCCATTTCTGCTATAAATTTATCAAGTCCATGCTCCAGAATATCAAGTGCATCTTTAGATACTGCACTCTTCACTGCAATAGCAATTGCCTTATGGCAAACATGATTATATCGCAATGTCAAAGATGTTTGATTACCATAAGCAACCGCTGATTGATATCTGCTAGACAATGCCTCATCTTTTGCATCCTTTGTCCACCTCCTCAGTATGTACTGAGATGGAAGGTCAAGGATATTGTTGTTGTTAAGAACTTTCAAGGCATGCATGCATAGGATGCCCATGGACTCAAACTTTTTACAACTGCATGTCACTATAACATCAGATGGATTGAATTCCACAAGCCCATAACACTGCTTTTGGGGCATATAAACTCTGAAAGTGTATACAGTTCCATCCATACCAACAGGTTCGCAAAGACAAGCAAGTTGACTCTTGTACTCGTATTCAAAATCCTCATACACCATCCTTGTATATGATTCTGCTGCTTCAATTAGCATAGGTATTTCGACGAATAAAACTGGTTTAGTATGCCGTGATTCATAATCTTCAAGAAGTTCCTCATCACGAAGTTGAACCACTGCCTTCAAATACTGTATAATGAACTTGGCGAGAGGCAATTTCCTATAAAAATGAAGCTTGAAGAGACTGTCCATGTTTTCAGCCCACTGCTTTGTTATCATGGTAGCAGAAAATGAATTACCATGATATACCAAAGCCCACTGCTCTCGTACTGCATACAAATCCTCTAACCATGGGTTGCTTTCAAGACCATACTTAGCGATCAAGTTGTCCCATTCTTTATGGAAATCATCTTCTAAGCCACTAGCGTAGATGCAGTTTTCAAACTCCTTCTGAAAGTGAGGTTCAGAAGTGCAGACACTGGGAAGATGTATTTGAGCATTTTGAAGTATATGCCATAAGCAAAACCGATGACAAGTGTTGGGTAAACACATAGTTATCGCCTTTGACATTGCAAGACACTGATCAGTAAAAATTGTCTTAGGCTGCTTTCCAGACATTGTGGCCAAAAAAGTCTTAAATAACCAGACAAATGATTCTACAGATTCATCTAATAATAATGCAGCACCGAATATAACAATTTGTTTATGATTATTTATGCCAATAAATGGTGCAAAAGGTATATCATACCCACTAGCCCGATAAGTTGTGTCAAATGTGACCGCATCACCAAAATAGGCATAATCAATAACTGACTGGGCATCCGCCCAAAAGCAGTTAGTCAATCGTTCTTTGCCATCAAGTTGTACAGCATAAAAAAACGATGGGTTCTCAGACTGCTTAGCTTTCAGAAATTCTAAAAGGAACTGTGCATCTCCCTTCTCAAGTTCTCTCGTCCTGTCCGTGTTCAAACCGTAGCATTGGTTCCTTAAAACAAATCCAGCATCTTCTGTACAATGCATTGCCTCTGCCTGAAAATTATGTAATTGAGCAGCTTTTACGCCATGACCGTCCAATTTAGTAAGTACTGCACGTTGAACAGGCAATTTCTTTCTATGAGACCTTAACATGTGCGAATTATTTGGGCTTGCAAGAGGATGATTGTGTTCATCAATAAATTTATTCACCACCCACACATTATTATTATTGACTTTAAATTCAATACGGGCCAAACAGTTTGTTCTCTCAATTGGACGTGATTTTCTAGCCATATGCACACGAGGGGCTAGACGGCTACCTTCATTGCTGCACACATAATGTCTATACCGTACACTCCCATCTCTTCTTCGAGAAAGATGGTCTTTTCGAACACTAAATCCTTTTCTCTTAGCATATGAGTTATAGAAACTGTATGCTTGGTCTTCTGCATAGAACACCATACCAACTTTTGGTTCTACTAGTGAATTGTAAGATGCCCCTGGAGCAAGTGATCCATCTGTGCTACTGGCACTTTCAATTGATCCATTCATGACATTGGCATTCTTTCCCGATCTATCCATTTCGTTGGTATTTGCGATGATAGAAGTTGGTGACACATTAGGCACAGCAGTCTCGTTATGAGCACCTTCTTCAGATGTTGACATTTCATCTACACCTTCATCAACTTTCTCCTTATCCTAAAACCAACCTTTGATATCTCAACAAATTATTATCTGCTCAAATCAGCTATAAAGCATTATCCAAACATGAATATAGAAAACCAGCTTCAGTAGATAGCAATCCTGAGAATGAAGTATACGTAGCAGCTCAAGAAAAATATTCTTAGAAAATTAATTATCAGAAAGATGAATAGCTAGTAGTCATTGCCTCAAAGCTGCACACTTGCTATGTTGATCACAAGCAACGTATGCAATGACAGTAGTCAGTAGGTATCCAAGCAAATTAAGTGATCTGAACAAGTTAAAATATGATGTTACGAAGTTCATAAGAAACCATATGCTAGGACTGGCCATTCACCTCCGCACTCATACTCATTTAGAAGAGAAATCAGATCAGGCCAAGGCATATATGCCATTGATAAGAAAATTAAACAAAAATAAAAGGGTTTATAACTTTGGAAAATGCTAAGGAGCTTCATACAACATTTGCTAGTATAATTTCACATATACACAACTAAAGAGAAAATCTAATAATCACATTCACCAAACTTGGGCTTACATATGAGCAACTAAAAGTAGGACTTTAAATAGACACTTATTTGCATCAGAACCTTCAGGCTTACATTTCTGCATCCCAGTTTTCATAAGCAATAAGATAGATGCTCATGTATTATTGCCTTGTATATCACATATAACCAAATTGTACTCACATTTTTTAATGTGTTCATCCTAATTGTATCTCTTCGAGTGTCACCATGCATCCATCTCAACATCTGATCTCTGTTTGGGGGCCCCTTCATGGTCCAGTATTGTAAACCACAAAACACTGCAAGCTTCATTGCCATTTTCTTTAGCAAATTTTCATTATGTTGCCAAGGCATGAAATGAATGCATAACACCATAAAAAGTAAGCACCTTTCCACTTCATTTAATTCTACAAACATATCTTCATCTGTTCACTAAATTTTGTAATGCATTTGAGATGGCAAAGTTGGTCAAGCTATGGCATACTTGACTTTAAATTTTACTGGGCCTTATCTTCATTTCCTTTTCCACTAAAAATGCAACTCTACATACTATTTCAGTTTTCTGCTTTTTAAGGAAATTTCCCTATTATTCCAATTAGGCATTTGATGTCATCCTCTTGTCATCAATCAGCACTAATCATTGGCAAACAACATGGTATGCCTTGCCAAATATTAGAAGCAAGTCCATCTACAACAAGTGCAAAGATTCATCTACGATATAATGCAGAATGCTGCAATAGGTTCAACATGACAAGACTCGTGCCTCCATGCAACACTTCTAACAGTTTTCACTATCATGTCCCCTCCCTCAAATAAAATTAAACATAAAATAGCTCGCTAGCCTACAATTGTCCACCAGTCCCACCATCTTTCAGTTGATATTTTTCCTCCACGATTACTCTTTCAACTAACAGGTTTGTCTCTTAAAAGAAAAAAACATTCAGCTTATATTGTTGATTACCTCTTATTCACTTCCTTACATCAAAACCTTCCCCACAATCCCCTTTTAAAATACAAACACAAAACCTTCATTAACACCTCAAAAACCCTCACTTATTGATTTCTTCATCTATCACCACAAACTAAGGATAAACTCACAAGTTCCAAGTTGATCAACTCCTAATTTTTGATTTCTTCCTCTGAAACTCTCCTTAAATCCTTATATTCCTCATGCCCACCCTTCTTTTTTAAACTTATAAGAAAGCTAATGCATGCAAAGATGATCTCAACTATTCTCTAGACCAGGAAGACTTAAGAGATTTGATGATTCCTAAAATGCTGCATCCTGTGCATTGGTTTGGGAAAAATATTGTTTTTCTCCACCAAGTTTCAACCAAAAAGTGTCTCATGTGTTATAACATTCCTATCTTTCATTTTACTGACATTAGACCAACACAATGTCCAGACCATAGAGACTAGGTTACAAAATATCCAGACAAGCCAGGACAGATTTGCATTGACATTTACTCCCACATTTATCACTGTCTTGGCAAGATTGTGCTCTCCCAGTACAACTATCCGCAAAGACAACTGGACTTTCTGGGGGCTTTCTGCTTCAAAAAATATATACATATCTCCATCTTAGTCTAACCATTTGTCCTTAAGCAATCACCTCCTCACAACCAATCATTCTAATCTTTCTTCTCTCGCATCATTCAATATTTCTGATTTCCACCATAATTTTGAGTCCAAATCTTCAAAATCTCCATTTGAAACACCAACAGTAGAATTCTCTACCCCTTAACACTCCAATCCCTCCCTTTCGACGAATTCTGCGTCTTCCAGCCACTTCCTGTATCGCAACTAATTCAAAACCCACTATCCTCAAAAATATCAACTTTTATTGGGCTAAGATCTCACGGTAGCCTAGGCAAGCCCCAAACAAGTGTTAAGAGCAAAATGATAGACATAATCAGCAACAAACAAGAAGCCCTTTTTTGGGACCTAAGGCATCACCATTCCAGAAACCTATCAATCTTTAACATGGAAAACAAAAAAAACAAACAAATTGACACAATAAACCCAATTAAGGCCAAGAAAAAACCGAAACAGTAAAGTTTATGCCCTTTTTCATAACTCGGACAAAAAAACTAATATATGAATTGATGCAGCAAAGATATCTTGGGAATCCAAGAAAGAAAGGCAGCTCAAAACCCCCGATAAATCGAATTCGGATGCGTCGAGGTGGACCGTAACTGACCTTTTTCTCCCCTGCTGGATTAGATCGCGATCATAATGGAGTTCTCTGGTGGGAGATTAGGGTTCCATTCCTTTCAAGACCACCACAACGAACCCAAAATCCCCCCGCCGCTACCTCCTCCCCCTCTCTCTCTCTCTCTCTCTCTCTCTCTCGGCTTAGTTGGCCCAAGGACTCCTGAGGAAGACAAATGCGCAAGTGCAATGCACGTGCGGATCAAGCCTACATTGAGTAGTGCGCTAATGATGCAGGGCACTTGCAATCTGAATGCATGGACGGTTGTGATCCCTCGATTTTAGAATTCAAGGAATAGTGTCACTCCACTCCTAAGTTGTTTTATGTCTTCATTTTTTTTTAAGTTTCAGAAGCTCTAGGTTTGTGCAATTTTGTTTCCATTTTTTTATTATTATTATGTGCATCACATTTAAAGAACACTAATTTGATTAACAAGAGAGGGAGGGGGCAAATAAAAAAGAAAAAAAAGACTATAAAGATATTTCTTGAGATCTTGGAAGCGAGATTTCAAAATTTTATTTTCACGGCCTTTTCATAATTTTTTTACTTTCTTTTTTCTTTCTTACTTTATTCAGTTGACATTCGATGACAATAATCTCTCAATTATAACAATTTGTCCATATGCTTGTAAGTTGATAAAAGCTTGTCTATTTTTTCTTTCTTACTGGACCTGCTAGTGAGACTATAATATCAGAATAGCTTACGAAGATGCATGTAACAATAGTATGAAATTATTTTTGTTAATAGCTAAATAATTCTATGCATGCTAAATCCTTCCAACAAAAGATAACTAATAAGAGTTTCTACATTTCCTAAAATAATTAAAAAATATACTTCCTTAAAATAATTTTTGCTTTTTTTCTATAAATGATCGCCATTCTAAAATTTCAATTTTCCAAGGTAATTTTAAATATTTTTATATATTTATAACATATTTAGATCACTTTGGCATATATCTATATATATAGAGAGAGAAATGTTTAATATACTTTAGCATTACAAAAAAATTGAATAATTGAAGGAATAACGAAACATTTCTATTATAAGAAAAAAATAAACAATCGAAGGAATAATGGTAAAAACCACAATAGTAAACCTCCCAATCGTTTTGATTATCTACGCATGGATTGGCACTTCAAGTGCAGGAAAAAAATAATGATAATTTTTTTTTGATCTTCTATTACCTTCAATTGTCGTGATACTAAACGTTAAGATTAAAATTATTCATATTTCAAGAAAAATAGTAAGTAGCAATTTTTTATAAGTTTGCAGAAGAAATAAGAAATTGATTTTTTTTTTTGACTTCCTTTGTGCATGATTCTTTTTGTGAGCTAATTTATTCGTGATAGATTTCCATTATGAATAGTCTCACTTTGAATGAATTCTTTATACTGGATTGTTTTGTATGCATGGTTGTCCTTTTTTTGGTGCATGAAAAATAATTTACGTCTGGTATTATTTTCCTTTTGAAGAGTCCAACAAAAAAAGACACAGGGTTGTTATTATTATTTTTTTTTTTGTAGGGTGCGTGGGGAAGAACGAATCCTTTGTGAAGAGTACAATAAAAGTCTAACTCATGCAACATTTTCCATTTCTTTAATGTTTCTAAAAGAAATAAGGAACCCAAGCTTTTTCCAAAATAACTAATAAGAGTTTCTACATTTTCTAAAATAATTAAAAAATATACTCTTTTAAAATAATTTCTGCTTTTTTAATAAATGGGTGCCATTCTATAATTTCATTTTTTTCCCCTTCTGTTCTCTCCAGTGGAGGATTTGATAGTAGAAAATTTGAAGTTTTGTAGCTTTGAGAAGAGAGGGATGTAAACCTCAAGTATATGTACATCCTATCCATTATAGGGTTCGATTATATTTATAACTATATGTTAGGCTTAAACTTCCACATGAACCAAGTAGTCTTAGGGGTCTTAATAATGACCATCTTCATGATAGACCTTGTTTAATTAGTTGCACCTTATGACTAAGCTTCACAATTCAGCAGCTTGATTTGGTCTTGATTCATGAGAGTTAGGTCATTCATGTGTCAAGACTCGAGCCAAGTCAGACTGGCTATTAAGGAAGGGAAGCACTTTGATTTATTTGTTTGGGTTGGTTTTTTTTTCTTTCTTTTTTTAAAATTTTATAATTTCTACTTTCTTTTTGCAAAACATTCTGTTGCACTACAGATTTTGAAGGAATTTCAAGAAAACAATCCAACTTTGGGAGCTTTTTATGGAGAATGAAAACTTGATTTGTTGCTGGAAAGCTGTTCAAAGAGATGGACTTAGTAGAAAAAAAAAAACAGCAAACAGGATTTTTTTTCTTCTTCTACTTTTTGAGTTGGTGACACTTTCATTTTTAAGTTCAGTTCGGAGCAAAAAAACTCGGTTAGAGAGGTGTAAAAAAGCTCTTTTCATCAGAATCCTCCAGCTGAATCATATACTTGGATTTGAAACTGGAAGGTATTAATATGTTCATATGGAGGGACTATGAAAATCATCCAATCGAAGACATACCGACCCTTCTACTTGCTCTACATGCAATGCAGCCATGGAGACTTTGAATCATGTTCCAAAATGTAAATATAGTTATTCATGTTATTCATGCAGCAGATAATAGTTATCCTATCCAAAACAAAGTATTACATGACATTTGCCTCATTCAAAAAGGACATCTGATTGGCAACTATACTATCAACATTCTGTCATATGTTACTTTGTACCTATGATGTATGAAATTAAGTGATTCAGGAGGAAAGACTATGAGATACATGATGATGATTGCATCTTGGAGTGAAACATTTGGGAGTCTCAGGTGGCACCAAATGCACATATATTTCTTTGTTCCTATGTTTTGTCATCAATAGAAGTGGCTTGACATTAGTGAAGAGTCTATATAATATAGCATTGAAACGTACATACTAAACAGTCATACTGAAACAACATTCACAAATCAAATCCAAGCCTTCAGCATCATAGAAGTATGTAAATTTTTTAAATATTTTTTTGCCCCTAAAATTTTCTTTTATATAAGCACACAAACATTCTTAAACACAAGAGACCGATTATCAAATCCAATTAATGGCAATAGTTTTGTAATATCAAATGATGGCAAAACTACTGTTCTATGGACTATATTAGGATAATAGCAAACTGAAATGCATATCAAGAAACCATATAGAGTAAAAGCGTGAAACATGAAACAAATACATAAAAGTTCCCTCATTTTTACACAAACATATAATAAAAGTTCTTTCAACTCCCTGTGCAAAGTAGCAGAGACTCAATAGCAAATTTCAATCTCTCAAAAGAAGAAGAAGAAGAGCCAATTTCATGGCACAACAATACCACCCATCACTAGAAACCATTAAGCCATAGGCAATACAAACAAGAAACTCCTACTCCTGCATAAAAATATTGAGAAACCATTATCCGATCCCATACTGAGATTCAAATAAAAAAATGATATTTTTGGATGTCATTAAGTTAATAACAGTGAAGTCCAGGAAGCAACTTGTCTTCCAATCATAGAAGTTGGTAATCACCGATATGCTCAAATAGGTTAGGTTGGTAGGTTTAGTAGTTTTCCAGAGTTTGGCATAATAATAGCTTATATTCTGCATCTGTATTTAATTTTAGATGGATACATGCAAAAATTACTTCCTCTGTAGCAAGTTTCCTGCTGCACAGCTTGATGACACTATCCAACAAAGTAGAAGCCGTAAGAGAAATCTGATGTCCTCTACATACTTGGTATTAATATCATAGAAGTTACACCTAATTCCATCTTTAAGCCAAGTTTACCTCTATTGATTCCCAACATGCATATAGCATCTGTTGCTGGAAATTGGACCCGAGGGTGACCGCTGACCGAGGAGGAGGAGCTCTGGCAGGTAGTGCGGCGGCGGATGGCTTTCTTCGGAGGACCTGCAAGAAGCCGGTGGCCGGAGGTTCCAGCGCCGGCCCTCCAATGCTTAAGTCAGAGGGAGGTTTTCTTATGGAGCAAGAAGAGAGATTATGTAAAAAGATGTCTCTCCCAAGGAGAAGAATAAGCCCCCTTTTTATAGGAGAGGATGTAGGGGTTACCTATGACTGGACATGACTGTGCGAATTAATGAGTTACCGTAGTGATTGGACGTTATCGTATGAATTAATAAGTTACCGTAGACGACCCGAGATTTTGGGCTGGCTGGTGGTTTGTTGAGATCGTACGCATTTAAACGTTGACAGTCGTTGAGACGGAGATCGCGAGATTGGACCTCGGATGAGGAGGGGGACTTGATTTTCGGTGGAGCGGGGAGGTCTGCTTCTCCCTTTGACTTGATCTTCTTTGGACTTGAGGTCGATCGGGCTTAACTTAGCCAAGATCAAGGTTGTAAGCTCTGGGATCGGGTGCGCTGAGGTCAGGCGCCTTGAGGTCGGATGCCTTGAGGTCGGATGCCTTGAGGACGGGCGCCGGGAGAGTATGCTTGCTGCCGTCATGCTCGCCATCAAGTGTCGGCGATTTATCCACGTGCTTTGAGCAATCCATTTTTTTCCCAACACTATCCCCGACTTCGGAGTTCGAGTCATTTGCGAGCTCAGACGAAGAAAGTAATTATTTTCATCACGCAGGTGGAATCAGACGGCTTTAAATTGCTTCGTCGCTTCAAGCATTTCAGAGGCATCTTTAATGAGAGCACATCGCGGCAACTTTTTGCTTTTTGAGATGGTTTCGAGCCGCGGGTTCATGATGAGGCTCCAGTATCCGATGAGATACCGCTTCGATTCTTCTTTTAAAGCGTCGATCCAAGTTGATATGCTGCTTTGGTTTCCGGAGCCGACACGTGGCGCGATCTAGATGGGAGGCGCGGTTTGGCCTTGTCGATCTGAGCCATCAGAAGGGTCTATATAAACCCTAGCCTGGCCCTAAAAGCTCTCATTTAGCCGCCGCAGCTCTTGTCTTCTTCTTCTTCCACTTTCTTCTTCTTTTTTTCGATCGTTGTTTAGCCTTCTCCGGGGGTGTTTCAAGGTGCTCTTTGGAGGATTTTCCTTGGTTCTTCGCCTTTGTCTGCTAGCCTTTCCGGTGAGGACTACAGTAGGTTGCTCTTCCCACGTCCGCTCGAAGGGCTGTTAGTCTTTCTTTACCGTTTCTTCTTTTTTTTTCCTCCTTTCTCTTTTTGGTGAGCACGGCAATGTCGGGAGGTGCTTCATCTTCCGGTAGGGATCTTTTCCGTAGAAAGGGGGTCGTATCGGAAATGGGCCAGAGCCCAGATGGGATCGGGTCAAACTTGGCCGAGGAGGAATTGGACCTAATTCGAGCTTGGTTTTTCCCTCAGCGCGGGTTCCATCTTGAGCCTGCGAGGTCGAAAGACTGGGTTACGAGACCTCCTCTGGGTCGGATCGGAGTGTACATGGAAACACTATGGGTCAGCTTGCAATTCCCTCTACATGGGTTCATGAATGAGCTCTTGGCGGCGTATCAGCTCGTCCCAGCGCAGCTCGCTCCAAACTCATGGAGGACCCATCATCGGTTTTTTATCGCTTTGCCTCGCGCACGAGACACCGATCTCGGTAAACGTCTTCCGTTGGTGTTTCATGTTAAAATCCAACCCCACGGACGGAGAATGGATTTACCTTGCCCTTCAGGGTGGTAGACCGTTCTTCCGAGATGCTCCTTCCTCCATTTGTGGGTGGAAGGAAAAAATTTTCTTCCTCTCCTCCGAGCACACGAGGGAGTTTGACCCATCGTGGTGGCTGCCCCAGCTCAAGGCCATCAACAAGCCTCCAAAGCTGTCGGTGAGCGAGCAAAAGATTCTCGATGCTCTTCGCAGCCTCGAGGGGGACATTCTTCTGAACGACCTCCTGAGCGAGAAGACTCTGGTGAACGTTGGCTTGAGCTCGGCGCATCCTGAGGGTAAGGGTAGTTGCACTGCTCCTCCCTCATTTCGCCGTCCTTTGTTTCACTTGTTTTTTCTTATTCTTTTTCCTCTCTCCTTTTTGGGTGTTGGTCTGACACTTGAGTTCTTTCTTCTTATCAGATATTGCAAGAATGGTGACCAACAACGCGGCCCTTCTCGTCAGGTACAAGAAAAGGGTAGCCGAGGCCGGCGGGGCTCATCCCATGCCCAGAAAGAAGGCTAAGCCGGCTTCGACTTCTGCTCCTATCGCGGTTGAGGGCCTCGAAGCTGGGACTTCCGAGCTCATTCGGAAGAACAACTAGAAGAGGACCGGGGAGCGTGGGCCGGAGGAAGTTTCCCTCGTTGAGTGCGCGACTTCTTCCTGGGCCGCGAGAGATCCAGTGGCTCCAACGTGCCCGACCCCTATTTCTCAACGACCTCGCTAGGTCGTCCAGTTGCGGCGCTTGGGGCCCGAGCTGGGCAGCGATCTCGGTGTCCCAAGCGCCTCTCATCATTCTTTGTCGGGCTCTTCAAGGCCTAGCCTCCCGAGCTCCTCAAGGGCCGACATCCCGAGCTCGTCGAGGGCCGGGGGCGCCGCTCTGAAAGGAGGCCCTTCTGCCCGGAGTGGTCGGTCCGTGAGAATGACTTGGCCTTCCACGATAGCAATGTCGCACGCGAGGTAGTTCGCTGTGCATTGCTCCCAGCCGACCGACCTGAGCTCGAACCTGATGATATCGGCAGTTTTGTCGATCAGGCCTACTGCTCTGCCATTCGAGTAAGTTGACTTTCAGCTTTGATCTTCATATTCTCTTAAGTTTTCGATCTCGGCTCACCTTCATTTCCTTTCTTCACAGCATCTTCATAAAATCGACATGCTGGTCGCCGCGGCATCCGAGTGTCAGAACAAGGCTCAAAGGAGCCAAAAGGGGTAGGAGGATGCCGAGAGGAAGCTCGGCGAAGCCGAGGCTACACGAAGGGAGGCTACCGCAAGGATGGAGACTGCCGAGGCCGAGCTTCGATCCATAGTCGAGCACCTCGATGAAGAAAAGGCCTCACATGCTTTGGCCAGGTCGGAGCTCCGTGCCTCTGAGGCACGTCTGGCCGATGCCTATTCCGAGATCGCCGGCCACAAGTATGAGGCGGGGGTCCTTTGGCTGAAGATCGAGCAACTCAAAGCTCGAAAGAGAAGGGCATCGGAGCAAGCCCAGAACTTTGTGTAGATCTTCCGCGGGTCGGCTAAGTTTCGCGAGCTGATAGAGGAAGAAGCGGTTGACAGGCTCATTCGCAGCTTCGAAGACTTTCGAAGGCAGATGCAGAGGATTTGCCCCAAGCTTGACCTCATCGGTCTTCAGTCTCGTATGGGGGTCGTTGAGGATGAAAGCGAGCCCGAAAGTTTTGAGGATGACGATGCATTCGGCAGTGCGCTCGAGAGCCCTGAGGCCGAGCGGGGGGGCATCGAGGCCGAGACCGAGGCGGCTGAGCAGACTGCTCAGGAGGCTCCGTCTAGAGAAGCCACCAAAGGTGTTTCTCGGGAAGCTTCTAAGGCTGCTCCCAAGGCTGATTGTGAAGCTTCAACCAAGGCCACTATAGGTGCTCGCAGAGACGGGCCAGCAGAGGATCCCGAGGCAGCTCCTGCTAGGGATCCCGAGGTGGTTGTTGTAGATGACCTCGAGGTCGATGCCGAGATCACTGCTGCTCTAGAAATACCTTAGGACTTAGTTTTTTCTTCTTTCTTTTTGTAAACGAGGTCGGCCATCGTTGCCATTGTACGGCCAAGTGGATCGGCCTCGAGACCAAATTTTGTACTCAACCTTGGGGCTCCCCATTAATGAAACATGTTTTCTTAAATCTCATTGTGTCTTTGACTTTGCTTTCACATGTCCATTCAACGAACTCTTATCTTTGACTGCTTGAGTTGGACTCCGCGCATCATTCATTTTCACAGGTGATTCCGATATTTTTTGGCGAATTCCACTAAGTCTCTAGGCTCAACTTTTAGAAGAATTCCGCTAAGTTTTTAAGCTCAGCTTTCGATAGAATCTCGCTAAGTCTTTGGGCTCAGCTTTAATTGCAGTGTGGATTGAAGTTGGGTTACTGTTCGACCATCGGAACTTGCGTGTCTCTTGACCTCAAACTTGGCCCGAGATCGAGGGAGGCTGAGCTGCGGTCGATGCAGCTGGGTGCCCCCGAGCTTGGTCGGGGCATCATTAGGTAGGACTCGAGGTCGTCGCAGCAGGCCATCTCGAACTTGGTCGAGGCATCCCGAGCTTGGTCCAGGTATCCGACCTTGGCCGGGCATCCCAAACTTGGTCGAAGCATCCGAACTTGGTCGGGCATCATTTGGCAGGACCTGAGGTTGGGGGAGACCGAGTTTGCAGTTGGCGCGGTGGAGCATCCCGAAATTGGTCGGGCATCCAAACTTGGTCGGAGCTTCGCCAGGTTTCCCTTAAGGACTCGAATCATCTTTGGAACATCCTGGAGTTTACATGTAGATTAATATTAGAAGAAGCGTTGAATAATTAAGAGGAAATTTTGAGAAATGCCCTATTGGCTGTGTTCTCAAACACCGGAGACCTCTGGGGGGCTTTACTGATAATACATTCGAAGGTTCTCGGAGTGCCAGCTTCGGAAAATGGGAGTCCCTTCAAGGGACTCTAGCTTATACGCTCCAGACTGCTGAACTCGAGCAACTCGATATGGTCCTTCCCAGTTCGGGGCAAGCTTCCTCTGCTTGGTAGGTTGAGAAGCCTTAGCTTTCCTCAGGACGAGATCTCCCACTTTGAAGAGCTTGACTTTTAGCCTGGAATTGTAGTATTGCACCGCTTTCTGTTGATATCTTGCCATGCGGATTCAAGCGGCCTCCCTTGTTTCCTCGAGGAGATCCAAGTTACTTCTGAGCTGGGATGAGTTAGAGGCTGCATCATAGTTCTCCACCCTTAGCAATGAGAGTTCGATTTCTAAGGGGATGACCGACTCTATTCCGTAAGCCAGGTTGAAGGAGGTTTTGCCGGTGGAAACTCGGAATGTAGTTCTATAGGCCCAAAGGACATTGTAGAGATCTTTGATCCATTGCCCTTTGGATCGATCGAGTCTGATTTTGAGTTTCTGAAGGATTGTTCGATTTATCACCTCCATTCGTCTGTGGATGAGCAACTGAGGTGAAACGATGGTCGATGCCGAGCTCGAAGCAGAACTCCTTGAAGCGGGCATTGTCGAATTGGTGGCCGTTGTCGAATATGAGGACGCGGGGGAGCCCAAACCTGCAGATTATTGATTTCCAGACGAAATCTCACATTTTCGGCTCATAGATTTGGGCCACCGGTTCAGCTTCGACCCACTTGGTGAAGTAGTCAATGGAGACAATGAGGAACTTTCTCTGTCCCGTAGCCTTGAAAAATGGGCTCAAGATGTCGATCCCCCATTGGGCAAATGGCTAGGGGGCGTAGATCGAGGTCAGTGGAACTGAGGGTCGGCACTGAATGTTGGCGTTTCACTGGCATCGATCGCACCTTTGGACGAAGTCTGCGGCGTCCTTTTGAAGTTAGGCCAATAATATTCTTGGCATAGAATCTTGTGGGCCAGGGCCCTAGGTGGTTCCCGCAGATCCCTTCATGGATTTCTCGCATAGCATAATCCACCTCTAAAAGACGGAGGTATCTGAGGAGGGAAGAGGTGAAGGACCTGCGATAGAGCTTGCCTTCGTACAAGAGGTATCGGAAAACCTGATGCTTGATTCGGCGGGCTTTGAACTCGTCGTCGGGGAGGATTTCGCTCTGCAGGTAGTTGACGAACGCATCCATCCAGCTCGGTTCGGTTTCGGCGTAGAGAACTGATTCAGACTTCTCAGTGCTGGGTGCTTCGAGATACTTGAGCGTTGTGGTCTTCGGAAGCTCGCTAATGTGGAAAGTTGCCAGTTTTGATAGCTGGTCCACCCTCGCGCTCTCTGCTCTGGGAATGTGCTGGATATCGAAGGTGCTCAGTGTGGAGGTGATATCTCGTACCTTTTGGAGGTACTTTTGCATCGATGGCTCCCTCACTTCGAAATCTTCCGAGATCTGGCTCACGACCAGTTAGGAATCACTGAAGACCATCAAGCTCTTGACCTTGAGCTACTTCGCCAACCTCAGCCCAGCGACGAGCGCCTCGTACTCCGCTTCATTATTCGAGGTGCGAAACTTAAAGCATAGGGCTTGCTCCGCGACCACCCCATCCGGGCTAGTGAGGATGAGGCATGCACTGCTACCCCCCGAGGTTGAGGAGTTGTCCACATGTGGAACCCATAGTTGCCTCGGGGTCTCCTCCCTTGATGTGAGCTCGAGCTCGGGGTCGTCCGATAAGGTGCACTCTACTATAAAATCGGCGAGCACTTGGGCCTCAACTGTTGGCCTCGGGCGGTACTCGAAGTCGAATTTTTCGAGCTCGACTGCCCACTTTGCGATTCTCCCTGCGCGATCCGACCGTTGCTAGACTTGCTTTATAGGCTGGTCGGTCAGTATAGCCACAGTATGGGCCTGGAAGTAGGGACAGAGCCTTCGGGCTGAAATGAGCAACGCATAGATTGTCCTCTTCAGCTTGGAGTATCAGATCTCGGCGTCCCTCAGAACTCGGTTGGTGTATTATACCGGTCTTTGAGACTTGTCTTCTTCTCGGACTAGGACCGAGCTTACCACCGAGGAGACGACCAAGTATAGAAAAAGGAACTCGCCTTGCTGGGGCTTTGTGAGTAATGGAGGGGAGGCTTACTGGCACTCTTCTGTCCACAGAAAATCCTTCGGCCGCTTGAGGATCTTGAAGAACGGGAGGCACCGTTCGGCCGACTTGGAGACAAACCTTCCTAGGGCCGCAACTCGTCCGGTGAGTCATTGTACCTCCTTGATCGTTTTTGGTGGTACCATTTTCTGCAGTGCTCAGATCTTCTCGGGGTTCACTTCGATCCCGCGTTGGGTTACCACAAAGTCGAGAAACTTACCTGAAGTAACCCCGAAGGTGCACTTGGTGGGATTGAGCTTCATTTGATACTTCCTGAGAGTAGAGAATGCTTCGTCGAGGTCAGTGATGTGATGCTTTGCCATCTGGCTCTTCACCAGCATGTCGTCTATGTAGACCTCCATGGTTTGGCCTATCTGATCTTTAAACACCTTGGTGACCAGCTTTTGATACGTCACCCCAGCATTTTTCAATCCAAACGGCATTACTTTATAGCAGTAGAGGCCCTTGTCGGTGATGAAGGCTGTCTTCTTCTCGTCCTCGGGGGCCATGCAGATCTGATTGTATCCCGAGAAGGCGTCCATGAAGGTCAGCAGCTGGTGTCTCAAGGTGGAATCGATAAGCTGGTTGATCCTGGGGAGGAAAAAACTATCATTTGGACAGGTCTTGTTTAGGTCGGTGTAGTCCACACACATGCGCCATTTTTCATTAGCTTTCTTCACGAGGACTACATTGGCGAGCCAATCTGGATAGGAAACTTCTCGGATGAAGCAGCCTCGAGGAGCTTGTCAACCTCCTCGGCCGCTGCTCACTGTCATTCCGGTGCGAAGCTTCGTTTCTTCTGCCTCACAGACTTTTAGGTTGGTTTCACCTGAAGTCGGTGGACCATGACCTCGGGATCTATTCCTAGCATATCCGTAGGCGACCAGGTGAAGACGTCCATGTTGGACTGGAGGAACTCAATCAAACAATCCTGCTCGCGAGGGTTCAGGCCAGAGCCAATCTGCACGGTTAGCTCCGGACAGTCTTTTCTTAAAGAGATTTGGATGAGGAGCTCACCAGGTTCTGCTCGTTCCCTCCTAGGCTCGTCCCATACCTCCAGGGTTTCAATGGGCAGCGCCTGGTCCGAAGCTTGGACTGACGCATCAGTTGATTGTTTTGCTCAGCTTAGTGTTTTGGCTGGTTGCTTTGCTTTGAGGGTCGCCATGTAGCATTGTTTGGCTGTCACCTGGTCCCCACGAACTTCGCCTACTCCTCGCTCGGTAGGGAACCGCATGTGCAGATGGTATGTCGAGACTACGGCTTGGAGGGCATTGAGTCCTGGTCGGCCAAGGATGGCATTGTAGATCGAAGGCAGGCGGACCACAAGGTAGTCCATCCTTACGGTGCTCTCCCGAGGGGCGAGCCCGACTGTGATAGGTAAGTTGATCACGCCTTCAACCGGGACTGAATCTCCGGTGAACCCAACCAGCGGAGCATTCATTCTTCGGAGCTGGCCCTCTGTCAATCCTATTCTTTGGAAAGCATCATAATATAAAATATTTACCGAGCTTCCATTATCAACCAAAATATGCTTTACATCAAATTTATTCATGACCATGGAGATGACCACAGCGTCATCATGAGGAGTTTCAACTCCTTTTAAGTCCTCGTCTGAGAATGAGATAGCTTCAGAGGTGCGTTGACGCTTCGGAGGGACTTTCCTCTTGGTCAGTTCTTCAGCTGAGCTCCCTTCAGTCGGACCTCTCCCTATGGTGTTGATTGTGCGAGCGATGGGCATGTTGTCGTTTTGATCTTCAGGTGGTGTGGCATTCTCCGCTGGCATTCTTTCATCCCGCCGGTTCTGTACGAACCAATTGAGTACCCCACGGCGGATGGGTGCTTCAATCTCATCTCGGAGTCGGAAGCACTTCTCTGTGTCATGGTCGTGGTCTCGATGGAAGCGGCAATACTTCCTGGAGTGCTGCCGAGTTTCTAACTTCCGTATCGGGGGTGGAGGTCGGAAATAGTCTCGACCGTCTATTTCCATAAGGATCTCTGCCCGGGTTGCATTAAGGAGAGTGTAGTTCCCATACCTCCCTGGGGGTATCCTTGGCTGAGGTGGGGATCTCGGCCGAGGTGGGGACCTCAGTCGGGGCTGCACCTGCTGACGGGGTGGACTCCTCAAACAAAGCAGGTTCTTCACTCGACAGGGAGACCGACTTCTCGGGCAGCCGCGCTCCTCGCGACACCTTTTCTACCCTTTTAAAGCTTGCTTAGCTGCACCCCGCCGGGAGGCAATAGCCTCCTCGGCTTTTGTATATTTTCGAGCTTGGGCCAGCATCTCGGTGAAGTCGGCGAAGAAATTCTTCTCAATGGAGAAGAGGAACCTGTAAGACCGAGCTCTTTTCTTCAGCGCGGACATGGCGATCGAGTGATCGAGCTCGCGGACCTCCCAAGTTGCGGCAGTGAAACGGTCGATGTAGTCTTTGAGGGACTCTCCTTCCTTTTGCTTGATGTCGAGGAGAGAATCCGACGTTCGCCGCTGGCGTCGGCTGGCAACAAAGTTGGCAGCAAACTGCCTACCAAGCTGCTCGAAGGAGGATACAGTGCTCGGCTTCAGACCGAAGAACCAAAGCGAAGCTGTTCCTCGGAGGGTTGCAGGGAAAGCCTTACAGAGCACGACCTCCGAGGACCCCTGCAGCGCCATAAGGGCTCGGTAACTCTCTAAGTGGTCCAGGGGGTTGGTGGTCCCGTTGTAGGGCTCTATTTGAGGCATTTTGAACCTCGGTGGGACTGGTTCGTCCTCGATCTGGCGAGAGAAAGGTGACTTGGTGGTGAACTCTCCAAGTGGTCTAGGGGGTTGGTGGTCCCGTTGTAGGGCTCTATTTGAGGCATTTTGAACCTCGGTGGGATTGGTTCGTCCTCGATTTGGCGAGAGAAAGGTGACTTGGTGGTGAACTCAAAGTCACCCTCACGCCTTGCCTTCTGGTCTTGGAGCGCCTCGATCTGCCGCTCGAATTTCTCAACCTTCTTTCCGAGTTCTCCACCTTGGAAGATTGCCACAGTGGTATGTTCTGGTACTGATTGATTCGGGGCTGACTCGGCCTCCGAAAGTTGTGGCCTTTTATCTTGGTTCTTCCCTAGCAGCTCCCTTCGGGGAGACGCTCAGTTAAAACCTGATAACAGCGCCGTTCTCCATGGTTGACCCTCGAAAAGTCATGGGGATCTCAGGCTTGGAACACCGGTCCATCTGGAAGGAGTGTCGATTGGACTTGAACCTGCGGAAGCAGCATAGGAGGGGCCTCCATGCGTTGCAGGCCTTGGACTGCTGCTGCCAGGGCCTGGACTTGCTGCACCAGTGTGTTGAATTGCTCCGGTTGGACCTGAGGAACTTGATTTGCCGGAGGCCTTGGTGGCGGGTTCTGAACTGAGTGGCCAGGACTTGGTGCGCGATGTCGAGAGGCATTAGAGGCTCCTTTACTCAGCCTCATGATCACGACTCAGATCCTTCCTCTAGCGCCAACTGTTGGTGGAAATTGGACCCGAAGGTGGCTGCAGACCGAGGAGGAGGAGCTCCGGCAAGTGGTGCGGCGGCGGATGGCTTTCTCCGGAGGACCTGCAAGAAGCCGGTGGCCGAAGGTTCCGGCGCCGGCCCTCCGATGCTTAAGTCAGAGGGGGGTGTTCTTGTGAAGCAAGGAGAGAGATTATGTAAAAAGATATGTCTCCCAAGGAGAAGAAAAGGCCCCTTTTTATAAGAGGTGATGTAAGGGTTACCTGTGACTGGATGTGAATGTGTGAATTAATGAATTACCGTAATGATTGAACGTGATCATGTGAATTAATGAGTTACTATAGACGGCCCGAGATTTTAGGCTGGCTGCCGGTCTGTTGAGATCATGCGCATTTAAACGTTGACAGTCGTTGAGGCGGAGATCGCGGAATTAGACCCCGGATGAGGAGGCGGACTTGATTTTCGATTGAGTGGGGAGATCTGCTTCTCTCTTTGACTGGATCTTCTTTGGACTTGAGGTCAATCGGGCTTAACTTAACCGAGATCAAGGTTGTAAGCTCTGAGGTCAGACGCCTTGAGGTCAGGTGCCGGGAGAGTATGCTTGCTGCCGTCACGCTCGCCATCAAGTGCCGACGATTTATCCACGTGCTTTGGGTAAACCATTTTTCCCCAACAGCATCCGTTCAAGGTAATCAAGAGAGGAGCATGATGGACAAAAGGACAACGTTTTCTAAGCACATAGTTGTGAAGGTAATCTTGAAAATAAAAAATAAAAAATAAAAAAACTATAGAGCAGGTTATAGAGCTGGCACACAGCTTAAATCCAAGAGAAAATTCTCATATCGCAAGGCATAACCATATGAAATAAAACCAGAAGAGCAGGTATTTGAGGTGAAAAGAAAGGTTTTCATATTCTTTAATGCAATTAGATAATATAGACATGCATATCAACTATGTTGTATATTTAATACCAGTGGTTGCTATGATCTAAAGCATGATTCCTTCCCATTTGCACATACATATGCAAACAAAGAAACACGTTGGCTATGATATGAATTATAATTTCTTCCTGCTTGCACAAACAGATGCAAAAAGGAAACATGCTGGAACTTGTCAAAATACCATGACAACAATCAATATAAAACCATCTCCACCCGAGACAACTAAAGAATAAGGTCAAAAATGGCTATGAATTCAAACCCATATTATGCATATACATCTGGGTTACCAATCAGTCAGCCACAGATTTTTTTATAAACATGTTCAATTCAACCATGTATTTTCACCCTGTGCTTTCCATAAAATTAGCTGTTGCCTTTGCTGGAGGGAAGAAGGCATTTAGCTGATCGAGCTGCCAAGCTTAATATAGAATGAAATAATCTCTAATCAAAACAAATGGAGCTACAAACAGAAATATAAGCAACCACTAAACTGCTGCTTTACCAACAATATTATCAGTTATAGCAGTTAAAAGTGCCAAAACCAAGAACTTACAATAAAATTCGGCATTTTGCAAAAGATCTGATAAGATTGTCAAGATCTAACATGAACAAACACTTTAACAACTCAATTACTTATGGATACACAAACATCTTAAATTTTACACAATCCAAGTGGACCACACAGCTGTAAGGACACCCCTATCAAGGTTATAAAATGCATTTGTCAAAACAATCAAACAAACGAGTTCTGCTGCATGTAAATAACTAATAGGGGGGATATTGCTTCAGCCAGCATGGGCACAGAGGCATTACAACAGGTTAAGCTCATCTAGCAGTAAACTCAAAACCGTCAAAACAAATGTTACTTGCATCTAATGTGTTATGCTGCATATTGTCATCAACATTCACATCCTCTCTTTGTTCATTTAATGAAGCATTATGCAGCAAATTTTCCATTTCTGCAATCAATCTATCAAGTCCATGCTCAAGAATATCAAGCGCATCTTTTGATAATGCACTTTTTACCGCAACAGCAATCGCCTTATGGCAAACACGGCTATATCGGAGCGACAAGGATTCTTGAAGATGAGAGTCAACCACAGATTGACGTCCATCAGATAGTGGCCCATCCTTAGCATATTTTGTCCACCTCTTCAGTATGTACCGAGGTGGGAGATAAAGAATGTTGTTGTTGTTAAGAACTTTTAATCCATGCATGCACAGAAAACCCATTGACTCAAACTTTTTACAGCTGCATGTGACTGTAGCATTGGATAGGTTAAATTCAACATGCCCACTACTCTGCTTTTGGGGAACAGAAACTTTGAAAGTGTACACCGTACCATCCATACCAACAGGTTCACAAAGACAAGCAAGTTGGCTCTTGTATTCATATTCAAAGTCCATATACACCATTCTTGTATAGGATTCTGCTGCTTCAGTTAGCATAGGTATATCGACCAATAAAACTGGTTTAGTTTGCCTGGATTCATAATCTTCAACAAGCTCGTCCTCACGAAGTTGAACCAATGCCTTAAAATACTGCATAATAAATTTTGAAAGGGGCAGTTTCCTATAGAAATGAATCTTGAAGAGATTGTCCATGCTTTCGGCCCATTGCTTTGTAGTCATGGTACCACAGAATGAATTACAATAAGCCAGAGCCCATTTCTCTCTAACTGCATACAAGTCTTTTAACCATGAATTAGTTGCAAGACCATATTTAGAGATCAAGTTATCCCATCTTTTATGGAAATCATCTTCAGAGACACCTCCATATATGCAATTTTCGAACTCCTTCTGAAAGTTAGGCTCGCGACTGCAGACACTGTTCAAATGTTTTGGAACATTTTGAACTACATGCCATAAACAAAGCTTGTGACATGTGTCAGGTAAACTTATAGTAATTGCCTTTGACATTGCAGCACACCAATCTGTAAAAATTGTCTTTGGTTGCCTTGCAGACATTGCAGCCAAAAATGTTTTAAATAGCCAAACAAATGATTCTGTAGTTTCATCTAAAAGTAATGCAGCACCAAAAATAACAATCTGCTTGTGATGGTTTATGCCAATAAATGGTGCAAATGGTATGTCAAACCTGCTTGTCCGGTAGGTTGTATCAAACAGGACTGCGTCACCAAAGTAGGCATAATCAATTATTGATCGTGCATCTGCCCAGAAGAAGTTGGTCAATCTTTCCTTTTCATCAAGTTGTACTGCATAAAAAAATGATGGATCCTCAGACTGCTTAGCTTTCAGATAGTCTAAAAGAAACTGAGCATCTCCCTTCTCAAGATCTCTTATTCTTTTTGTGCTCAAACAGTTGCATTGATCCTTCAAAACAAGTCCAGTATCTTCTGTACCATGCAAATCCTCTGACTCAAAATCTTGCAGCAGAGAATGTTTTATTCCATAATAGTAATCTGCTTCAGTAAAGACTGCACGTTGAACAGGCAGCTTCTTTCTGTGAGACCTTAACATGTGTACCTTATTGGGGCTTGCTAATGGATGATTATGTTCATCAATGAATTTATTTACTATCCATACATTATCACGATTCACTTTGAATTCAATACGAGCCAGACAGTTTGTTCTCTCAAGGGGGCGTGGCTTCTTAGTTATATGCGTACGATGCTCTTGACGGGTACCTTCATTACTACAAACATAATGCCTATCTCGTATGCTCCCATCTCTTCTTCGAGAAAGATGGCCCTTCCGAACACTGAAACCCTTGCTCTTAGCATATGAATTGTAGAAATCGTATGCTTCATCTTCTGAATGAAACGTCATACCAACTTTTGGATCTAACTGTGAAGCATTAATAGAATCCAGAGCAGGGGATCCATCCAGGATATTGGTCTTTTTTACTGATTCACCTATTCCACTAGTATTTTTCATGGATCCATCGACGACATTGGCAAGTTTTGCTGATCCATCTATCGCATTCATTTCTTCAACCGATCCAGCTGTGGCATTGGTATCTTCGACTGATCCATCTGTGGCATTGGCATTTTCTGCTGATCCATCTGTGGCATTAATATTTTCTGCTGATCCATCTGCAGCATTAATGTTTTCTGCTGATCCATTTGCAGTGATATTTTCTGCCAATCCATCCGCAGCATTGGTGTTAGTTATAACTAACATCTCAAAGCCATCATGACATTCCTTGGGAGCTGGGGATAACTTTAACATGGCATTCTCCTCTGAAGCACATTCATTTGAAGTTGACATTTCAGCTAGAAGTGCATCAACTCCGTCTAAGAAAATAGATTAATCATCAGCATCTTCCGTAAACCATTTTCTGAATTTATGAAATAGGACAGAGATCTATAAATTAAACTTCACAAGATAAGTGCAATCCTGAGAAGAAGAAAACCAGAGTAAGTAGCATGGAATTAATACTGAGCAGCACAAGGAAATGACTAGCAAATTGGTTATCAACAAAATGAACATATAGTAGCCCATGATCTCAAAGAGACAAAAGTCATCGCTCATTATGTTAATTGTAAGCAAGCAACATGAGCAATGACATAAAATGCTAAGCATAATGAGTGACCTGAGCAAGTGAATAAATGAATTGGGGAAAGTGAGAAAGCAAACGCTCAATTGAAATTCATCTCTTACTTATATTCAGCCAACTAAATTGGTTCTATATGAATTTAAAATCAATGAATAATTAAATGAGAACATACATAACCACAACTCTGAAAATGTTAATGGGCTTCATACATAGACCAAAATGCAAATCAGATATTCAGGCTTTCTTTATAAGCACACTATTAACATAAATATGAGTAGAAAAAGGAAATGCATCACTAACTTTTGGTTCTATCAAAACGTTTAAGTTTCCCAGTTTTAGAACCAACTTTTGATAAGCAATATGATTTTCATGTATAATTGTAATTTATAGTTGAAACATGTCTGAGGAAAAAAATAATGTTATCTCTGAAAGATTTTTCTTAGGTTCAGCCACTAAAACAATATATGAAATCCATCCTACCACATAGAAAAACAGATAAATGCAATTCCATATATAAAATTGCACTAGGACATAAATAAAAAACTGCACAAACTCTTCCACTGTATATGTATGTGTCTGTGTATGCAGTAGTACATACATACAAAAATATATAGTAATTAAACTTTCAGTCAAAACAAGATAATTATTCTTCTACATTTGTGAACTGCAATGAACCTGCTAAACATGTATCATTCAATTTCAGGTCTACTTCAAACATCTCAATCTTTATTTCTGTTATTTTAAACAAAAAGAATGTTATTTCACAAGATTACCAACGTTTCATCTGAATGGACATAAAATAACACAAATTTGCACTGTTTAGATTCAATAAAAAAAGTTTGGGCATGATTTAAACTTATTTTTGGAAAAAAGGAATTTAGGAACAAAAAGAGAGGAAGATGAAGGAAATTTAACTACTGATTACTAACTACCATTTGAAATACAAAAGTATGAAACTATTTAGCTGTAAATAACAACAGGAATCTCTCGGTACATTATTTACTGCACTTGCTCTCAGAGCATAGTGTAACAAAATTTGTGCTGCATCTACCATACCTGAGGAGGAGCCTTCTATGTTTAGTCAGGCATACTAGAGAATAAAGACATTCTAAATCTGGCAAAATGATTAAGCAGAAGAAACAAATCTTATCCCCCCCCCCAAAAAAAAAACAAAACAAAAAAAAAGCACGCCAAAGAAAAAAAGAAAGCTCTTCATTTTTTCTTGTTTTTTCTCCCATTTTGATATCAAACACCTCCTCTATATTCTCTTGTCAATGGCAACTATAGCGACAAATTTCATTCTCGTTTACACTACTTATAGTTCACTTGCATTTCCAAACATTCTTGAATTTAGCTCAACTCCTTCCACTCCCAGGTTTGGTAATAAATTTGACGCATAACACCATTAAATACTTAAGGGTCAGAGGATGCTTGGCTTGTTCGAAGACAACCTAAAACGGCCGATAGCAGAAAAGACCAAACTAGTTAAATTGCATTTCTTGACAAAAAACTCGAACCAAAATTGCAATCAAAAGCCAGAACCACGGAAAAAAGGGTCTCAAATCAGCAGCCAACCCGAGTCTCCAGCATATTTAATAAAAATCACATCTTTAACAAGCTTCGAATGGTTTCATCGAAACCCACACCGTGTTAAACGAAATCATGTGCACACGCTAAAGAAAATCCAAGACCTTGAAGTTCAGAATTATCGAACCACTACTACTGATTGAAGCCTTGGGATTCTTCAAGAAATAATCGGTTTTGAAACAAAGATTTTGATCACTCTGGATCTATGAATCAACCAATAACAATTAATTAACCAAACAATCATACAACTTCAGAAATTTATGCTCAAAAGAAGGAAAAATTTCGGTCAAACAAGCTATCCCACCGAAAAATTCAACAAGGAATTGATATGAAAGGAAGAGAAAACCAATCCAAGCTCACCTCCTTCCAGCAAAGATTCGGATTTGCTTCCAAAAACCCTGATGGTCACCGCTTCTCTCAAACCCTTGGGTTCCCACGTCCCTCCCTCTCGAGCCCCAAAACTAGGTTCTGGTGCTCCGCCGGTGCGATTATAGCCGAGCTCGGAGAGGCTGGTTTCGTCTCAGAATAGACGGGTGATCTGAACCGTCCATCAGGATAGCTTGAGATCGTACGGCAGAGATCTTCGCAATCTGATCCTGGCCCTTATTGGCCGATCACAAAAACCCAATCTTGGTCGCTAAAGTTCTTCTTCTTTGTGTCAATCTATATATACACATATACATACATACATACATACAAACAGACATACAGACATATATATATATATATATGCACATACATATATATATATACATACACAAAATCATTTTTGTATACATGATTTTTTTTTCAATAAATACAATTTTTTTTTTTTTGCTGGTATGAAGCATATTAAATTTGAGAGGAGAGCCACTGAATGGATAATTATGATCTCAACAACTAAATGTTCTTACCTTTTTTTTTCTTAGATATAGATGGATGTAGTGTTGGACTTTTTTTCTAGTTGCGTAATGTCTCTAACAAAAAATAAGAAGAAAATATACAATCTACCTAACTACAAAAATAAAAATAAAAATATGCACTCACTTAGTCTAGCACTCAAACTGCAATAGAAATAGCCAAAATACAGATAGATTACGCACTTGGATTAAATTGATATATAACATAATGATACATGTCTATGTCATTCACAATATTGGTTGGATCAGCTTTGAGACTCAAAAATTACTGACCTAAGCTCTAACCCAATTTCAACTTGGCTAAACTTAAGTCCAATATTTAGCCACCCAAGGGTCCAACTTGCACTCCTATCCCTGAATGTATATAGTTGAAAACATATATTTTACAGTAACAATGGTATTATGGAGAAGGAATTTAACTACCAAAAACACCATAAAACATAATAACTAGCTTGGTGTGGGCAACTTCAATCTGAACTTGGGGTTGATACCCATCTATCCAACACGACTGGTTGTCTTGAGTTGCATGCAAATTAATCCAACTCGAGCTCTAACTATTCTTGTTCTACTTATCTCATAATGGAGGAGCAGAACACTAGGTTGTATGCAACATGATTTACCCAACATAGACTGATGACCATTTACTTGACTTAATTCATTCCTTATCCGGAGAAGATACGAAAACTTGGAACCTTTTAAAACATAAAAGGGCATCTTATGAACTCCCTTTGAAAAGGGAAGCAACGTCAACAAACTCTATCAATAACATCCAACGCAGAGCATTGTTTATTGAAAACTAAGATGAACACATATAATAATCTGCTTTCCTTTACTTCTAGGGAAGGCTGCTATAATTAAACATTTAAGAGAATAAAGGATGTCCCCTTCTTGTATCCCATTGGACCACCCTCCGGTCGACCATCCAAAAGATGCCTATATCATTAGCTTCCTCGACTTAGTTATCCTATCCTCTGTAAAATAGATATAGTTTGATCGATATTGTTGTGGTTAAGATTCGCCGTCTCAGTAACAAATTACGTATGGGTACCATCTTATTACAGTATCGATATACCAAATATCGCTTTAGTACGAGACTGCATACTAATTTGGCATCTTTTCAGCTGGGACTAATATCAATAGCAAACATTGAGCAGTCCCCAAATGCTTTCCAACTGCGTCCAGCTCTTACCACCGTTCTCGAGCACTCGGAAGTTGGCGGTCCTTGCAGGCTTAAATTGGCAAGCATCACATCCTCGAACCTCTCAATCTCTAATAACCATCAAAAGGAATTAATGACACATGGAAAAAGCGTTGAGAGAGTGGAAGCCATCGTGGAATTAACCTTAATTTTGTCCTTGCTAAAAAGAGAAAGTCAAAAAAGTGGTTTAAGTCGGTGTTACATCATAAAGTTTGTCGGGTTGATGCTCTTTTTTTTTTTTTGCTAAAACAGGTGTTTCATACAAGATGGGTACGAATACACCCAGACGAATCTGCAAACAAAATATTCCGGAATGTACCGGGCAAGTCATCCTCACCAACCCATAGGGTGTCTCCCGAATGGCTAGCAACATACGCTGCCATCCAGTCCGCGGTCCCATTGGCCTCCCGATATATATGCATAGCCCGAAAGGTGATCCCCTCCCCCACCATCGACCCTATATCACGGAGCAAAGGATGAACTCCTCCTCCATCATTGTGAGGGCCCTGCTAGGCCCAGCTGATCACCGTGGACGAGTCGCCCTCCAGGAGGATAGAGCTCGCCCGAAGCACTCGTCGCGCATGTCGCAATCCCAGCCAAGTCGGTCGCAGCTCTGCCCCTAGGACCGAGGTGTCGAAGATCTGACACCCCCCGCTGCCACCATGGTAGAGCTCGGTCCCCTGATAACAAAACCTGCCCCTCCTCTCCTACCTCCATCCAGGATCGAACTATCAAAATTGACCTTGAGAAAACTCGGGGGTGGGGGCTCCTAGGTGAAAAACACCGTGTGAGAAGCTGCCAAAGCAGTATGGGGGCCCCAGGTGTCCCGAGCTATCAAAAATCTATCATCCAACCCTACATGAAGGAGCTCTGCTGCCTGTGGCCGAGCCCACTCCATCACAAACCGTGGGGACGGACGGAGCTCGCCAAAAACTCAGACGTTCCTGGCCAGCCATACCTGGTACACTGTGCAGGACGCCCGAATAGCCACAAAGCGCATCTGAGGGGAGCTAGACCACCGTCGAACCTCCTCCAAAAAGCAATCCCTTCGGCTTCAGGCACCCTCCGGGATCCCGGACAGCCTCCAAGTCCACCTCGCCCAAACACACTGGAATAGTGCATAATCCACTGACTCGTCCACCTCACAAGACAGGCACACAGAAGGGATGCTAACACCACGTCGGCTCGATGCCCAGCTCGTCAGCAGACGGTCCCAGGCCACCTTCTAGAGAAAAAGTGCAACCCTCTGGTGTAGCCCAAATCTCTAGACCTAGCCACAGTCCCTGCCCAACTCTGACCCCTGCTGGAGGACCCGAGAAACATCACCCACCCTAACTCTGGCTCTGCAATTGGTGCTCCATACCCTGACATCTAGCCCTGCTGATCCCGGGACAGGAAGAGCCCGTACTCGCTCGGCTAAGTGCTCCCCAAATAACTGGCCCAGTTTGTCCTCATCCCACTCTGCCTCCCCCGGCATGATGAGGTCACACACCCGTAGCCCCTCCGCCCCCTCACCGTTGATCATCGTCGGCCACAAACTCAACGAAAGTGCATCCACCCATGGGTCCTCCATCACGTCAATGCTCCGACCGTCGCCAATGAATCATCTAGTGTGCGCCAAGGCCATAGGCAAATACCTCTCAACCTCCCGCCACATGAAGGAGGTCCTCCATCTCCCCACCGCCGGACCAGCAGGGCCTGCCCGGCCATATCTCACTGTCATAACCTGACTCCAAAGTTCCTGGGGCTCCAGAACAATCTGCACTGCCCACCGCGCCAGGAGCGCCTCTTGCCTCGCCAGAAGTGACTGCACCCCCAAGCCACCCTCTCCTAGGGACAGACAAACTCTCTCCCAAGCCACCAGATGTACCCCGTGGCCTCTCCCCAAGGAGCCCCATAAGAAGCCATGCATAAGCCGCTCTATCCCCACCAAAATCATCTTCGGCACAACAGTATGGGCCATAAGGTAAACAGGCATGGAAAAGAGAACAGACCTGACCAGCGTCAACCTGCCCATCATAGAAAGTGATGAGGCCCTCCAACCCTCAAGTCTACTCTGCATCCTCTGCACCAAAGTAGAGCAATCCGCCACCCGCAATCTTCTCCCTGTGATGGGGACCCCAAGGTAGTCCAGTGCTCCCTCCTGCTCCTGCATCCCCAATATCGCCCTAATCTCCCGTCGCACCCTCCGTTCCATGCGCGGGCTGAAGTATATAGATGACTTTCGAAGATTAATTCTCTGTCCGGATGCCCCACAGTACTCAGTCAACACTCTCTGGAGAGCTCGAGCATCCCTCATCCTCGCCCTGGCAAGTAGCAGGCAATCATCTGCAAAAAGCAAGTGAGAAATGGGGCAAGCACCAGGGCTGGACTGTAGGCATCCAACTCCCGATTCTCTCAAGCTACACGTAGAGCACGAGAAAGGGCGTAAGAGCATATGATAAAAAGGTATGGGAACAAAGGGCATCCCTGGCGGAGCCCCATAGTGGCTCGAAAAAGGGCAAAGGTGTACCATTAACTAATATGGAGAAGCTAGGCCCCTGCACACAGCCAAGAACCCAGTCAATCCAGGTCGGATGGAAGCCAAAACTCTCTAGTGCCCATCTGAGAAAGGCCCAGTGGATCCGATCATAAGCACGCTCCATGTCCAATTTCAGTGCCATCAAACACCGCCTCCTCGGGGCTCTCTGTAGATCTCCCATCATCTCCTGCGCTAACAAGATATTGTCCGATATGCTCCTCCCTCCCACAAACGCTCCCTGCTCCTAACTAATAATGCTAGGCATCAAAGTCTTCATTCTCCCAACCATAAGCCTCATCACTATCTTATACAAAGTAGTGCACAAGCTAATGGGCCTGTAGTGGCCTGGTTCCGATGCACCCTGACGCTTCGGTATCAAAATGATATAAGTAGCCTGCCAGCCATCTGTCATCACCGCCCGACTGAAATATAGCTACACTGCCTCCACCACCGACCTCCGAATGATACTCTAATATCTCCGAAAAAAGAAAGGTGGAAACCCGTCCGGACCTGGGGCCTTGTCCTCTGCTAGAGCCCATACCACCTCCTGCACTTCTTTATCTGAAAACGGGTTGAATCAATGCTGCATTATCTGCCTCCTCAACTCTGACTGCCGGCCTAGGGAGCTGGCCAAGCTCAAAGGGTTCCTCTACCTCCGTCCATCTAGTCCTGAAGAAATCGAACAACACCTGTCTTACTGCAGAATCCTCCTCCACCTGCTGGCCCACTCCAACTCTCAGTGATCGTATCAGATTCCTTTGCCTCCTGATGACCGTCGATCGATGAAAAAAACTGGTGTTCCGATCTTCCTCCTTGACCCACTGTACCCTCGACTTCTGCCTCCAAAAAGTCTCCTACTGATGCAACAACGAGTGATGGGAAGACAAGTAGTGTCGTAGGTTTGCCATCTCATCCTCCTCAAGCTCCCCCTCACGATCCTCCCTCCCCTGAAGATCTGCAATCAACCCCTCCACCTCCTCCAGCCTTCGAAAAATGTTGCCTACAACCTCTCGGTTCCATCTGCGGAGGCGACGTTTAGTGAGCTCCAATCTGCACGACACCCTCTGCATAGTATCTTCCTGTACTGACATTCCCCAAGCCCCCCTGACCACTTTCCAAGAGTGGAGGTATGACAACCACAGCTTCTCAAAACGGAATGGGCTATAATGACTGGAGCTCGAGGTTGTAGAAACCAAAAGAGGACATTGATCTTAGGCAATTCGAGCAAGATGACTAACCTGGTAAGATGGAAACTACTGAATCCAATCTGGGGATGCAATAGCCCTATCAAGCCGCTCTCACACTCTTGCTCGTCCAGACTGATTGTTGCACCAAGTGAAACGTGGTCCGAAGAAGCCAAGGTCCACTAGGCCAGTAACATCCAGAAACTCCCAAAACTCCCTCATGTCCACTGAATCAGAGTAGATCCTCCCACCTCGTTTCTCATTGAGGCTAAGCACACAATTAAAATCTCCCACTACCATTGTCGGCACCCTCTGAGTCAGCAAACATGACAGCTCACCCCAAAGGACTCTTCTTGTTCGGTAATCAGAGCTAGCATAGACCCCACATAAGATCCACGAGGGTTTATTTGGTTCCGAAATGACCATCACAACCTGCTGAGAACAGTAACGAAAGACATCTACAGAGGCCACCCCTCGCTTCCACGGCATCAAAATACCTCCAAACAAGCCTTGGGACTCTACTTCAAATAATTCCCAATCAACTGCTAAACGCCGCTGCACCCGACGTAGACCTTCTCCAGACACCCGTGTTTCACATGGAAAACAAATCTCAGGGCAATGAAGCTGAACTAATCTTTTGAAGGACGACAAAAATGAAGGCTTAGCCAGCCCCCTACAATTCCATACTAGAATCTTCATTTAACACAATAAAGTGAGGTTTGGCCCGGACACCGTGGGCTGCTCACTAGCCTCTTCCCTTGACTTCTCCACCCCTCCCTGAATCACAGCCCGCAACAAATTCACTACTTTCCCATGATCTTGAATAGGGGAAATAGGTCCCTGTCCCGAGCCCCTAGGAATTCCTCTCATCACCATCGTCGGTGGAGCCACAGGAGAGCACCTAGCCGGCGCTGGCAGTGAGCCTTCCCCCGTCTCAGGTCTCCCCTTCATTCTCTGGCCTGATGAGGAGGCCATCTTGCTTGCCGAAGCCACCTCCCGCTGTTGGAAGTTGGTCGTATGCGCCTCCTTCGGACCCTTCCCCTTGGCTAGAGCCGTCTCGCCACCACTAGCCACGGCCGCCCGCGTCTATGGAGCCACGCCTTCCACCATCGGCCCACTCGACACGCACGCACCGCCCTCAATGTGCAAGGTCCTGGCCATCCCGTCAGGAGCTTGGACACGGCCTATCCCCGGTCGAGTGGGGGCTCTCGCCGGCGGCAGAGAGGCACTCCGGAAGTGCCACCGTCCCTCCTCTCTCCGGCGTAGACGCGGATCTTCGAATGAGGTCGACGACGCCGACCGAGGGAGTTGAGTCGGCTCAGTCACCCCCGAACCCCGTCTCGCCTTGGCTGGGCTCCTAGCCCTCTTCATCGGGCTTGGGCCTTGTCCGCGGGCCAGCCCATTGTCCACTGCCTGGCCCATTCCCACCTGGCTCGGCCCGCCTTGGAGTAGTAGACTCGGGCATGGGCCCGGATCCATCCCGACCACCTTGGCCTGCCCTGGCTCGTTCCGGCCCAGCTGGCCCAACTGCACTGGCTGGCCCATCCCTCCAGCAAACTCCGAGTCCGACCCGACCCCTGCTCCGAGTTGAGCCTTCCCAGCGTCCACCACCGTTGCAGCTTTCTCCAGCGACCGCCTCCTAGCCAACTTGGTTGGCTTTTGCCATCCATCCGTGTCCGTCGGCGACGCGGAAGGATTCAGTGCAGCCTTAGTTGATGCTCAATTGCTCATTGATGAGATGTATATAAAAAATCAGCTTTTATAATTTTGAATGATGTAAACTCATGCATCCTAAATTATTGGTTGATAAATATGAATATAATTCATATCCTGAAATATCAGCCAGTATAATATGAGGATAAACATTAAGAATAATTGGTTTGTTGTACCTTGCTGGAAGTTTGATCAGATTAATAAATGTTACATTCGGTGTGTAAAACAAACATTAATCCACTATTACAATGTTGCTTGATATTTCGATATCTCGTTCTTACGCATCTACGGATTAACATAATTACTATTTTCTTTTTGCTAAAAGGGCGAGAGATTTTCTTTTTAAAAGAAATTCATGTTATCTTGTTCTACACAAAAGCTCCTCTTTGTTCAATCCATTTATTATGAAACATAGAATAAAGACCATGTAAATGTATTTATGTACATTTGATGCTAATTATTTTGAAAGCACATACTAATATCCATATATTCATCCAGAAAAAGAGAAATAATAGACAAGGCGAACAACCCTTAAGGGGAATGTGATCTCAAACATCATTCTTTAGATATAAATTGATTGAATGCCATATGAAAAACATATTTTTTCTCTTTTTTTTTCTTTTTTTTTAGCTTTAGCGGGCGTCTCACAGTACGTGAGTACGGACGCACCCAATAAAATCAGAAAACAAAACATCACGAAGAGCTCTAGGCAGCCCTCTCTCCTGCATCCACAGAATACCGCCCGAGTGACTAGCTATGTAAGAGGCTACCCAATCGGCGGCCCCATTAACCTCCTTATAGACATGCTTAGCCAGGAAAGCTTCATCGTCACTACCCATTGCCCAAATATCATGGAATAGGGGATGGTCCCACCCCGCTACCCGCGGACCTTCCTAAATCCACCCAGTAATGGTAGCTGAGTCACCCTCCATAATAATGGAACCAGCCTGCAACACTCGTCGTGCATATCTGAGGCCCTCCCATGCAGCCCTCAGCTCAACACTGAGAACCAAGGTCTCCGATAGGTGACAATCACCAACCGCCACCACTCGCAAACTCGGGTCCCGAATAACGAATCGGCACCCCCTCTACTCCCTCCATCCAGTACCGATCCGTCGAAGTTAACCTTGAAGAAATTCGAGGGTGGAGACTATCTGGTGAAAACAACCGTGCGAGGCGCTATCTGAGGGGAATGGGAGTCCCAGATATCCTGAGCTATCAAAGGCCCACCTAACGAGGTATCGAGACTAAACTCCTCTGTTTGTACCCGCGCATGCTCTACGACAAACCTTGATGACGTGCGGCGTTCAGCAAAGATCCTGGCGTTCCTAGCCAACCATATCTGATAAGCGATACACGTAACTATAAAGACCATAGGGCGCATCAGGGGGCTCTCAGCCCCCATCGGATGACCCGAACAAACTGATCCATGCAACCACATATATCCTGTGGGATCCCTACAAGAGCCTAGGCTCTCCTCGCCCACACACACTATAATAGCACGTGCTCAACAATCTTATCAGCCCCACATGTCAGACACTGGGTGAGATCCTCACCCCCTGGCCACTCAGCACCGATCTCATCGGAAGACGGTCCCAGACCACCTTCCAAAGGAACAGTGCCAATCATGGGTGAAGGCTGAGCCGCCAGACCCAGGCACAATCCGGGTCTGCCTCGAGATCCTCTTGTAAAACTCGAGCACCATCCCCCACCCTGACTCTGGTTCTACATGAGGACCGCCAAACCCGGACATCCGATCCCCCACACCTAGGCACCGAGAGACATCATACCCGCTCGGCAAAGGAATCTCCAAAAACCAACCACAACCTATCATCATCCCACTACTTATCTCCAGAATCGTGCAGGTCACATACTCGCAGTCCATCGCCCATCTTTGTGCTGACCATGGTCGGCCATAGACTTAGGGGTACATCACCTACCCACGTGTCTCCTGCCACATCAGTGCTCCTCCCATCGTCGATCAGCCATCTGGTATTCATCAAAACAATTGGAAAATACCGCCCAATCTCTCGCCACATAAAGGAGATGGTGCGCCGGCACCGGAACATCTCCTCAGACCCAACATGACCATACCTGGCAGCCATAACCTAGCACCAAAGCCCCTGAGGCTCCAAAACGAAGCGTACCGCATAACGGGCAATGATGGCCTCGCACTTCGCCTGAAGAGACTGTACTCCGAGACCTCCCTCCTAGAGGGGCCAGCAAATACTCTCCCAGGCCACCAAATGCACCCCATGCCCCCTCCTCCCCCCCTCCTCAAGGAGCCCCAAAGGAAGCTCTGGAGGAGCCGTTTAATCCTGGCCAACACCGTCAATGGTATCACTATGTTGGCCATGAGGTAAACGGGCATGGAGCTCAGCACAGACCTGATTAGGGTCAGTTTGCTCATCATAGAGAGGGATGTAGCCCGCCACCTCTCTAGCCTGCTCTGAACCCGCTGCACAAGGCCAGAGCACTTGAAAACTTGCAGGCTCCTACCAGTAATAAGTACCCCTAGGTAGCTCCAAACTCCCTCTTGCTCTGACATCTCAAGGATCCCCCTTATCTCCCTGCAAATGCCGCACTCCGTCCTAGGGCTAAACTTAATGGAAGACTTCAAAAGATTCACTCGCTGCTCGGATACTGCACAATATTCAATCAGCACTCTTTTAAGAGCCCGTGCTTCCCTCGTCCGTGCCCTCACCACTAAAAGGAAGTCATCGGCGAAGAAAAGATGGGAAATAGGTCTGGCTCCTAGGGCAGGAGCATAAGCTACCAGGGCCCGAGTAGCAACAGTCGCTCGTAAAGCCCTAGACAGCACATCCGAGCACATAATAAACAAGAATGGGTATAAGGGACACCCCTGCCTCAACCCCATAGTAGAACAAAAGAAACAGGATGGCGTGTCATTATCAAAATAGAGAAACTAGGCACTTGAACACATCCCATCACCCAGTCAATCCAGGTCCTATGGAAACCATAACTCTCCAGAACGTGCCTTAGAAAACTCCATCGGATCCTATCGTAGGCTTGCTCCATATCCAACTTGATCTCCATCAAGCTTCGCCTCCTCAATGCCCTCCGAAGATCCCACATCATTTTTTGGGCGATCAAAATATTATCCAAGATATACCTTCCACAAACGCCCCCTATTCTTGGCAGATAATAGCCGGCAACAGTGGCTTCACCTGTCCCACTAGAATTCTTGCCACAATCTTGTACAAAGTTATGCATAAGCTAATGGGCCTAAAGTGGCTCGGCTCAGCCGCGTTCTGGCACTTCAGAATCAAGGTAACATAAGTAGCCTTCCATCCCTCCGCCATCTCTGCCTGTCCAACAAAAAACTATATTGCATCAATCACTGACTCCAAATGATACTCCAGTATTTTCGGGAAAAAAAAAAGGAGGAAAGCTATCCGGACCCGAGGCCTTGTCTGCCGCTAGAGACCAAACCGCCTCTTGCACCTCCCTATCTAAAACAGGTCAAACCAGCGCTTCATTGTCCTCAACGCCTATTACTACCTCAGGTCTTGGGAGGCGACCAATGCCAGCGGAATCACCCTCCTCCATACATCTAGATCTAAAGAAGTCGAGTAACATCCCTCAGACAGTCGACTCACCCTCCACCCACTGCCCTCTCCCCTCCATCTCGCAAGGACCTAATCATACCTCTTTGTCTTTTAATTATAGTCGATCAGTTGAAGAAACTGATGTTACAATCTCCTTCACTGACCCATTGTATTCTAGACTTTTGTCTCCAAAAAACCTCTTGTTGTCATAAAAGTGAGTGGTGAGTAGCGAGTAATCCCCGCAATCCTACCATATCGGATGCCAGGAGCTCGCCACCCTGATCCTCCCTATCCTGCCCATACCATTCACGGCGCGAGGCTTTGATTGGTTCCTTTGACAACTCAATCACTTTCGAAAACCACCGCCATAACAGTTCGACCTCGGCTCCCGACGGCCAAGACGTAACCCAAGGGCCCGGTCTCCACCGAACCCCAGAATCCCCCCCACGGCCTGGGTGCACACGGTTGTCGCCCTTAGCGGTCCCCGCCGCCTGCTTCCCAAAGGAGGAGGAGGAAGATGCAATAGAAGCGTACGTACCTCCTTGCCGATCCATTGGGCGCATGGGCAGAGTTGGCCGCGAATAACCCCCTCAACCTTCCACCACCACCTTCCGCAACCAGTTTGGGATACCATAGATAACACACAACTGGGACGCCTCTAGGAAGTCTCATACACAGCCCCAAGACCACCTTCCACTGCCCCGATCACCGCAAAATCCTCGCCGAGCAGTCGCAGACCACCTCAACTAGCCGTTACCTCTTAGAGCACCACCGGGAAGTTAGCCGTTGAACTTGTCACACAATTGCCGGAGTTTCTCACACTAGCCGTTACCACCTCCTATTGGCATGGCTTTTGTGCAACTATTGCACTCCAATTTTTCCTTTCCAAAAACTAAAATTTGTGACGTATTCGTAGCAAAAATGAAAACGATAGTGCAAGAGAGTATTTTTTTATAGAACTATATGGACAACAATGCATATGCTCTAGGACAATGTGCTGAAGTCAATTTAAGGGTTGGAAGATGCACTAGATAGCCTCTATATACTTGGACTTGGAAATGAAAATTGCTGGCTGTAGGAACACCAAATTATTAGTTAAAATACCATAATAGAACCCTTGAAAAGTACAAGTGTTCCAAGCAAAATGCCCACAGATAACACAGTCATATAATTGGAAATACTAGAACTAACAAAAGGAAAGATTATGCCTTGTAATGGAGGAAAAATTAACATCTCATATCATACCAATCATCTGCCATGGCTAGATAAAGTCATGGTCTAAAACCATGCAAGGCTAGTTGAGCCCAAATAAATACTAAGCTAGCCTTAATCCCAAACTAGTTGGGGTCAATTAAGCCTGAACAAGCACAATGATGCTTGCTATTATCCTTCATTGGTAAAGTTAGGGTCCACAGGAGGAATGTGCCCTCCATCCTTGGAGCTCAGATGGCATTACATGCGGTGTTTCTCATATTTCTTTCTGATAGCAAACATTGACTGTAATCTGATGAAAGCATGCAGGAGATTCTTAAAACTTCGAATTGTGTATATCTCAGATTGACATAGACAATCAGCAGAAATTTTTTTAAGATGCAATTACCTCACAACAACATAACCAAAACTAACAAAAAGAACCCGAATCCAAAACTGTGACAGGAAAGAAATGACCAACTAGATAACATAATCAATCAAGAGCCACTTCAATAACAAGGAGCTACTAGAAAATCAAGTTTCCTTCGCAGCTTGTCGACTCTTTCTCTGATGAACATCCCAGTTATACACTCGAGCGACGGTAACCTGCATAAACATAACTTCATATCATCACAAAATGATATGTAGAAATTGGTAAACAAAAATCATTGACATTTGTTTCTGCATAGATTCACTAGGGAGACAAGGAAGAAACATGAATTTATGAAAGAAAGAAGAAATATAATTGAACAGGTGCTACCTGAGTAATGGTCACTTGATCCCTCAAGAACTGCAAATCAGCAACAAGGACTTCTAAACTGGCTTTAGCATTTTCTAAGTTCTTTTGTAGAAGGGCCTTGGCCTTAAAGAAAACATAAGGGTCAGCACCAAACTAGGTTCTTTAATTCTAGATCTAAAAAGTCATAAAAATGCATGTGAATGGAACCATATACAAGATCCTTTGAACCAACCTCTTCACAAGAATACTCTAGCATGACATTTGCTCCCAACCAAAGGCACACTGAATCAGTATCCTCTATTCTTGCTCGTGAATAAATGCCCTCAGATACCTCAAAATCAGTAATCAATGCCTGCATAGAGCATTTAGGAGACCGATTGTATGAGATTAAGCTTCAAGTAATATATGAGTGATGAAAGGGTCATGAAATGAATACTTTGTCAACATATTGACGAGACTCTCATGTATCAAATAATCATGAGAAGTGACAGGAAATTGGTTAAATATAAGCAGCATTGTGTTTATGTTTCTTCTTTTTTTTTTTGCTACAGCAGATGACTCACACAATTCTAGTGTGAATACCTTCGAAAAAGTCAAAAAGTAATAAATCACGGAGCGCTCTAGGCAGCTCCGTCTCACTAGTCTAGAGAACTCCCCAGAGTAATTTGCCACAAATGAAGCCATGTCTCTTTTTACTACATCAAGACAATCATGAGAGCCAGGACACAATTATCATTTAATATTAAAAATATCTGGTCTTAAGGCTATGAATTAATATCAAGCCCATGACATTCCCAAGTTGGATAATAGAAGTTAATAGATAATCATTAGAGGAAAGTGTCAATAATTATGGATGGCTCACTTCAAGAAAAGTATCTCGGTTGGCTCTTCAAATAATAAATCTTTCTTTATGGAGGTTCATCGGGAGAGAAAGGATTTCTATTTACTTTGTGTAGCACACCCTTATCATAAAACACTCGTACGGACTGAAAGAACGAATTCCTCTCAGCCAACTCAGGAGCAGGCGGGTAGTGCGACCTTAGTGACCTAGATTCCTTCAAATATTTCGTACATTAATAAGCATGAAATGTCACACAGCTTTCCAATCACATGATTCAGGGTGATGAAATTCTATTGTTCTCTTGATTCAGCCACTGGCAAATAGTCAAATATAGTGGAGAATTAGTAATTTACGGATAAGCAGTCAAGTTAATGATGCATTGAAGTCAAGGGTGATACGGTTCAACATGAGAAGATATCCTGTAACATCTTGCACCAACAGTTTCAACCTTCCTATACATCATGGTACATCAGGTAGTGAAAATGCCACTTTAGGAACTGGTACTTTATGCCATCATTGAAGCTTCTTTGACCTCTATGTTCATATCTTAAAAAAAGAAATAGTTTTTTTAACAAAAAAAGAAACTTAACATTAAGCTCAAAGAATAATATGATATGGTTACATTGCCTTTTGGTTTTTTAGCTTGGGATCATCACATTTGGTATGAGGATTGGGCCATGATCTAAAGCTTCATTTGAAAGAAAATGTTATCCTCCTACCAAGTTTCATGAACTAAAGTTTCATTTGGCATAGCGATTGATCCAAAGTTACAAGGACAAGTTTTAAATGGTAACTGAAGTTTGTATTTGGACATTTATATGCATCTGTTCATGATAAAGCAGTAAATAATTAAAAGTGTGCTAAATAAAATGTTTTGCTGCAATAGTTTGCTCTTCCAAGCATAAGGTGTTTTCATTAAGTTCCACATAAATCATGTTTGCTAGCTTTTTTTTTTTCATTTATATCTTTTAATAACTCAATTCTTCAGGTCTAGACAGTTTCAGATTAAATCAACCAATGTGAAATGACATGGCAGAAACATTTCATACCACAACTGGCCAATATGTACTTGGAGAACTGTACCTACAAGGAACCTCCATGGATCACAAATTTAAAGATTCAGCAGATGTAAAACAAACTATAAAACAATCAACTGACATTTCAGGAGGATAAAATAAACAGTAGGGTGCAGTGAGAGGTACGCTAGAATGCCCATATGACATGAAGTAAACATCCTACAAGTATCTTTGCCATCTCGGTACCGGACCCCATACCGGCAACATCCTGGTACAGTGTCGGTACGTCCCATATGGCTGTTGGTTTGCCGTACCAATACTCAATCTGGCCCCTGGCCCCCATATTGCATACTGGTTTGGTACCGGTATGGTACATCCGGTATGCACCGGTACCGATCAGTACAGCATAACACGATTTGTCTCACAAATTATAAACAGAAAAGAGCAATATCATGTCAAACAAAGATACAAACAGTCTGGACAGGCTTCCATAGAACATTCAACAATTGCAGGCAATGTATTGGCTTTTGTGTAAAATCACAACAAGAACCCAAGTTGACAAAAGTATAAACCTATTACAAAATTAAGTCTATAAATGGATGTCAAATAAACAAGGATTCCTCTTGAAATGGATGCCATGATGGCATTTCACATAACATTGATGTTTTTGACAAACTTTTGAAATCAGATTCTAAGAGAAGAGATTATTTCATTATGTGCAAATCAAATGCATCCTCATCCCAAAAAAATAATATCAGCCAGAAACAGGCTTGATGATATAACAATTAAATTTTCTGGAATGCTTCCATCTCGACAACAGAATTCTAACATAAATATGGAGGAAAAAATTCAAAATTTCTGAAACGAACCTCACCAGTACCCTTCTTATCTTGTAGAGTGGCGACAATATCTAAACACTTCTCAATATCAGGGATTTTAGCCTGTAGTAATAAAGGAAAGAAATCACTTCCAATTGTTGCACAGAAGTTTTCATCAAAATAAATCATCAATAAAGATGTCATGATGGGATTAAGTCACTTATTCCTGACAAAGCCCCAACTCAGTTGGCTCTCAGTGCCACCAAGAATAACAGAATTTTTTTTTATTTTGAAGAAAGTATTATCTGATGACCATCCCAAATCATATATCTATATAATGCATTAACTTAAAGGTAAGTGCTGTCAATCTAAAAGATTAAGGGGAACCCTGAATTGAGCTTGCAAACATAAGATAAGCCACAAATGTTCCCACAGGTAAGCACAGTATAAGTTGATTCAAAGCATTCACATCAACAATTTTCCTGTAGAAAGAAGCCAAAGAAGAGAAAAGCACCTGAAGATCCCTTTGCTGTGCTAGAAGTTTCATTTCCACAATCTTGTACTGCTGAAGCCTGGAGGGGGGAAAAAGGTTGTGAAAAAGCCAATCTAACGACATAATAAGGACATATCAGAGTATTGATTTATTCTTCATAATAAACCATGCATTGATCAAAGAAAGAAACAAGAAAAACATGAAAAGAATTATACTTTATTCAGAGAAATATTATTATAAATTTATGGCCTATCCTTTAAAATCTTGAGAGTTGATACAATAGTTAACTGAAGTTGTAATTACACATCGTTTAAAAAAGATTATGAAACTATGAAAGAAGCATGATTCTACCCCATAAGCATGCATTACCATTTACAGCTTTGCTTTGGAACTGTGGAAGACAAGATATATCTGAAACACAACTAAAATGTTATGTTTGGTATTAGGCAATGCTTTTTCTGCAGTATCTCAGATAAAAGATAGAAGTGTCATCTAAAAAGTCATAGCGGAAGGGAAAAAAAACAAAAAATCAGATAGTGGAAAATCGGTTGAATACTCCAGAGGACAACTGAGATAACTTACTTCAAGCAGCATTTGCCACTTTTATCCATAATAATTTACTGCCAATTAAAAATGAAAGGAGAGGGGTTCCTCTGTGAAGATACCTGATCTAGAAAAAAAAATAAGCAAAAAAAAAAGATTATAGCGTTTTCTTTTTATCAGTAACTGTTTATGCCCATGCAGTTCTGAAATGTAGTGTAATATTGTTTTTGTTTTTCAGCTCATCAACCATCTTAGGTGATACAGCAAAAGAAGGTTCCTATAAGTCAAACCAGGTTTCATGAGCATAGAGGTATCTTTTATTAGGACATGGCACCAAAAAACCTTTGAATGTATGCACTAAAGACATTTCTTTTGGTGCACACTACAATTATAAACTCTATGAACAGTGATAATGAGGATCTTGCTTGCATTTAGCAAGCTTTTCAATCTTAGAGCTTTCACCCTTTCCATACATCATCCAAGTCCAACATGAAACAGCAGAAGTTTGTGAGGAATAGTGTCCTTGCAGATTAAGGTTTGATATTTTAAGATGTCAGCAATTGTTGTAGTCAGCCCCGACTAGCCCCACTTCAATTGCTAATGTCCAACACTCTCCTAGGAATGCAACACCAACAATCAAAGTGCACCACATAGGTGTTCCATTGCAAGAAGGTATGACATGTGGAAACCAAAACAAGCACAACAATGCAACACAGCAATTTACATGGTTCACCCACAAAGGACTATGTCCATAGGCAAGCCGGCAAGTGTGAATCCATTATCAAGATGAAGAGATTACATCAAGAGAGGTTTAACACTCCTTCTCTACAAGTAATGGTGAAACCTGCCCTCAACATCTTCTCACACCCATGCAAGAACAAGCACTACTTCACAATACTCGCCCATAACCCTGAAAAATACAATGAAGGAATCCCAAGAACCTTGAGAGAAACCCTAAAAATTACCCCAGTTCCCAGCCAGTGGGAATTGGACTTGTCCATGTCCCACATGGGTTTTTCTTTCCCATAAATATGAAAATTTTATTCCTATGGGAAAGCTACTCTCCCATCTCTCTCCTTTAAAAAACTCCTACCAAACATAAGGCATTTCTCCATTTTCCCGTTCACCCCACTTTCCTCCCTCCTCTTCCTGTGAACCGCATGAGTCCTGAGAGTAATCCTTTCTAAAAGAGAAGAGAAAAACCTTGTAGAGAAACCCACACCCAAGTGTTTAAGACAACCCCTCTCGTTAGCTATCCAAAACTCTCCATACACTAAAGTTTGAAATCCGCATCACCAAGATTGCCCTTACAACAAATAATACGTACCAAACTTTAGCATATGAAGAGTATGTGGTGATTTCATATCGCCAAAATTAACAGCAACACAAAATTTAAGTGAATAATGAGAGAGAAATTAGTGTTCTAAAACCCACCATTCAATCCCATATCAACAAACTTCCTCCATCATTTTCTTTTCCTTTGAGGATCTTGCCGCATCCTTTTACGGTAAGCCTAATTGAATATCATCCAGAAATAATGAAACTTGATAAAAACAACTTGCACGTCTCAGCATTCCATTTATCATTAGTGGAAATTAAAGCATTTACCTTATTGAGAAGAAATTTCCACCAAACACTGTCATGCGAAAATAAACTTCTGAAATCCAGAATAACCAAGGAGAAACATAACAAGAACCACTCAAAGATTTAAGATAGATCAAAGAAAAGCAGCAGAAGCTAGTTATCCAATCAGCTTAATAAGAAAGGAAAAAACAGAGATTCTTAGAGAAATCCAAGACCAAACACTTGTAAAACATAGATCGAAAGATGTAAACCAACTTGATTCTTTAATGATTGAAGAGAAATCAAAGAGAAGCGAGAGAGCAGAGCGATCGGGGGAAGGATGAAGATTAGGAAAAGACGGACCTTTCTTGGAGGAAGGCGAGGGAGGAGTTAACATCGAGGCCGGATTGCTTGAGATAGGTCTCCACGTCATCCATGAAGGAAGCGGCCGGGATGCCCCTCCGCTCCGCTACTCCGGGGGAGGAGGAAGAAGTAGAAGCCGCCATGAACGAGGAGAAGAGGGGACAAGAGAGAGACGAACAAGGAATCGAGATGACTCGCCGAGTTCCTCTTAGAGTCTTAGGCCTCTCTCTCCCTCTCTCTCGGGTCTCGAGGGTTTCTTTCCCGAGAACCGGAAGCAGGGGACCGTGTGAGTCCGCTACGCGATAAAGAATTTTGTGAAACTCTTTGTGATCAAGATCGGAAAATCTGGATCATTCGATCGGCGGTACCATGGTAATTAATTTGACTTAGAGTCGGCGAAACGAATGGTAATACGCCGAGTTGATGTTATACGAAAACAGCAGACTGTGAATCTAGGCCATTCAATATGCGGTACAAATGGTTGGGCTCGAACGAAGTGCACTAGAGGCAATCACTCATGGCTGAGGTGGTTCCACGCATGCCTCATCTGAGTGGAGGCTTGTTCAGTTTTCATAAAGGAGCCCATCCTCGAGTTTTTTCAACATCAACTTCAATGGGTACATGCTAGATGGTGGCAAAAGGAGATATGTTGAAGTGCTGGCTTCATTATCAGAGACCTAGACTCCAGAGTAGTTATTGCTAGTGGGTACCAGATCTTCGACACCTCGATCCCGAAGGCTAAACTGAGAGTGACATGGGCCAGTTTATGCTATGCTCGGCACATGGTGCGAGTTGGAGCAGTTATGTTTGAGGATGATTCGGCTATAGTGATCGTTGGATCTAGAAGGCACTGACGGTGTGGATGGCACCATGTTGTGGGTTAGAGCAGTTATACTTGAGGGTGATTTGGCTACAGTAATCGTTGGATCTAGGAAGGCACCGACGGTGTGGATGGCACTGTATTGCAGGTTAGAGCAGTTATGCTTGAGGGTGATTCCGCTACAGTGGTCGTTGGATCGGAAGGCACCGATGGTGTGGATGGGTGCCACCCCTTGCTTCGAGAAATTCGAGCCATGGTTAGTGATGGTGTGACGTTCTAGGCCAAACACGTTTACAGAGAGGCTAACAAGGTCGCAGACTGAGTGGCCTTCTGTATAGCCAATCACTCTGTGGATGCCCTGTGGGTTGGAAAAAGGAACTGCCTAGAGTACTCCATGATTTGCTATTTTTTGATTTTTTTTAGATATGTGTATTCGTACTAAAATCATATAAATCATTAATTTTAGAAAAAAAATGCCGTACAAATTTGTGCAAAGTCGCCTAATTTACATATTTATTTGCCTTAGATTAGCCGGCATCGCATGGATGCCGACTTCAGCAGTGAGTTTTTTTCCTTTCCTCGGAAGGTTTGATTTTTGCATGAAATATCTATTTTAGTTATTGATTTTGCAAGATTTTTTTTTTTTTTGCAAAGTAATACATCCCCTTTGTTCTGGATCTTTGTTCTGGATTGAGCAATAGTGCCAGTTGCAGTATTACCCAATTGCAATTAGCCCAATTACTTTGTGGGCCCACCCAACAAACGATCTCCTGAGGAGGCCCAAATTGCTCACCACATCCCCCTGTCAGAGATTTTAAAACATTTTCACAGATGGTGTTAGGGAGACCGACTTCATTGAGTTAATGAAGCATACAAAAAGAGTGGAAATGAATATAAGTGAGTCTTATAAGTGAGGCTTAATTTTGCTTATGGAACCTGATTTAAGTGTATGAGAGTGCTGAATGACCTAGCCCAAGTTGATGTAGTAGTAGTCTTTGCCAAGTCTGCGAATGGGTAGAGTTGAATCTAATTATCAAAATAACATATTCCAAACGATTATATCATTGCTATCTATCAGATCCAATTCTCTCAGGTCCATATCCTACCATGTTAAGATCTAGGAATACATATTTTTTTATTTCCAATGGTTGGCCTTTAGGTTGATACCTTGGTACATTTTTACCCAATAACATTTATTTCATTGTGACTTGCACCCCTTTGCTCCCATACAAGCTCCAATTGGCGTCTCATGTCCGTTGGAACATAGAGTGATAATTGCTGATCTTTTTTTCTTTGTATATAGAGTTTATCAATGATCTGATTCTAAGACAGCTGCAAAGACACACACACACAGAGAGAGAGAGAGAGAGAGAGAGAGAGATCAAATGAAATGCAATATATATATACGCCAGAATTTCAAAAGAGGATTAGACGCCAGAATCCTCTGGTGACAGCACAGTAACCATGATCTGCATCACCTTCACTTGCATTTGTAGGCACATGATGTAGTCTGCTGCCTCACGAAGGAGCCCTTCAAGCCCCATGGACTCCGACGTCTCACCATTCGGCAGGAGACGTTGAAGCTTCCTGATCTTCCTTTCGATGCAGCTCGCGGGCTTTCTAGAACCTTCTAGAAGGACCCGTTTCTTCTTCCATATCATCTGCCTTCTCGCCCATGCAACGGTGCCGCCACCAATCCTCTCAGTCCTTGCCATCCTCTTCCTTCTTCTTAGTGCATGGCGCTGCATGGCTTTCATCAAGAGCGATCCAGTTTGCAACCGGTTTGCGCCAACCCACCTCGCGGTCATGCCATTGGAGTTGAGAGCTAAAAGGAGGGAATGCAGAGAGGCTACCATGGGTACAAGGTATCGAATAAGACTGTGTTTTCGTTTTACAGAACCTTGGTTGCTAGGTGAGAGACAACAATGGCGTCAGAGAGAGGGAGAGAGATTTGGCTTTGGGAAGGGGAGAAGACCCTTGTATATATATATATATATATTGAGAACAAGGAGAAGTGACCCAAAAACACCATATGTGCATGGGACTGATCATAGCCATAGGGAAGGGGGGAGGAAGGTGGCATGAAAAGGGCTCACTTGTAGCAAAAGTCATGTTCTCCTAGCTCAAAGCACATGCACCCACATGGTTCCTTGGACACTCAATTCTTGCTTTCCACTCCTACCCCCTCTCCTAATCCTAGACTCTTCTCTTTCCCTTTCATTTTTCTCTTTTCTCCTCATTACAACACCCTGGATTATTCCTTCTCCCTTTCACATTCAGTGTATTGTGATGTGGACCTGGGTCTTCATACCACCACCATTCCAGCTCAAATAGAAGTGGCAAGAGGGTCCACTTTAGCAAGGTGGAACAAGGAGGGATGGCATGGTGGTTAAGACAACTGGGCTTGTGTTTCCCCACAGGGAGCTTATTATAGCCTCCACTTAAAAGATATCTTATGCTTAGGCTTGCATGCTTGTCAATGCATGTAGCGACAAGGGAGTAGGAATACCATAACCTTCTTAGAATTAGGATAAGGATGGTAGGATAATGAGAAGGCACTCGTTTTAAGGGGAAGGATTACATTACAATGCGTGTCTGCCGGAGAGAGCTAGCATTGCATGCTTTGTAGACACGCAACTTTTGTCTTTGAATTGTTTAAGGGGAAGAATGGAGGAGATCTAGCAATTGGAGTGATGGATTCACATGTGTTGTTTGACCTCATTTCGATTAGAAACTTAATAAATGCATGATTAAACAAGCATCTTTGACAATTAACACCGGTTAGGTGGATAAACACAAGGATATTTGATAATTTCCTTCCCACAAGATGCAGTGATTTACATGAAAAACAGTACTTGGTATCCATGTTCATACCAATATAAAGAATCTAATGATCAAAAGGTTTAGCAATGCTTCTTAGCCACCATGTGCACTTGGTCCATGTTGCATGTGAAGGATAAGTGCCTAGGATCCATGTCAATAGACTATTCTATGGTTATAATAAAAGTGACACCTCAAGTTACATAAGATTGGCTCAATCATGACATCAACTGCACTATGTGGCAAAGCACAGTACCTCGCTATTAGGTCACATGGCCTAAGACTAAGTCGGCATCCTAATGATATATACTAGGTTAGTAATTCTTAATTCCACGGCTAATACCTTTAGAGCTGCCTTACTTCATCCCACGAAGTTCTTTTGTTGGGTTTGTTGCAAGCAACGCGTATCCTTAGACTTTGTGGGAAGAAGCATTTTTATTTTAAAAAATAGAGTAAATTACAAAAACTATACCTTGGGATTAGGAGTAAATTACACTTACACTCAATAATATAAAAAACCTATACTTACCCTACTGAGGTTTATTTTTATCCAATACTTCAACCAATAACTTAACAGAATATTAGTCAAACCGTTAAATTTTAATGGGACTCAAATACCATGACAGAAAAAAATTTAAAAATAACCAAAATAACCTTTTAAAAATCTTCATGAGGTTTATGTTTATTACACTTATATCCAATATTTTATAAAAACCTATACTTACACCAACTTAAATTGATAATGCTAGAAAAACCGTTTATTTATTGTAAAAAGTCAAAACCTCTATAAGAAAATAGGCTATTCTTTTACTTTTCCGACTCTCGGAACTTTTCGAAGTGTTATATCTTCAAGAGTCTTCTTCTCTCCGAGATTAAGCGGCTAGGAGTTCATTCCCGCTTCACCACCCCACCACGAGTGTCCCTTCTTGACGAACGACCAACAACAAGCTCTTTTTCCAACTGACATCCGACGACGAGCATCTATTTGTCTAATATTGTAGACATGATTCTCTAACATTGTCGCTATGAATGAGAATTTCTATATCTATATATGGACCTATAATAGCTCTAGCAGCCTATCATCAAAAGAATCAAACTCAATATGTGCATGAGAACTCTTCTTTTTGGAGGTTGCATCAGTTGTTGTTCTATAGTCTGGCTTGGACCATGAATAGGCTGGCTCAAGCGACAAACTCTAGATGCTAGTTCCCTGCAACAAAAAATTTTAGAGGCATCCACCTGCTTAAGAGATCTAGATTGCTTTTCTCTTGGCACATGGCTCTTTTCTGATAATTCATCTAGATCAAACTCAGACCCATAGCACCTCATGGCTATTTTTCTCTTTGGGTGGATGTTATATCACTTAAGGCTAGAGTTTGGTCATTTTTTAAATTTTTTTGACATAGCATTTAGTCCTACTTAAGTTAATGGTTTGGCTAACATTCTGTTAAGATATGGATTAAAGTGTTGGATAAAAAAAAGCCACAAAAATATAAGTATAGATTTTTCAAACTATTGGATGTAAGTATAATTTACTCCTAATCTTGTGAGGCCTTTTGTAATTTACTCATCATGTAAGGGCAATTTAAATTTTTCATACGAGATTAATGGATTAACTAATGTCATTAATTTAACTAGATGGAAATGTAGATTTTACAAATTAGTTGATATAAGTGTATTAAATGTAAACATCAAGGGGTTTTTTGTAATTTGCTCAAAAATTATAAAGACACCTCTTCAAATTTGTATCGATTATACTTAGACTCCAAAAGTTTAAAAAGTTTTAATTGGCCATCAAAACTTTATTTTTATTGCAATGTATCCCAGCCGTCTATATGGATCCTCACACCATTAACGGAGTAAGAACAAAAACAAAATACCCTTGATTTAGAGAGGTCGGATCGTGGCTTTCAGATGATTTCAAAGCGCACCATCCTTGAAATTCATCTACTTGCACTGATCTTGAAGCGCTTCATCCTCTATCATTCATCTACCTGCACATATCTCAAAGTACTCCATTATCTATCATCCATCCATATACACAGACTTTAAAGCGCTCCCATCCTCTATCATCCATCTGCTTGTATAGATCTTAAAGTGTTCGGTCTCCCATCATTCATTTACCTGCATAGATCTCAAAGCACTCTGTTGGTCATTCATTCGCTTGCAAAAATCTCAAAATGTTCCATCCTCTATCATCTATATACTCTCACAAATCTTAAAGCACTCTATCCTAAGTCATTCATTTGTCTGCACAAATATTAAAGTGCTTTGCGCTCTATCATCCATCCATTTGCATAGATCTCAAAGAAAGCACTTCACCCTCTCTTATCCATCCACCTGCACAAATCTCAAAGTACTCTATCCTCTCTCATTTATTGACCTACGCAGATCACAAAGCACGTCAACATCTATCATTCATCCACCTATATTGTTTTCAAAGCGCTCTATCCTTTATCATCCATTCATCTGCATAGATCTCAAAACTCTCTATTATCCATCATCAACCACTTGCACGGATCTCAAAGCACTCTACCCTTCACTATTCATCCATTGCACGGATCTTAAAGCACTCCATTTTTGTCATCCATTTGCTTGCACAGATCTCAAAGTACTTCCTCTTTTGCTTACCAGTACATATCTCAAAGTATTTCGTCTTCTATTATTCGTCTGCTCACACAGATCTCAAAGTATTCCGCCCTTTATCATTCATCCGCCTATACATATCTCAAAGCATTCCATCCTCTATCATCCATCCACCTACACAAATCTCAAAGCTCTCCATCCTATATCATTTATCCACCTACACATATCTCAAAGCTCTCCCTTTCAGTTTATGCCAAAACCATAGTCCCTTGCTAGGTTAGTAGAAAGGGTATTTCTAAAATTTTACAAATGTTTAGTTATTAAGTGACCCTCACATTATAACATTTTGCAATGAAAGTAGATGGCTTAACCATATTGCGATAAATTTGAAGGTTTGGTGGCTAATTGCTAATTGATATTTTTAAACTTTTGAGTTCTAATTGTAAATAGCCCAAACTTAGAGAAGTATCTCTATTATTTTTCTTTTTATTTATTAAGATACGGAATACTCTCCCGCACATTTCTCCTGCCAATGTTATTTTCTCAATATTCATATGCTCCCATCTAAACAAGGCAAAAAATTTCAACTCTTTTAAAAACCAGTACTCCGATGATAAACAAAAGAACAAGGTCATTCTTATGAAAATCATACGGCAAGACAAAAAGAGGATAATGTCTAGAGAAGTGTCTTAAATGATCATTGATATATAATGGATTCAAACTCCACATCACCTAATCACGAAGATGGTAGCTATCAAATAAGACGCATGACATGCAATGACATGCCCTGTTTGATTGCCATCTATCTCCGTGATCAGATGATATGGTAACCATCCAACATTGTACTGGCAAAATTTGCACCATATAGGATCCGAAAACGGCTCTTTCTTTTGCCCATAAGAACAGTGACTTTTCAACATCTCATGGAAAATCATGACATCAGCTCAAAAGCCTAGATATAAACTACAAGAAACCTTATGGGATATCAGTGGTTGAAAAAATCAACAAGAGACAAGTTTGAATCATAAGACAAATAGTTGCTCTCAAATATAAGGCAAATAATTCTCTTTAGGAGATGCCATGATGAATGATGGATTTAGTTATTCCAAAGCTATGTTACCAAAACCAAGCAACCAAACAAAAAGTCACTCAAGAGAAACATCAATGATGAGCACTATCACTAGTAGACACAGAAAATTCTGCCGCAAGGAGCAGTCAGCCACTAAATTATTGGCACTTTGGCTTTCTTCTTATGGGTATGAATGCTGTCTCATATTGGCCTATTCCTTCCCTCAGCAAGCCAAAGCATAATCATTTGTTTTGAGAGAGATCCAACCCTAATTTCTATCACAAACAACAGCATTTTCGACCTCTTCAGCACTAAAGATATACCATGCATACCTATTTCTCAGGAAAAGGTGACAGCTTCCACTGATGTACACGGTGATTTCTTTCAGACAAGCTGTTTGGAATTTTGGTGCAAGAAGACTGATGGCCTTAGCTGCTGGATATTAACCATCCAGGAGAGCCCTTTACAACTACAAGGCTCAATCAATTCCCTAGAAGAGTAAAAATGCACTTCCTTAGACATGTGCCTTACTTGAACAAATTGGGTAAAATTGGACTAGTGGATTATGCTTGAGTTACTCTTGTATTCCACTCCAAGTTGGTTCGGCTTCTTGGGGGGTGACCAAGAAATGGTGCCTAACACTGCGAAAATGTCAACCGTGTTCAATTGCATTACATAACATTGCCGACTTTAGGCGGGCCATGCCCTAGAGTCCATTGATTTCGATCGATAGTAACACGTGGTTGGCTCTAGGTTGATCATGTACATCACGACATGAAATTTTGTATTTTTTTGCATGGTTGGCTCTGTGAAATCATGGTTTTCTCATTGTCGTCGATACGATGTGAGTGGCATGTGCAGAACCTCGCAATTGAGCATGGACTCCCTTAAGGCCTTGTCACTTCATAACTAAATGTTCCAGTTAAGTGTATTGAAATGCTACCATAGTTCATCCAAAGTCATGATGATTGGATGCCTGATTTAATAATTGGAAACCTTACTTTCCTCAAAAGTTTATTCCTCTGAAAACCTAATTTCCTCTTGGTGGTTGCAAACATGTTTTGATTATGAGTCTAGATCCTCTCCAGTTTAGGTGAGGCTAGAGATCCACTCTCCTTATCACTGCTAGTGTTTTATCCAAGTTCTACATAGAACCCAATCAATCATGACCGTCAAACAAGGCACAGATAATGATGATTGAATGATCATGCCTCTCCATTTCAATCCTGAAACATAGGATCAGGTCTCTCTCTCTCTCTCTCTCTCTCTCTCTCTTGGGTAGTTGGTCTCTGTTGCTGGAAACGGGACCCGGGGGCGATCACTTGGCGGAGGAGGAGGAGCTCCGGTGCGGGTGGGCGAGCGGCGGTCCGTCGGCGGGCGGCGTCCTCCGGGAGACCTGCA
>JAOXJJ010000001.1:1986945-2035854 GCA_025769935.1 Phoenix roebelenii
GAAGGCTGCGTACGCTAACTATGGAATGAACCTTACGACTGGGAGGGCTGCACACTTTAATTGTTGCGTGGTCAAAACGTTTGTCATAATGTTTGCCGAGGACGGCGGTGTTTATAGTACGGGGGCGCGAGGGGAGCGCTTGGTGGGCTTCCGCTCGGCGGGCGCTTGCTGCTCGGCCGGGCGCTCCCTGCTCGGCAGGGCGTTCTCTGGTCGGCGGGGCTCCGTAGCCCTCTGCTTGATCAGCTTTTCCCCCAACAGTCTCCATTTTATTTTGAAGCTATTGCTTGTCCAATTTGGTATCCTTTGCCGCTACGCTCTTACCATATGGAAGGATCTAATTCAAAGAACACGCGGTGCCCCATCATTTATTAATCGTGCATATCCATCCACGTGTAAAATCCAGCGGACCTAACGGCGGATGTCGGAGGCGCACCGGACAGGGTATCTCCCACCACGTCGGGTCTCGGCTGGGAGAATATTTAATCGTCAAATCGAGCAAGATCACACGTGGCTTGTCTCACCACCCCACTCATGTGCTGGTCCACCACCTACATGAGTATACCGACATCCTGTGTCCCATCAGGCCCTTCCACATCAGGCCATCGGACGGCCAGGAAATCCCAACAACAAGGCCTTCGTGTAGTTGTCTCGTCCAAAAGCTCACTTCCTCGAAACAAGGTCAGAGAGAGTTAAATGACTACCAATTGATGATGATGTGTGAATTTCTTAGTCTTGTATAAATATCCAGGATCTCTTCGGTCAATAACCGATATAAAACTAAACACATATCCGCATGAACTCCCATATAATGATTGGTAAAAATATATATGCAACCTTGCCTGACTCCATAAGATATGATCGGAATGCAGCTATATGTTCCTTGGGCCCGAAATCGCCTATATCAAATCAGGAAGGAGAAGGGGATAGAGAGATTAGTTAGCCAGTGGGATGGTGTAATCTATATGTATATGGTTGTAGCTGTGTCATGATCCCACATTCCTTCATATGAGATGAAGTTAATTAGTTATATTTTACTATAAGAAAAAAAAACATCTTATAGTTAGTTTTTTTTTTGCCTTTTGTAATTCCTTTGTAAAGCTTCCATCCTCTATGCTTGTAGAAAATGTTGACATGAGGCAAATTCAAGGATTATTCCTTATGAGATAGAATTGACCTGGACACGAATTAATCAGCCTAATGAACAACATAATTAGAGACAACATATGGGAAAGAGTGGGCAACCAAAGAGAATGGCCTCAGCCCAGTTTTGCTTCATAAAATCGGCAACTTCTCAGAAAATCCAGTAGTAGAGCAGCAGGAACACGGCAATATTTCCTGTTTAGCTGTGGAAACAATGAACAAAAGCAAATAAAAGTAGCTACCGAAATGAAGAAACTTATTAGACTCGAATTCAGATGGAGAAAATTAAACTTTAGACCCCAGAAAAATATAAGTAGATAAAATAGCATTCATGATCCAAGTAAGACTGCCGTATTGAATTTTTTTAGCCTCCGGGAAAATATATATATGCACGAAGATATCGAATTACATTCGTCCTGAATCTGTCTTAACTCAGGCCGCGCCCGGGCCGCGAGAAATCAAACCAAAGTGAGAAGTTAGGAGGGAAAAGAAAAAAAGAAAGAAAAACGCAATATACAATAAAATACAACGGAAGGAAAAAGATTAAACTAAGATAATTATGAAAAATAATAAAACAAAATAGGGAGAGCGCTCCGTACGCCGGCCGATCAGCTTGGGTGGTCGCCGACGAGCCGAGCCGATCGACGGGAACCGGAGAGCATCTCGGCTAGCTCGCTCATGGCTCGGACTTGCATCTGGAGAGCCGCGATATAATCCGAAGTCTCTTCTAGAAGCGTCGGAAACGACGCCTTCCGGCATCCCGGTACCAGCCGCCCCAGAACCCTCACCCTCCGCCGGATATCCGGCGCCGACGATCTCCTCCTCTCCGGCATCGCCAGCGCCGCAACCTTTCTCGGCCGGCTGGAGGCAGCGGCGACCCCTGGACGCCGGCGGGCCTTGAGGCGGAGCGAGCGGCTGCCGGAGAGGATCGCGCGGCTCCACCGCGTCCGGCCCCTCGCCGCGGCCGCCGTCGCGCGGTCCGCCGCCTCCCGGACGGCCCGAGTCCTTAGCGGCGAGGCCGGCGACGTTCGGCGGAGGCGCCGGAGCGCTTCAAGGAGCTTGGACGAGTAGATCCGGCGCTCGGCGTCGGTCCGCCACCGTCGGGGCGGCGAGGGCGTGCTCTCGCTGCCGCTGCTCCCCCGCTTCCGCTTCCTCCCTCGTTCCTCCTTGACCTCGTGATTCCGGATCGGCATCGGATCCGAAGCCTGAAATCTCCTGCAAGAATCCAGAAAAACAAGCAGAATCCCTGAGAAAAACATCGACAATATAACGCAAGATCGAGAGCCTGAGATATAAATCGGATCAGCGAGGATTCAAAGCTTTCAGAGATCTCCGATTAAGAATCGCAAGCAAAGAGGTATCGATCTGATCAATCTCCCCCCAAGTGCTCCATTTTTTCATGATTCACCAAAAGAAAGATTCGGATTAAAAGAAAGTAAAAGATAACCAAAAACTTGATCGTAATACCTCGCTGATGTCTTCGATCGACGAAAACGAAGAAATGGGTTTGAATAAAGAGAGGGTGGTATTAAACTCTCTCTCTCTCTCTCTCTCTCTCTCTCTCTCTCTCGGCTGTTGCTTCCTTCCCCTTCCCCTTCCCCTTGGATTTATATCTACCTCTTCACGTGCGTCGTCACAGGCCGCTTATTTTTTTTTAAAAAAATAAAATTATTGTTATTATTATTATTATTATTTATTTTCTTGATCAACCTAGGAAAGGATATCATGGTAAAAATTAGCTTGGAGTCATGTTATTGTGCTGCTGCTCTTTGAGCGTTGCTAGGTATGTTTTAGTTGGGCCACTTGTGGGGAGATCACAAAGTGGTGAAGGAATCAATTGGTGTTCCACCACCCACTTGATTCAATCTCGACGCCCTCCGACAGATGACGTATCTCGAACCAGAGTTAAGTCGTTGTAAAAATGAGAAATTTTTTCTGCCTAGGTAGATCGATTTTGACGGCGTATCTCGAACCAGACTAAGTCGTTGTAAGAATGTGAAATTTTTTCTGCCAAGGTAGATCGATCTTTTCTATGTATTTGTCATGACTAGGTATCAAATTTTTAGTCTCTTGCACTGTACATGTATAGGAAGTGATTATTTGCAAAACAATGCATTGAGAGGAGGCCACATGGGTTGCACTTCAATTAGGTGACAATGCCTGTCTTCAGCTCTATCCATTAGCAACCTTGTTGGAATCCATGAGCACCAAGGGGCTCCTCAAAAGTCATCATTTTGGACTCCAAAGTTGACCGGTTCAACTTGCATCTTCCTCGAGTTGAAATTTATTGTTACCAAGTCAACTTTAACTCCAAAATTTCACAAAAACATGATTGGATGGTTAAATATCTCATATACAAATAATTTTGATATTTCATCAAGGTAGAAATTAGAAATCGATAAGCATCCCTTAAAGCAAACACCCTCTTGCGCTTGGTCTTATTGCACATACATGGTCTTTATGCATTCAACTAAGCATGTAGAGGTAAATGAAGATAAAAAATTCAATATAGGTAAAATAATAAAGAAAAATTAAATATACACATCTAATGGTGAATCCTTTGCGCCCTTTCGATAATCTCACACGATCGCATGTGAGGAAAAATAAGAATCAAATATGTGGCTAAAAAGTTTCAAAAAAAAAAATCCTATCTAACTATTATAATCATGGGGAAGAGTTTCAAGAAAAAGAAAATTATAGACTTATTAGAATTTCAGAGAAGAATTATTGATAATCTGACTTGAATGAGCTTTTCATGTGCATTTTTGGACTTATGAAATGCTAACGTATATAAGGGTGCATTTGGATACCTGCAGTTTGGAAATGCATGTAGTTAGGGTTAGATGTGGTTATAGTTGCTGCATTTGCAATTAAATTTTTAATGTTTGGTCCGATGAATTTACAATTGAATTGGAATAAAATCTTTTATTTGTTTGCTTATATATAAGAACAGCAACTATATCTATTTGAATTATTAAAGAAGTATTGCTTATTGGTCCACTAATCACTGTCCTTGTTATGATTTATATCCATCAGAGTGATGCTGCTAAAGCAACTGCAGTAGTGTGGTAGATCTGGCCACAAGACCAAATATTATAAAAGGATTCTCAAATGTAATTTGACCTACAAACTGATGGTCAGCTTACAGCAGTTCAAACACTGAAAATATCACCTTCTATGATTGGATTTGACTTTTACGTGGTTGTAGATATGCAAACACATCGTAAATAAAAACGACCTGCACATAGTATGAAATATGCGTCATCTTCTTTCGAATTCTTGGCCATTGCAATTGAATGTGCAGTCCATATCAAGAAAGAGCTGTTTTCAGATTCAGACACAATGTTTGTGGATCTGTGTAACATCTAGCAGCTTTCAAGTGATACAGACATACAAACATTGGGACCAAAACTTTCGTCAAGATCTTGTTTCTAGGGTTTCGATGGTATCGATCTGTCCCCCATCGAGATATTTTGAAGAGCTAAAAATTCTAAAATGACTTAATGCCCCTCATTTCATCCCCAAGATTTTTTAATGCGCATTCATTTCTCTTCCACCTGGCTTGGATGCACTTATCACTTTCAGCTCATCTGGATTCTTGCAGCAAGGTGCGTGTCCATCATGGCAATCTTGGATGCAAAATGACAACCTAGATTGACAATAAAGAAGAGGAGCCATAAGTATCAACTTTATGCCTTGGATGCACTGTAGCATTCAAGAATCTCATGCATGGACATCCATTTACCATTTTAATGCATATGTCAAAACTTGTAATCATGCAACCTCTACACACAAATCATCCTTATCCAAGTGTAGGCCTGCTCATAAATGGAGGAAACTATACTGCAATAGCAATAACATGTTCTATCATGTGACATGTCTTGATGCAGCTATGGACGTGGAAGCTATGGGAGGTGCAGACTGATGGATTCAGTTTATGTGGTCAGAATTTAACTCCTCTGTTCAGTGTCATGACTCATGATGCTTCCTTGCTTGTGCTTACACAATGGAATCGAACCCATTTCCCAAGGCCTCACTAATATTTGAGATGGCTTTCCCCCATTCCACACCAAATAGGCTATATTAATATCTCTACTATCTTAAATTATAAGTTTCATCTCTCAAGTTAGTCATCTGTGGGTCTTATGATAAATACATTCTTTTTACCACATTGCTGTCTCGACGCAATCAAATTGAACTCGAGATCACGTAGCCACTAGCGAACCATGAATAGAATAGTGAGGTCTTTCAATATATGGTATGAACATAGCAAAAATCATGATATAAGTCCATCAATGTTTGAATTAGGTTAAATAGACAAACACTATAATAGGGTGTCTGAGAGGTAAACTAGCTCTGTAGTTAGGGAACAAGATGCTCTATAAAAAAGTACACTGTACTCAATTATGTCTCCTCGACTATGTGCTATATGAAGATAGATACTAAGACCAAGACATGTGGCCAGATGCATGAATGCAACTAGCCGTACATATACTGTACAAACACATGGTATCAACACAACATTATGGAACGGCTCTCTCTTTTTAATTTTTTTTCTTACCTTCAGAGATCAAAGCCACAATCAGATGCTGATTTCAGTGAAACTCTTGCATCATGTTACTTAGGCTAATTTCAGGGTTTCCTGACAATTTTTCATGGACTGATAGCATAGCTATTAGCTAATGACAATTAATTACAATCGGTGGTCGCTTAACATGCCATGCAAACAAAATGAAGACCGCATGAAGGATAGATTTATTGGTGACATAGCTAATGATAAATAAATTAAACTAGCCCTTGCTTCGAATAGAAAATTTCTACAGGCATTGCATTTTAGTTACTTATATATATATACATACCAAAGTCATAGAATCTGAGCAATTCCAATAACTCGGTTACAAATCCTGCCCTAACTCATTTTTCAGCTGTTTTTTCTCTTATCCTAGTTTTCGAAAACATCGCAGCCAAAGCGAAACACCAAGAATAAGCTACTCAAGTAGATTTACTTTAGATTAGTCGATAAGCCTGTCTTCTTCTTCTGCTGCTGCTCCATCCATGTACAAGCTTGTTCGAGTTTGCTAGCATTGGTGGGATCTAGAGGTCAGTTTGGTTTCGAATCTAAAGGTCGACTTAGCTCGATAAATCTCTGGCTCTCCTTTTATGATTGAAGTTTGTAGTTGTGGAGATCTACTTGAACCAAACAAAACAAGTATGGGTGGCCAAAATCCAGCAGGCCATGAAAAAGATGGTAAACACAAATACAGCCAAAGTAGCAGGAAATTGCCAATCATGCATATATACATTGGTACAAACCTGCTAATAATTTGATTACACCTTTGCTCTCATTCCATGTGAAATTTTGCACGGTCCACATCAAGAAAGGGCTCTTTGTGCAACAAAACACTGAGCACACGGATCCATGCAAACAGAGCAGCGCTTGACCAATAAATGCAGACACAAGAAGAATGCGATGGAAACATTTTCCCGGGATCTCCGGATGCATCAGCATCAGCTGTCCCCCAATCATATATTTTCTTTTTAAAAAAATGAGAATTATAAAACAACTAAAATACCATCTTATTTAAAATCATCATCTTTATCATAGATGAGGCAAAAACTTATCTTACTAAAGTTCGAAATCGGACCCAACCTTATATAATTTGGACTGGGTTTGGGACGAGAGTTTTTAAGTTAGGGTTGGTAGGATCGGAGCTTTGAACTACTTTAGATCGGGTTGAACGTGATTTTCGATAAAAAATTTTTGAATGACTAACCGTTTCTTGGTGCTAATTGTTTAGATCATTGTTGATAGATTGGGTTAGGCTTATTTGAAATTGAGTCCCATAACATATATTAGATTAGACTCAAGAGGATGGCCTGAAATGATCTATTGATTGGTACAGGTCAAGAGATATTAATTCGATATTAGATCGGGTCGGGTAAAGATTTTGTACGTTGTTGTCATTAAGATTTTAGTATGAATTCACCTCCATTCGCTAACTCCGGCTGGGGACCCTAAGGTTATGGAAACATTTCTACGGAAGTGAATGTATAGCTGGCATTTTGGTAGTTGTGTCGGTTGCAAATGGGAATAATGCTATAAGGAGCTTGATATTACATGAGAATTATATCTTGCGACATGAGGTCGGTGACACTAATAGAAATTGATGCAGTACCAAGGGAAGGGTTGGCTTGATTCTTGAGTTAATTTATAGTCCAATACTTGTGGACCTACACAACTTTTTGTGTGAATATAACTGGCAATACAAACCTACAAAAGGGATATGCCATGGTCATTACTTTATTGGTCATCATGAATAATATGCTGTCAAATTCTAGGGGTCCATGAGAAGAGCTAGCTGGAGAGCATGAGAAGGTTAGACCTCCATGTTGTTTGCATGGGAGTCCATTGCATGCATATCCTAATCGTGACTGCATGACAACAACTTAGGTTTGACATGGAAGAACAAAGAGATGTAGACATCCACTTCAGAAATCTCATGCATGGACATCTATCTTCCATCTATTGATATATCAAAAATTATAATCATAAAATCTCATAATGTTAATCATTTATGATAGCTACAATGCATTAATTATTCAATGCACATTGATCAAAGGTGCAGAGTGATGGCTTAAGGTGGTTATGCGATCAGTAAAACATAAACATTCCAATAATTAGATCATTGCAACTCATTTACATTCTAGCTATCATAGGACTAAGTTGTCTCACAAAGGGTTCTACTAGATGGTGAAGAAGAAGCAACACTTTTTGATGGGCAAGTTTCTAAGAAAACTGAGAGTGTTCACAAAAAAAGGAGATAATTTTTTTTTTCTATCTTGCTTTCTTCCTCTTTACTTGCTTTTGTAACTTCTATTTTTGATCTTTAATAAAGTTTTTTGGTGCTCCTTTGGAGCATCATGACCCCAAAAAAATCTAATTGTCATCTGATGAAAAGCCTGTGGTTCGAGCGGAGGTAGCAAAATTTTTCAGAGATTTCAGTGCACCATCTGCTATTCAAGTGCTTCTAGAAGAGGGTGGGAAGAAGAATATCTTCATGGTGGCTGACATAGTTAATCAGCAACTAATGCTTTTATGATCAGCCCCTAACCCTAACTTGGGCTATTAATTAATATTAATTTGTCGGCGAAGTGATTCTGATTTTTGTTTTGCACCTCGAAGTATCCATGTTTAAATACTTTAACCAAATCATGATCATTTGGTCTCCATTGTTTTCAAAACACAGCGCCTGTTTAAGGATTAAAGCAGTAAGGTATCATACTTTATCCTATAAGCATAGCAAATGAACATCATGATTTAAGCCCGCCGACATTTGGATAATATTAAATAGATCAACAAGAAGTTGTCAAGGGAGGCAAAATGATGTGGTTAGGAAACAAGATGCTCCATCAGAAATCTACTTGTATGCCATTACTTGCCCTCAATCTTTTGAAGATTTAATACTGAGACTAATATATTTGCCTAGATGCATGAATTCAACTATCCGAGCTAATCTATCATGCAAACACACTGTGTTAAGACCACAGTATGGAATTGCATTTTTTAAATGCAGCCGTCATAGCCAAAATCAGATACCAACATTGATTAATATGTGGCAGCTTGACTTCTAAGATCGAGTTATTATGCTGATACTGTGGTTCCTTGACAAGTTTCTCTTGGACTTTAACATAGTTGCTACCTCATGACTTAATTATATTGGTGCTTTCTTGACATGTCATGGAAATATAATATATGGTGCACCGAGGATAGATTGATTAGCAGTGTAGCTAGTGATCAATTAATTGCATTTTGCTCTTGCTCAATATGCCATGCAAGTAAGAAATAGGCCACAATATCGATAGACTTGTTAACTATATCCAGCAGTTGTAAATTGCAAGGACAAAACCCTCTGGAGATCATCTAGTAACAAAAATTTTTATGCTTTCCTATAAAATTCTAAAAATTTATTTTGATAAGATTAGAATTTTCATGTAACTAGTTATTAAAAACGAGCCATATTGGTTAGGTTTTGAACAAGGGAAAGAGCCTTCTCTCTCTCTCTCTCAATATAATTTTGGTATACATGAAGCCTTCTCTCTTATTGCCCCTTCCACTTTGATATCTCCAAAACTATTTATCTTCCCTATTTTTTATCCTCCAAAGAAACTATTCAATGCAACTAACATGAGCTCTTAAGCTGCCTATTTGTCCAACATCAACTGCCACTAGAGCTCTTAAAATAGGGGTGAAAACGAGCTGAGCAACTCACAAACTACTCGAGCACGATTTGGATCTAGGCTCGACTCGACTCGACCCGACACTTACCAAGCTTGAGTCAACCTTAAGTAACAAAATACTTGGCTCGAAGGCTCACGAGCCTAATCGAATATATACATGTTTAATAATAATATTTTTTTTATTTATAATATATATTATTATTTTAATATATTTAAAATATAATATTATGCTATATTTTATTTTAACCATAATTTTTAATTATGACAAAAGCTTGAATTCGAGCTCAAACTTGAGCTCGAGCTTGGCTTCATTGATATTCAAGTAAAGTCGAGCTAATTTCAAGTATTGCTTTATTTTGATCGGGTCGGATTGGAGCTTGCATATTAAAGCTCGATCGATCACGAGTCGAATGCAAAGCCCGAATATTTTGAATCGAGTTAAGCTCAAATTTCTAGCTACTAAACTATGCTCGAGTAAAAGAAAACACCAACAGAAACAGGGGTTCTCCTTGCTTGTGCGTTCCAGCTGAAGAAGAGCTGGCACCCACCTTGGGCTTTCCTAACAACCAGCAGAGTTCTGAGCCACATCCAAACAGAGGTCTATCCTGAAGACCAATAATTCACAGCCTATTTTAATCCATATCCAACTCATGCTCTGTTTTTCTAAATACTTTGACTTGCTATATGATCTGCATCATGGATAAGGGACACATTCAATGAACTTCGATATTAAATGCGATGACACGTGCCTCACGTCTTGTTCATGAATGGATCCAATGATCGCTTTGGCCATACAATGTGAGTACAGTGTTCATGCCCTACCCTATAAAGGAGACAACACAATGCTCTAATCATGCAATTGGACCATGTAACTTGGAACCCCGACATTATAGAAACACTAGTAAAATTTATTAATTAAATAAATAATAAAATCTAGAGTAAGGATTCCAATCTTCCACTCTTTTTGTTGATAGCCACGAGCTTTAGGTAAGAAATATTTATAGCATATGGGATGGAGAATTGTGGGGTTGGAGAACATTGTTTTAATTATTTTGGAATGAATTATAAGTTGCAATTTAATTGTATGAGAATGCCGATTACTTGCATTGAATACATTCTACGTGAAATGAGCCATATGAGATTTTGCTTCCCATCCTTTTTTTTTTTCCCCTGAAAAGAGAGGAAAATTGGGCATCAAAGTGTAGCTTCGATACATCGAAAAAGTTGCCCATCTTCAATAGCCTTATCGACAACCCTTCCATAACTACTCTATTCATCACCCTTGAGAGAACATCCATAGCCAAGATGAGTAGAAATTGCAACAAGGGATCTCCTTTCTTATATAGGGGTGTAAATGGGTCGGATCGGATCAGGTCATGAGTGACTTCGACCCAATCTGGTTCTTTGTTCGGATTCTAATTTTGAACTCAGACTCAACCTAATAAAAAATCGGATCGGGTCAAATCGGATCCACCGGTACCAATTTTGACCCAACGGATCATTCGGGTTGATTTCATGTATAATCTGGACCCAACCTAAAAAATTCGGGTCCGGTTCGAGTCAACCCCTCTATGGCTTCAAAAATTGTTTGTACTCCGTGGGCCCAAATAATTTTATAGATCTGGGTCGAGTCAGGGCGGGTAGTATGATTGAAAATCCAAAATTATCCAAATTTCAAATAGATCGGATCATATCTAAATTCAGTAGATCCATACTCGACCTAAAAAATGGAACATGTCCAATTTTAGAATCCAACCCGGCCCCACAAGTCTTCCAAAACAGGCTGGTCGGATTGAGTGGGTCACAGATCAATCCAACTTATTTGCAGCCTTATTCTTACACCACTATTGCAATGGTGCAATATTTGCAAAGAGTAGCAATTGTTTGATCCATCTGGTCCATCAGAAAATTTTAACTTAGCATGCCATATGCTTGCAATAAGCCATAAAATTAGTTGTTATCATCAAGTGATCCAAGATAAGCCTCCACCAAATGCTGGAAAAAGGACGCTCATATCTTGTACGTTGGATGACGATCGTACGGTTCATATTGAAGAAATCAAGACACACCATAATTCCATGGGCGCGCCCTCTCCCGCCAAACATAAAAAAGCGCGCCAAAAGAACTCCACCGGGGGTGAGAGGGAGAGGCGATGGCTTCGGGGTCGGGGTCGGGGTCGGGATCGGGATCGGGGCGATGGAGCGAGGGTTTGGAGACGGAGGCGGCGATGGCGATGGCGATGGAGACAACGGACGTGGAGCTGCTGAAGAGGGCGTGGCGGAACGAGAAGGCGGCGCCGGAGATCCTCCAGTTCGAGGCCGCCCTCGTCCTCCGCGCCCGGGAGCAGATTCAGCTCCTGGTAATCCTAACCCTAACGCTAATTCTCACTCTTCATGAATCTAATATCTTTTTTGTTAAACAATTGGGATCAGTTCCATTGTTGCGTGTAGACGGAAGTGATTTTCCCCAAATCGAAGGGAATTTTAGGGATTGCACGTGAATTGCTGTTACTTTTTGCATGATTTTTGGCTAAAGTTCTAATATTGCATCCGTTTCGTTTCTATTGAACCTAGTTTTGGCGATGCATGCAGGAATCTGAAGGAATTATTTGGTGTTTGCTGTTATTTTCACTTAAATTTATTATCTTGACTAGAAATTCTGACCTTTCTTGCTTCTCTTGAATATATTTCTGGAGATGCCTGTAGATGGAAGAATTTTTTCCTAAAAAGAAAGGATTTTTAGGATTTTCTGTGAACCGATTGCTTTTAAATTTATTGATTTCTTTTTTTTTTAGAGATAGAATCTCACATCCTTTTTCTTTCCATTGAAATTGGTTTGACAGTGCTGTGAGATGGAGGAGATATTATTTCTGGATTGTTGTTATTTTATCCCTAAGTTTTTTTTCCAAAAATAAAATATTTCAGTCAATGCCGATTAATATTTACCTTAAACTTTCCTATTTAGTGAGATACAGGGCATTCAATTGGATCTTGATCTCTTCTTGGGTGTGTTATACGATACCATCTTGCCTTGTGTGTTATTCATCTGCTTCAAAATTCACATCATACTGCTTGATCTCTGTATTCCTTCCAAAGGGAATAAGGGGTTCATAATCCAATACACCTTATGTGATATGAAGAATCTCTACTTGTCATTCTATGTACAATGGAATTTTAGGGTGGCTGAACTATAGCAATGTAGTTCGGGGCTTTTTTGTATAATGCCTTGCAATATTTGTGACAAAGCTTGGGGCTGAGGAGATAGCAGAAACATAGTCCCCAAAGGTGCTCCTCTAATGTTGTTGTATTGCTTATATACTGGAAATTCATTATGACTGTTTTCTTTGGATATAAGGCAACTATTCTGCATTCAATTGAAATTTGGATGATGGACTTGAAATCAGGAAGAGACACTGGAGGAATTCACAGAGAATGGAGTTGATGATCTTGTTGTGTCTCTTTACCAAATGGACTTGGACCGCACTCTATTCCTTCTGAGGTCATATCTTCGAATCCGTTTGCAGAAGGTATACTAACTGTCCTAGAGATTTTCATTTGTTGCTTGAGTTGATTTTTGGGTTTCAAGAGGGTCTATTATGGAATTCAAATATCTTTACAGATTGAGAAGTACATGATCCATATTTCAAAAACCAATCTCTGGAATCGGCTTTCTGAACAGGAGCAGAGATTTGCCAAAAGGTGGGAAAAAAGGACTTTTATCTCTAAAATATAGTATACTCTCAGTTGCTTTGAAGAAAATGTGGTTTTAGCAGGTGTACTGATATCATGGAAAAGCATCTTGAGCAGTCGGTACTGTCACGATTGCCTTATGGATATCAATCCATTTTGAAACAATCCATTTCGAGTGAAGAAGATGATATGGGTAACCCTTTTAACTTCTTGCAATCTGAGTTCTTTTACTCTTGTAGTTATTTTTTTCCCTCTTATCTGCTACTCAAGCATTAATTTAATACTTTAATCATGCCCTTCTAATTGTGTATGTTAGGTGAGGTTTTATTGATCTTACGGGGCTTTGAATTGGAAATATAGTAACTGCCCAGTCGTCATTTTGAATTGTTTCTCTTACAATATGTCAATACTAAAAATACATGCATACATAACTTCATCTGTTCACATTTAGTGGTCGACATGTCTCAAGGTACTTCATGAAGAAAATCCATTTGTAACTATCCAAATTTTGCTAGCATTAGATGTTTTAAAAACTAAGCATCATAGAATAGCTACTAAAAATCAATACCATAGTTATTACTTCCAAACTGATAGTATGAATATTTTGAATGTTCTATCAAATCCATATTTCAGCAGTAGAATGGCTTACAAGATTGCCCAAGTTCTTTATGAAAGTTAATCTTTTTGTCTCAAAACCACAAAGCATGGCTTGTTTGGAATTGATGGGAGGTAATTTCAGTATAGGTACTAAGGAGATCAAAATAAAGCCACTATCACATTGGAACAGCTGTCATAATGGCGTCAAATTTTGCTCCAGTTCCTCATTGATTAGTTAATTGTGTTTGGCTGATCCAAAGCTTGTTTGCTTTCCGTTCTTTGCATGCAGGGCAAATAGTTGAAAAATGAAAGAAAATGCTGCTCTTGATACGACTATATTTACTCTTTTTCTGCCTTAACCAAACAGTTCTCTGGTTATTCATTACTCAGATTAGTAGATTATGATCATTTTTCACAACTTATGCTCTAATAAGCTTGTGAAAATAGCAGCACCATATGAAATCTGGTTAGTAAGCTCATGAGCACCTCTCAGGGCATTCTGAGTTCTGCTTCTGGTTATGTGCACTCATTTGACTATTTAAAGCCTGATGGAGCCAACTGATTTTTGATAATTCAATGCTGAGCTCATGATATGCAGTATGAACTATAGTGGTGCTCCTACCATTAACCCCAAAAATGGGATCAAGTATATGCACTAATGCATTTTTCTTTTGGACTTGCTGTTTAAGTGACCCTTGATTTTGTTTCTTCAGTCCCAGAACCCCAGCTAGACACCTTTGTTTTCTGCAAGACCAAGAGTGCAGTTGGAGCTTTCCAGCTTGATGACACGTAAGTGATTCTTAGCTTGCATTCTCTTTCTGATCTCTTTCAGCACTGTCTTCTCATCTAGCACTTTTTACTTTGTAGAGGGGATGAGATAGTTGACTTGGTTGCTGACGACCTGTATGTCCTTCGATACAAGTCTATAAAAGGTCTGGTGGAGGGTGGGCAAATTGACCTTGTGTGACTTGCTGCAAGGAAAAATGAGGTACAGCTTCTATCTGCATAATTAGAAAATGGATAACACATCTAGTGAGCCCTGTCATTTATTATAGTGCCCAACTATTCCCAAATTTTTCTGTATATATTGTCATATGAGCATTTTTGTGAAAGCTCCTCCATCATAGACCTTTGTGTCTCTGATTGCATTAATCTTGAATATCTCGGTTTGGTGGGAGTGAAAGTTTGTTACTGTGGAATTGGTTGCCTTTTTTATTTTTTTGCTAGGTTATTTGTTGCCTCAGGAGAATGATTATATTGGTTGCATGCCATGTTAAACATCTTGGAGGCAGCATCTACTAGTATTAAATGGTGTACTAGATGAATTGTTTGTCATGATTAGATCCAGTCATAAATTTGACAGTTTAGAAAAAAATGGTTATTGGAGGCATGACATTGCAAAAGATGTTTACAACCTGCCAAAAATTTTCAAATGATGATAAATATTAAAAATCAGAAAAAAGTGATGCAAGGAAAGTGCTGTTTTAATATATTATTACATTTGAAACCAGCATGCTGGTGGAATCTTTAACAATCAACAATATCCATAGACAATGAAGAGGATGTAATGAAATTATTATTCACATATTACCAATTCATCCCAACATGTCTTGGAGAGGCAATAGCACTAAACAGCAGCAGCAGCAGCAGCAGAAGCTAATATTATAGATCAATAATCTATGAGATTGCATCCATAAGCTGGGATTATTTCATGAATTAAGTAAATAATTTCCAGATAGTTCTTGTATAATTTTGTGAATTATCTTACTTTCTTTTGTGAATACTCTGATCGCTCAAGAATAATTTGGCAACTCTTCCAGCCGACAAAAGTTTATGATTGTTTGAAATTTATTTCCATGTGCTATAAATTAGCCTATTGAAGAAAATGATTAACCTGAATTTCCTTGAAATAATTAACTTGAAAGCAAGCCCATTGCCTAGTCATGTTTCTTGGCAATCCAAGGTTCTTGAAAGGGCAGACTGGTGATGGATATGATTTTTGGCATTTTTTGCGCAAAGTGGCTGTCCCAAAAATTAACTTGAAAGCAAGCATAAAAAAAAGAAGGAATTTTCCATTTTGGGGCTGTAAACATGCCTATGATACACCGTTACCATGAGCAGGAAGGTGATGATGGAGGCAGAGAAATCATCAGCTGTTCCTTGAACCTATCCTATCAGTCATTCCTCAACACGTAGTTAATCTCTATACACTAGATTACACAAATACAGTACACTGGCACCTATACAGATTGTTGGCTTTTCTTTCTATTTTCACAGCATGCAGTTGAGGTCCAGTTTGCTAATTCTAGGTTAGCATGAGAATAACAGATATCTTCTACATTAGCTGCATTCTGCCTGCAAGAAACTAACTGATGGGAAAACCAGTTTCACTTCATAATTAGGGGCACATTGACTATGGTTAACATTTTTTTTTGGTCAACTACTGTTAACATATGGTATGTTTTCATTTTGCAGGAAAGCATATGAAGAGACTGATACCTGCATGCAATAAAGTCGAATGAGGATGATGGCAAACTTTCAAGAAGAGTCGGCCATGCGCTTGAACAATTTTAGTTGCTACTTGAAAACCAAAAGAAATGTTATCCAAATCCTTTAAAAGTTGATGGTTTGTTCTTAAGAGTTGAGCTATCATTCACTCAATTACTCAAATCTGTTGTTTTTTTTCCTATGACTGCTGTTTTATTCATTAATTGGAGCTCATACCTGATGACGAGAGCTAATCAGCGCCTAGGACATGCCATTAAATTATCCAACATACTCTGCTGCTTGGAAAAGGCAATCTCTGATATACCATACAAGTTCTTACACTTTCAATTTCAAATGTTATCAGTGCAGATTTTTATAAAGGTAAAAATACAGGATAAATAATCTAAATCAACACAAGCTTGTTAATACATCGATAGACATTCTAGCCAGCACCATCATGATCCCTCAGATTACCAGACTTTGAGCTGCAAGCAGTACAAGTTCAGTTCAGCTAGCAGCTTGGCACTGCCTCATAAGTTTTCATTCGCTCTCTGCCGACAGTAATAACCGCTGAGTTCCACGCATCAAGTATCCTGGCGCTTAGCATGGTGGCTTAAGTATATGCTGCAAATTTCTGTTTCTGAGTAGAATATAAAATGACTACATTTAAACATTAGAGAAATGTGCAAATTACATGCCAAAATTTACCCCACAGATATCGTATTCTGGCTCCTGGTAAACAAGAATAAGTTCATTTTCCCCCGAAATGTACCATTTTGAGTCAATGAAACATAGAATGATGTCAGGAAAAATGTTGTTCTCTTATTAGAAAATGTCATAATTTATGAAAACTGTGATCTAACTCTACAGAGTGCTACACCAGAACTATGCTCCATGTACCTCCACAGCACTGAACCTTGCGAAAATTTGAAATCTCTTCAGCAATCAGTCCTGACTGAAACAATAATTTTCAGAATTGATCTCGTGGATCTCTGTGAGGGTATTATCATCCAGATTCTAGAATAACAGGTTCTTCATGCGTTATCAATCTTCCGAAGCACCTCTAACTGATAACAGAGGCCCGTATGCATGACCCTTAGTCATGAGATCATGATTCAGAAATATGACAACAACTGTTATGTCATCATGGAAATGCCGACGAACCTTCTTGTCAATCCTCTTAAGATCCGAGTATCGCATCTCTCGTTTTCTCGCTGCTTCATGAAGAGCAGCTTTTATGAGTCTTTTGGCACTTCCCTGCATCAAGACAAGTTGCAATGACAAAATAGTGATGCAAATGAAGGACTGCGATTTAGGATCATAGCCCAGAGCAGAATGGAAATGGATCAATAATGTACAAAGATGAATTTTGATCTAATTGAACCATTACATTCAGAAACCCAATGAATCAGCATCACATCTATTTCTTGAACAAACAGCCAAAACTATCGTTAACTCTTCATTTTCTAGCAACCACTAGGGGGGTGCCTCAGTAACAACCTCTAGATAGGGGTATCGACGAGGCAAGTTTTAGTGCTGCCAGCATCATCTGCTCAGATAGAATCTATCAAATAGCCTAATCATTTTTTTTAATGGAAAAGAATGCAACTAGATCTTGGAACTAGTCATACATGCCATTCTCAAAATAAATAAAATCAAATCAAATAAATCAACCATTGTGGAGTGAACTGTTGAATGAGTTATTTCAATCATAAAACCACATTAAAAGCTTCCTTAAAATCAAGGTGGTCAAAGTGTCTTAGAGACTGGCAAGGTACAAACCCTTCTCAAGTGCCTGGGAGATGCCTAAACAATTAAATGGAATCCCTAGATATTGCAGTAAGACAGTGGAATGCTATTCTAGATAACTATGAAAAAATGCCAGTACAATACCCAAAAAATGACAGCCTTCACCGAGCTTTGAACGCAGGCCTGGAAAAGGACAATCTCTGCAGAAGACTAAGAAAAAAGGCTTAACACAAAGCTTTAAATTGAAACTTCATGCGTTTGATGAGTTACATATAGTCACAATCATAGTTTGCTATGCCAATACCAGGCACCGCACCGGTTGTCCAGGGGCACGGGTCGGTACGGGTCCGCGTCGTGCCATGCCGGGCCTGTACCGACACAGTAGAGGAGGCGGGGGAGAGGGCAAACGGGAGAAAGGAAGAGAGAGAGAGGGGGGGAGAGAGGAGGATGGCGGAGGCTGGCGCCCGAGTAGGAGGCGGAGGCTGGCGCCCGAATCCCCTATCTTCGACGGCCCTCTGTTGGCTCTCCGCCACCCTCCTCTCTCCCTCCCTCCCTCCCCCGCTCGCTCTCTTTTGCTCTCTTTCCTTCTTCTTAACGACAATGGGTTTTATTTCCGTTGTCAGAACCGTCCCGGTCCGCCGCTGAGATGGCTCAGTACAACCAGAACCATCCGGTTTGGGACGGTTCCATTAAACTTGGTCACAATCATATTTTCTGATCCTTAGTGGTGTGAATTTTGCAAAAATAAAGTCAAGAACTACAGAATGGTATAATAAAATAGAATAATGCCAAAATAACAACTAAATATTAAAAAATGTCTAAACCCTTCATACTAAATTGATTGGCGATGATCCTGCTTATCATAAGCAAATAACCTCCAATTGGATTCCCATCAGAACATTTATAAAGCCTCAAGCCATTCATCCATGAAATCCAAATCCGGGGGTGCTACACCTTAGACAATTCTTAACTTTAATGTTACAAAACAATGAGGTACCATTAAGACATTGAAAATGGATGAATATGTCGACTCCATAACAAACTTCAAGAAACCCAATCAGTTGGTTTTTCATAGTTTCACGACACATTCTATATCACGATCAGGATAAACAGAAATTTGGACATAGGTTTTCCATTCTGCAACTGGTCTCAAGGAAAGCATTAGCTGGCCCTCACGAAAACTTATCAATGCAGTCAACTGCTCCTTCCTAGCAGTAAAGGCTTGTTGATTCAGAGAAAACTCAGTGTCTATTCATTGAAGAAAACAGAAATTTGTCAACATTGCCCAACCACCCATAAATCAGACGTAAAATCATTTATCTAAATCATCTGAATATGCCGTCTCTTCTGAACTAGTAGTCATCTCACCCAAATAGAAATTTGGACATAGGTTTTCCATTCTGCAACTGGTCTCAAGGAAAGCATTAGCTGGCCCTCAGGAAAACTTATCAATGCAGTCAACTGCTCCTTGCTAGCAGTAAAGGCTTGTTGATTAAGAAAAACTCAGTGTCTATTCATTGAAGAAAACAGAAATTTGTCAACATTGCCCAACCACCCATAAATCAGACGTAAAATCATTTATCTAAATCATCTGAATATGCTGTCTCTTCTGAACCAGTAGTCATCTCACCCAAATGCCAGCAGGCAGTTCTCTTTGTTTTTTTTTCCCCCTCAAAAATCAAAGACAGCAAGTCTAGAAGCACGCAATACCAATATCTATGTACGGCTATGAATAGGATAAGAACTCCAATCAAGGAGAGGAATAAAGGATAATAACAGTCTCTGCAGGAGTTATAAATAATATAAGTAATACATCAAAATTAAAGCAATTAGAGATAAATTAGAATTTTTTGATATCAGATACTTGGATGATATCCGAGCATTACAAGTTGAGTGCTATGGCACCTAATCATTCTGAAGCTACCAAATGCAAACCACATAGTATATGAATCCGAATTATTTCTGAACATCATTGAAATTGTTCATCACTTCATCGTGCTTGACATATGTACTTTCCTAAATGCACAGGAGGGCAATCAGGAAAGATGGCTATTGAAATCATGGTAAAACAGTCAATGTATCAAAACGCCCAGGTACCTGAAAGGATGCTGACACATTCAAGTTATGTTTCACACTCTAATGGAATTTGATGCATATCTTGCATTCATATCGTTTCAATCCCTTGTTAATGCCAACATATCTTGCTAGTAATACAGAAAAAGCTAACTTGCAATAAAATCTATGAAATCACAAATAATCTCAGCACTAAACAAAGGGATTTCATTTTTGTGGTCTGAACTAGTGAAGGATCCTGTCACCAACTGAATTCGGTATAACAGGATGTAAAATCAACTTCCGCAGAAACATCCTCAACTATCAATTTTCTCATATAGAAAACTAAATCTAAAATTAAACTGCAAACCCACCTTATAATCTGTGTACTTGGTATATTTATCCAGAAGATAATTTTCCAGTGGAACTAACTCCCAGAGTTTCAAGAAACAATGCAAAAGTAACATAGAAGTCAACAAAATGGACCACAGAACTTCAAGTCTAAGTGGATTGTCTTCTGCATATCAGTCTACGTACATGCTATTAGTCCATGCAACAATTTGTGTGAAGTTTAAAGCATATGATTGTAGAAATATATAATTCCGTGAAGCTGTGGGTATATGTGCATTTGTCCATGATCTATGAGCATAAAAAAATCCCAAGATTTTATCCTCGAGAAAGAGAGCTGCAGTTGACGTGCTCCATAGAATGAGAAAAGCTAAAAGATTATAGAGAATTAATCAGCAAAATGAAAATGATGCTGTCAACAGTAAATAAAATGGTAGAAGTCTTACAGCATGTGGATGACTGTGAACAATATCAACAGCTTGCTGATTACTTAGGTGCTCCCATAGACCATCTGAAGCAAATATGACGAAGGAATCACTTGGTTGAAGATGATGAGAGATAATAGATGGATTCGCACTCAAGATAGGCATGTTCATGGGTTCAGAAATTCTGAACTTTGCATTGATTGGTTCCCTGTTATACTGGGTATGTTTCATATATGCATCACCTATAGATCTAGAAACCTGCAATGCATGTAATAAAAGTATTGATCACATAATTTTCATAATTGAGAATGTATATCAAGGTTTGAAGTTAAAAAAAAAAGTGAACTTTGAAGCAAAATCTTATTTTTTTACAAAACAGAACACCTATTACATGAGACAGGCAGTCAAGCTATGACATGATTGAAATTTGAGTAAAAGAGGGATAAATATGCAAAATCTCCTTTCTATATTACTAACAAAACCATAACACACCCCAAAAGTATCAATGAGCAATCATGGGGTATCTTACAATCACTTGACAAAGCTTACATCCATTGACTACCACCCACACAAGATCATAATCAATGGGTTTGGAATTTACAAATGGGAGGACAGAATAGTTCTACTGAAAAACTCCATATGCAAAAAAATGCCATATGGGGAACTCAAATTGTTAGAATACATGTTTATTAACCATCTAATACCTGGAGAAACCATGTTTTAAACATAAACAGTCAAAGCATCCAAATCAACATTTCTGAATGCTTTATTAAATAATGTGGCTACAGCAGTATAATAAGGATAACTTTGTCTTGATGTCAATAGCTACATGACTTGTTGGATAAAGATAAATTAACAAGAATACATGAATTTGAAGTTTGGATGTATAAATGAAACAGGTTCTAATAGGAAATGGTACACAGCTGGAAAATCTCTTAAGGGTGTAGATTCCTGCAGTTTTACCATATTTACAAGGGTGTCCATGCACTAGAAAGGTTTTGACTGATAGATGATTATGATTACAATTCTTCACATTGACAAGTCTAATTCAGGATTTGATGGATCGATGGTCTATAAAAATACTTCACATTAACAAATCTGATCCACATAATGAAATTACAAATGCGAGCTATATATTGCATGATTCAAAAGCTAAAATGTCAACAGTATAAAATTTCCTCCTATATAAGAATTTTGTCACGTGGTATATAAACACAAAATACTGAGAGGGTTTCAAATTAGCTATAGCAGGAAAATAACTTCTATATAAGAAAATTCACTTATATGGTCACACTGTAGCTTGCTAAGTTGTAACTTGCACTGGACTGATGAACCAAAGCAGTCAAGTTGAACTTGAATTTTAATCTTAATGTACATAAAACATAAAAGATTTAATAATCCTATTTTATGATTCCACTATAGTTACCTTCTAGAAGGAAAAGGTATAGAATATTGGCGATTTTTTATTACAAGATGATGAAAAATCAGTGGCCCAAAGAAATGATGAATAACTGAAAACAATAACAACAGACTGTAAATTGCTTGAACGCTCGTAGCAAAAGAAACCATAGAGTGACCACATATCCTTGCAATCAAACATCGACATTTTCTTCCCCAATGTGATATTTCAAAGGTAGAAGATATCTTAAAAATCTAGCAGGATGCACTTTAGAGGTCTGAGGTAGATCACAGGGAGGTGTTTGGACTAGAGAGGGCAAATTATACTCTTATAGGTTGAGGTTGTTGGATTTCACCTGAAACCTTGCACCTAAGTTCGAATTAAGGCCAAAATGGAGGGTCAAATTTTAAAGGAGACCAATAAGTCTTCCCTTTGTTCCCCTTGTGGGAGTTGAGCTGCATGGTGATGATGTAAATGAATGAACTAAGAGATGGTGATGATGTAGATGTTATTTTATGCTGGGTTTTTCATGATTCTATGCACCAAGAGTATTTGGGGTAAAAGATTCTGAAACCCTCTAGCTTATAAATTCTAGACTTTCTTATGATGAACCAAGCACCTTGATAAGAAGGAGATAAACATTGAAAGCATGTACATATTGTGGTATAAAAATTTATTGGAGTAATTACCTCATAAATAATGAGGTCTCTGATGTTTTTCATGCTATGTTCCATGGTTAATGAGCCTACTGGCTTAGGCATTTGTGTTGGATGATGGTATAAGGTGTATGTTAAAATCGGAAAGGTGATTAAAAAACTCAACAACCAGAAACATATGAATTCAATGTTTTCTTACATGAAAGGATGCAAGTCATGCCACCGAGTAAGAAATGGAGCAAATTAATGCACTTAGCCACAATTTTGCAACTTAGAAAACAAATATAAACCAAAAATGCAATATTGTAAATAACAGGAAGAGACTTTGAATTTGGAGCTAATTGTCAACTTTGGAGATGTAAACCATGAACATTAAAAGGTAAGCAAATGCAGATATATACCTGAATATCAAGTCAAACATTACAAGTCAAAAGAAGATTAAATGCAAAAAAGAGGCTTCGTGCTTAGAAGTGGTTGGTCACAAGTTCATGTATTGAAAAAGATGTCATAATAGAAATTGTTAACTCGATATTCTTCTTGTTTGCTAGATGACTACCAGCAAAGTAGGGAGCCTGGTAAAAGCACGTGATATGGAAATACGATATTGAACTTTGGAACTTCTACTTAGGTCATTCATGAGGCAATTGTAGAACAAGAGGGAAGCATTGATGAAGACTAGTTGTGTGGCACGTGCTAGGCATGCAAACAGGTTGTGATTGCTTTGGTAAACAAGGCACTAGGTTTCCAACCTAATGATTTCTCTACAAACACCGCATTTATGTTTTAGTGCCTTAAAGAAGTAAATCCATGAGATAAATTAAAATAAAGGTCCGGGTATACGTGAACGAGAAAGTATAGATATAACAACTAATATTTATTCTTGGTGGAAGTTCAATGATTTTGATTCAATCTTGTGTTGGATGTCATAAATAACTATAGAAGTGTGGAATAACAATACCTTATCTAATCGCTTAGAATTTGGTTTCAAATACTTTGCAACCTTTCTATGGTTAAACATGATCTGCTATCTGATGAATATTGAAAAAAGTAAACAAACAACTGAAGAAGTTAGAATGACATGTATATGAAAAAGCTAAAAGGCTAGCATCAAAGAGATCCTCAAATGATGTAGTTCTCTTACAGCATAAAAAAAAAAACTAGTGCTGCCCACAGAATTCACCAGAAACATTTAAATATATTTACAGGGTGTTGTCCTCGGAGACTGTGTCATAATTTAACTCCTTTTAACATTAGCTAAAATGATCCTTTCAACATGTCATATATCTCCGTGTGACAAGCAACAGGAAATGACCTTGCAGGAGGAGAAATGAGAGATTGACTTTTAAAGCTATGTCAGACTAAATGCCGAAGTTGAATGAAGATGGCATAAAGTATACTGTAATACGTTCACAGGAAATGTTTTTAATATACCTGAATTATGCTTTTGATTCTCCAAACTCCATGTTTAAAGACAACAATCTGTGGATCATCTGGGTGTTGAGCTTTAAGTTCCTGCCTCACATCCTCCATATTAGCATTGTGTTCAGTGGACAGCTGTATTGCAGCAATTTCACCTGTGTTACCGACCTTCCCAAGAACTGCACGGGAATCACCTAAATTGGCCACATAGAGAGTCCTTTGGCTAATGACACCAACAAGACAGCATGACCCCGTGGTTGCCATATCCGGCCGAGAGTTCCACAGATGGGAAACAAGTGCCATAAACCCTTCCTCTGTAGCTAGAAAGGCTCTTCGAATGCCATCAGATGTCACACCCTGTGGTCCAGATGAAATCTCTGCATAAACATAGCACCAAATGACTCCAACAAAGATTTCTCATAACCATATCCAATATCCAAACTTTACGTGCCATGAAGCGGCAAACAACGAAGCTAAAGCTCCCATACCAAATTAAATACATGGAACTTTGATGACGACAAACATTTTGATGACGGCAAACACTGCATGCAAGAAATGATCAAAAAAGGTAAAGAAGCTACACTTCCAGAATTATTTAAGTGCATTCAGCACAAACCGAACATCCACGCAACCTGAAAGCTTAGACTCCTAGAAATAAGTGACAACTCGACTACATTAATAAAGTTTAACTCGAAAAATCAAAACGTTGACTCATACAATCCAACAGAAAACCTATATCTTCAAAAACTACTGATAATAATATATCTTTACAAGTTTAAACTATCAAATCAGCAGTGCGATATAAACTAATTATCACGAATTATCACGAAAAGAAACGAACTTTACAAAGAAAAAAGATAAATGGATCCATTCCATCAAAACTCCCGCAAACAAAACATTCCAAACAGAGACGCTTAATTAAGTGAAATGACAAGAAGACAGGTCCATCAGGCGGTCGAATTCGAAGTACACACGTGGAAAAGTCCCCACTCCACGAGGAATCCAGGGAGAGAGTGTACCTCGGAAGTGGCGGAAGAGGTGATCGCAGACGTAGAGAGCCGCGTCGGGGCCGCCGTGGCCGTCATACACCCCGACGAAGGTACCGAAGGGCCCGGACTCGATCTGGCTCTGGTCCTCCAGCACCTGGTTGGCCTGCACGACGGCCATGGAGAACTCCCCCCCGGCGCACCGCCCCAAGTCCCGATACCATAACAGCTCCTCCCTCCCGCCGCCGCCGTCACCGCCGCCGCCGCGGGGCCTCCAGCACGCGGACAGCAGCCTTATCAGCGGTCCCAGCATCCCACATCTCTCGCCGGAGACCGAGCCCCAACCCGAACCCTAGTCCTAGAGGCGCAGAGAGGAGGAAGGAGGAAACCCTAACCCTAGAGAGAGAGAGAGAGAGAGGAAGAGAGAACTTCGATTTCTTGGCGTCGAGAGAGCGAATAGATGGTGGTGGGGTTCTTGGGAGAGAAGAAAGAGAAAGAGAGAGAGAGGGTGTACGATAAGCGGGGGGCGCTCGCGGGCGCACGTTAAAGGAGAAAGGGAGGGAGGGCGGCTGTTTTTTTTTCTTTTTTCGAATGCTACAGATCACCCGTTCCGTCACCGCCAAGTTAACCGTCCTGTGTGGAAGTCGACAGAGGACTGGATCTTAGTGACCCTACCTAACTCCTATGTCTATTGTACTAGTCATCGCCAACCACGTAGGACGGTGACAAATTTGGTGATCGCCAGGTGATTGGTAGCAGCAGTTTTGTTCCTTTGGGGGGCGAGAATTTGGTTTGTTGGGTGGAGCTTTCGATGTCCATACCGGCCGACGCCATTTGCGTCACGTCCAACGTTTAGAGAGTCGGCAAACATGGACTTCGTCATTAGACCCAAGGTAGTATCTCTGTGGTCCCACTTGTGGTGATGGTCTGGTTCTATTTTGGAGTTTTTGTTCTTGAAGTAGGTTTATTTGAGGGAGGGGTATGTTCCTTGAGGGACCTGTGGGTTGGACTGTGGGTTGGACTACGGTTTGGAGGAAAAAACAAGACTAAGTCTTTGTAATCATATAATTAATATTTTAGCCGTTTTGGAAGTTTCTGGATTCATGTGACAACCGACAAGCATTTTAATGATGTTTGTTATTAAGTAAAATAGCTAATGCTATTGGTTGATTTTTTTTCCACCACTTAAAAACTATAGGGTATTTATTTTGATTCATTTACAATTTTAATTCAAGTCTACATTGATTTTAAATTTGATAGAGATTTTGTCATAAAAATTCGATGTTAGTATTTCTTACAAAAAATAAGTCTCTCAAAGCTATAAAAAATATTTATCATAACGATTATCACTCTATCCAAAATATTGATCTAAAAAAACTTTTGGATCATCCATTGAAAATTAAATTTAGCATGATTTCTTGATGTTGAAGGAAAAAAACATACCTTTACTTTAAATAAATAAAAAAGAAAAAGAAAGAAAGGGAAAAAGAAACATGCCTTCTTTCCTTGCTAAAAAAGGATATTTTAGAACGTAACTTTATTCTATTCATGTCGGTATCAAATTGACATGATAGTATGTTTCTAAATATCAAGCCTAATATTTTAAAAATTATTTTGTTACAATGACTTTAATTGACAATACTAACTAAAAGGACGTTAGTGAGTTCAAGCTGTAAATTGAAATCTTAACTTGGACACTCCAATAAATTCATAATAATGTCCTAATATAGACGCAAAAGTGAGAAATAAGTTAATAAAACAGTTCAGAACTATAAATTATGATAAAATTATTACAATCTCAAGAATAGCTAAATATAATAATACCAAATAACAGAGAATATAATTGGCATGATATACTAAGATTTAACATGGTTCATCAAAAATCTAGAATATATTCATTGAAGAGTGAGAAATTTACTTTAACATTTAGTGTGCAAGGCAATTACAAGTGTTTATCTAGAGAAAATGATGGAAAAAATAACACAAGATAATAATACACAGAAAAATTCTAAAGATATTCAGAAATATTTTAAAAAATAGAGGCTCATTGCATCGATACATCGCCAATTGCCCCATATTATCTAAGAGCCTAATATTTTTCAACTATTGTTACAACAATCGCTCCAAGATCTAGCCCATCATAACAAAGTTTCATGAGATACAGTGCTTGGTATACAAGACTCATGTTTAATCACATATTAGTCGAAGATTCCCTAGTAAGATCCACCACAACCCTAAGAATTTACAAACATACCAAATTCTATGATAATTTCTTCTTCTTTTCTCTCTCATCTATTTTCTTGCCCGTATTCTATTCTACCTTACACAATTAAGGTCAATAACCTCTTCTCCACCTATTTAGACCGAAATTCATGGGCCGAAGGACTTTCCATCCTATTTTAGCTAATACCGAATATCTCATTAGGCTTCTAAAACAATTGCACCACCTTTTTCTTTTTTTATTTTGGTGATCAGGAACATTGGGTCTTAGACTCGGTTTTTAAGGTTTTCCAATAGTGGCAATAGGAGCCACTTTCCTAACAAAAAAAATCTCCTAACATAACCTCCTAACTACACTCCAAACTCATGGGAATGCACTCTTTCATGGTTTTTCTTAGTTTCTCCAAAATTCTCATTAATCGGCACGCGTTTCTTACACAACTGTCCAAGTCAAGTCGCAGTTTCTGGTCACACCAATTCGGTCACATTAGAAATGGACTTTTAGCACTTCTTTTTTCTCTTTTGACGCGCTCTTTTGTCGGGATATAGATAAAGGAGAGGGAAAGGAGGCTGCTTGGAAGGGGCTTCGAAAGCGTGTTGAAAGGTAATGGAAAGTGACAAATTGGATCATGCCTCCTGCTTTGCTGAGATCAGATCTGGGCTGGTCTTTCACATGGATTCTGCAACTGGAGCACAGACTATATTGGTTTGCCAAGTCCAAGAGCTTCTGAGAGCCCAATCTCAGCCCAAGAAGTGAAGCTCATTGAGCAATAATTAATTGGAGTGCAATAACTAAGCAATCTTTATTAGCTGTTGGTGCAAATTCTTGATGGTTGAATAAACCAGATCCTATACTGAAATTATTTGTGAAGACCCGTGCATGCATGCATTTAGTTCCACATAATACTTCTAACTCTGCGAATTGCGCTTGTTCCAATTTGGATTTGCCGGCTACTAGTTTCATGACTTTTAAATTTGAGTTTCCATGCTCTAATAATAGTTCAGAATATGAGGCCTTAGCAATAGAGTTGCTATCGCTAAAGAAATGAAGATTAAGAAGTGAAAAATAGTTGGTGGCTTTTGCTGGAAAGCAATTTCTCAAAAAGAAAAACTATTGTAATGGAGTATCATAGGTATATTTAGTTTGAATCCGGCGCTCTAACCTACCTCCGAGCCTTACTCGGCTATTTTAAATCAACTGCTGCAACTACTTAAGTAGCTAGTTACCTCTTGCCCCATATGAAGTTTTGGGTTGTAACAGAATTTAGGTGAATGTGCCTCTTATTGGGCTACTCATGTTTACGAAGAGACCAAGAGTACTGCGGATTAGGTGGCATCCTATGCAGCTCATTATTTCGGAGATTTTATCTGAGAAGACCACATCTCTATCCCGTCTTTCTTGCAAGTTTTTTTACTTTCTGACTTTTTGGGCAACATCCACATCTGTTGTGTGTGAGTCGCCGATGTACCAAAAAAATAAAAAAAAGGAAAGAAAAACCATGTTATCATAAATTATAAACCAAAATTGCTTGCAAGCTCTAATCAGAGAAAGAGAGAGAGCAAATAGCTGATAACTCGAGGAAAAAATCTATATCACAATACTCAAAAGCCACCATCTTCAAGCACTGGTTTACCGTTCAAAGCAGTTAACTCTTAACAAAAAACAAACTGAAATCAATCATTTACTACAAAAAGGGAAACCATGAAGATATGTGGAAGCTCCCATCGATTGATGGATAAGCATAGGCCAGATCACCCATCATATATGGTAAGCCTTTGCAAGCTGGACGTGGCCTGACTCCATATTCCTCACGTACATATTCTAGTGTCTGAAACAATAGCAAAAGGATCAGGTTTTTTTCCTTCCAAACTGGTAGATAGAGAATTTGAGATACTAAATTGCCAAAATAGCAAAGATAAAATCTTACATGGATGATGATGAGGGGCAAAATGGATCGTCCTGCTCAGAACAAGGGATCATCCCATTCGAGCCGGATAGACTTCAGCACCGACCAGGCCATACCTCGGTCCTGCTAAGAGCCAGTCCGATCTCGGACGGATTTTTCCGCTGCTACGACCTACAACAACATCCTCTGATGCTTATAATGATATCCAGAGCCTAAGCTCAGAGCGTCCTGTTGCGTCGACTGCAAGCTAAAGAGCTCCTTCGACTGCAGGACTATACGACGACGCGCCCCGGCCCAGCTCGAGGCACCCTTATGTTTGCCAACGCGCCCTGGCCGAGCTTGAGGCGCCCTTGTATTCACCGACACACCCCAACCCGAGCTCGAGGTGCCTTTGATATTCGACGACACACAAGGTCAGGTTTGGGGCGCCCTATCCAACAACGTGCCCCGACCCTCGAGCTCCGGGCACCCTACCGAGCTAACCCAGAATTGAGGAGGCTAGGCCGACCTTAGCACCCACTCAGCCGACCTCACTAAACATATGTCGTGGTCCCAAAGCGAGCCCGACCTTAACGCCCACTGGGCCAACCTTGCCGAATATATGATGTGACCTCTCATCAAGCTCGACTTTGCCTACGACCACATCTACGTACGTGTCTGCGCCCGTATATGTGGTCGTACATTACAACTTCACCGTGCCATATTTTGCTTATTGGCCAACGACAACCAAGGACGATGCCATGCTACTCCAGTCATACCCTACCACACCTATCAACGCCTTACCATTCACAAGAACAGCTTACACCGTGCACCTCAAGCAAGCTCTACCTGCGTACCATCTGGCTAAAAGCCATCCGCTCCCATGATGTGGACGGGCCATACCTCCACCACCTGGGCACCTCTACAAGAACTATAAATGGCCCCATTAGGTAACGCCTAAGGGACTTTTAAACCAATTAAGATCCACTCTAACTTGAACGCCGGAGGTAGGGGTGGCAATCGGGTCGGGTCAGACATAAACGGATCGGGTCAGATGTTAAACGGGTCAGAAAAGTATAATATTGAACCTGACTTGTTTATTAAACAGGTCAGAAATTACAACATGAACCCAACCTGTTTAATAAATAGATAATCCGACCCGACCCATTTAACCTGTTTAATAAACAGGTTGGGTTAATTTATGCTTACCCATTTAACTAAATATTATCGTAAATAACCATAAATAAAATACTCAAAATAAAAGAGGCCAACCTTTTTCAGAAGGGGCGCCGTGCTCGGTGCTTCCCTCGTCCTCCCCACTGAGAAGCTTATCGACGCTCCTCGGCCCACTATCACCGTCATCCACCGGGGTTCCTTCCGGCAAGAGAGAGAGAGATGGGAGGTTTGACGGAGAGAGAGAGAGAGCGGTGGGGGTTGGGGACCTTGGGGTTCCGTTCAGCAAGAGAGAGATGTGGAGAGGTTAGGAGGGTTCGATGGAGAGACAGAGAGAGAGGTGGGAGGGTTTGACGGAGAGAGAGAGAGAGATGGGGGTTGGGGCTTTGGCAGGAGAGAGAGAGGGTGCCTGCTGGTTTGAAATAAACAGATTGAGAGAGATACGACTCACAGTCACAGTTTCTCTTCCCTTCTTTTTAATTTTTCTGCTCCTTTTCTTTCGTCTTGCTCCTCAGCTCCATGGCGGCCGCGAGATTTCTTCTCTGTCGCGGCTCCTTCGCCGTCGCTCGCTACCTTCTTCCAACCCATCCTCCGCTCCCCATCGTCGTCTCATCCATGGCAGTGCGGCTGGTCCAGAACTACGATATTGATCTCGCCGAGTAGATGGAGACCATCCCCCGGATCGCGACGTAGATGGGCTTGCTCGGGTCTGAGCCGTCGAAAACCTTGAGCTGCTGCGCCGTTACCTCCATCGCAGTCCATGGGCTTGCTCGGGTCCTTGCCGCAGTCGCCGTTGACAGGGAGGCGGAAGTAGTTGGCAAGGAGAAGGAGAGGGCGAAGGCGGAGGTCCGGAGGAGAGGGGGAGGAGAGGGCGGAGGTCCGGAATCCAGAGGAGAGGAGAGGAGAGGAGAGACCGGGAGAGGAGAGGGGAGACCAGGAGAGGGACACTGAGGGAAGAGGGCGGTGCAGTGAAAATGTGAAATCGGGACCTAGGGATCGAGAAGTCGCGGTGAAAATTGAAATCGGGCCGAGCGACATGGATGCGGCAGGCCTTTTTTGGGCCAGAAAATCTGATCCAACCTGAATTACCCGACCTATATATTAAACAGGTTAAACGGATCAGACATTTAAAACTTGTATCCGACCCAATTAATAAATAGGTTAAACGGGTCAACATGTTTACGACCCGAACCTATTTAGGCCAAACCCGAATCTGTTTAGGCCAAACTCGAACCTGATTATAGTGGGTCGAACACGGGTCGGATTGGTGTGTCGGGTCATATTTTGCCACCCCTAGTCGGAGGGCTCTCAGCAGAACCACTGGTGAGGCTTTGTGCAAGTACGCCGTCACACGGGAATCTCTTTTCTCCGCTCCAACCGGCAGCTCCCTTGACCCTCCCGACATGGTCGTCTTCGGGCCAAATTTGAACCACAACAGAGGACATCCAATTTGGCCCCAGTTTCTTTTTTTTGTTTGTTCGTTTTTTTTATGCCAATCTTTGCTGAGATAAGAGTGCATGGAATCATAAAAGTCGTCTGAATGATCATTCATACGGGTCCACCGATTTATTAAGCCTTGATCATTCAGACCAAGTGCACCAACCAAACTTATCCATTAACTCCACGTATGGGGGTGACTGGATTTTGCTTTTGTTTCCTGGGGTGGAGCCATTGGCAGGGAAGAAACAAAGGAAGAATAATTAAATAGAAATAAACAATCAAGCTAAAGACTACAATTATTTGGAGAACAGGGAAACCTTTTTTTCCTTCTTTTTCTTTTGAGAAGAAAGACCAAAGTATTTGGAGAAAGATCCAAGTCATTTACAGCTGAATTGAAGGATTCTGAGTTCAAGAAGTTGCGAGCCATTAATTTAAGACTACGTGGTCTGCCGAAGAAAGAAAAGAAGTGAGATTTTCTACCTTTTTTAAGTTTTGTTTTCCTGATGCAAGAAAAGAAAGTGAGATGTTGTGAAAGCAAAGAGGAAAACAAGGCAAGTAACCGAAGATCTAACAGGTCGGTGCCTCTAAGGAAGAATTCAAGGTGGTCAAAACCAATGTTGAGAACAACTTGTGTGCAAAAACCAAGTCTACATTATTTTTGGATAACTTGAATCAAAAAAAATATTCCATCAAAAAAAAGCTTGAATCAAAATATCTTAATCACCAATTAAACTTAGTCACGTACCCATAAAAAAAATACAGCCTACCAAAATCTCAGGGAAATCAAAATGGATGGTTCTATCAAGCCCAAATATTGGCAGGGACCCAATCTTGGAATGTGGCACTCGTTCAGTCTACAGTGAAACCAGGGTTGGGTCCAGTACATTGAAATATTCTCGAGTGGTGGTGGAAGGGGAATCTGAGAACTTGGCACATAATATTAAATATTGAGGACATTCTGGATTAGATATCTCACTCACTTAGGCTTGATTTTTCAGCCCGAGAGGTCAGATTGGGCTAGAAATTTAAACTCATCCTTTAAAAAGGTCGGGCCCGGGTTTGCATCGACCTAGCCCCAAACCAGCCAGGGCTTGATTATTTACACTAATAAATATATAATCTATACAACATCTCTTAAAAACCTTTATAGCTTTACAAATATACATCTCTAATCTAATCATTAAATTCTTAATCCTGTCGCCTGCTCGCCATGTCTTCCACTCCACTTATTTGCTTTCCCCTCTCACCGCCGTGTCGTCCTCCCCTCCTCTCGCTGCCACTGCATCGTACCCTCCTCTCAATGCTCGAGGTCTGGCCGCCAACGTTCGAAAATATCGGACCTGGGATTGGAAAGTAAGCCTAAAACCCTGAGCGGAATCAAGCTTGAGCCTAGCTATGTTTGGTTATATATGGGGTTGAGCCCAACCCAAACTTGACCCAACCTGCCTGTCAAGCAGGTCTTGTTAGAAGAGAGGGCCCATAGGATTAGTTGTTTATTGTCTTTTAAATATTAAATAATGTTGATTTGGTTAGAAAAGCTAGGTATTATAGTGTTGTTGACCAATTATTTCATTTTTCTGATTTTTTTTTTTTTGAGAAGGTTTCTTAGCAAAACTTCTAGAAGTATGAGGAATGGGTACCCAAGGCTATTTGGAAGGCAGGGGTACCTGAAAAAAATTAAAATCTTCATATGGTTTGCTCTAAAAAATAGACTGCACACAGGATAGATCTTGGCCAAAAAAGAGGAGTGGGTAGAGGCACAGGATGTAGTTTATGTGATGCTATCATTGGATTAGCTTCTCATCTTTTTACGAAGTGCCCTTTTGTTAGAAGCTTGAGGTTCCCTAATAAAGTGTGTCTAAATATTAAGGGTTGGCCTTCTCAATTCAGGTCCAGAGGACCTCTGGACCTCTTGGAGGTGACAAACACTATAGAAGACCTTTCAAAAAGCATGGGATCAGTTGGCGATGGTAGTTTGCTGGCGCTCTTGGTTAGAGAGAAATTTTCATATCTTTCTCCAAAAAAAAAATCATCCATATATACAGTTTTACACAAAAGCCTTACATACACTTCCTCATTGGGGAAATTTGTATAACGGGAAAGCATTGGAGAGTCACAAAACTCTGGTTTGCCTACCGAGTCTTGCCAGGCCCAGCTCTGGTTCTCCTGTACAGTCTCTATTCTGCCTGTAAATAATCTCTTTTATTAATAAATTTAGAGGGAAGCACTAGGGGCAATCCAGCTCGACTCGATTTTAAATACTCGGGTTCGAAATGAGGTTCAAAATCGACTGAGCCTTAATATCCGAACTCGAGCTCAATTCGATGAAAAAAAAAATACTCAAGATCGACTCGATACGACTCGAATATTAGCCGAGATATACTTGAACTCGAGTTCGAGCTTAGATTCGAATCTCGGTCATAATTTACAACTATAGTAAAAAAAATATATAACATAATATTATATTTTAAAATATTAATTAATAATATATATATTATAAATAAAAAAATAATATTAATAATATATATATATAACTAGATTTGCAAGCCTTCGAGTTGAGTATTTTGCAGTTCGAGCTTAACTTAAAAAATTATTCGGGCTACTCGAGTCCAACTCAAATAACTTGACAACTGCTTAACTCATTTGCATCCACAAGAGCGCGTTGCTTCCAAAAGAAGAAGAAGAAGAAGAAGAAGAATCATCATCATCATCTTTGTATGAATGGCCATCCATTGACTAAACATGAATCTTGATCCATATCAACCAATTTAACTGAATAAACGGCCGCTGCCAGCAAAATTCTGACAACCCAAATCCGCATTGGGAACTACCCAATCCATTTGCTTCCTCGATGCCTCCTCGCTTCTTCGCCTTTGCCGCTTCTCTTCCCTCCCCTTCTCTCCTCCCGCCCGATCACCGCCGGTCCCTCCGGACCATCAAAACCCTCGTGGAGTCCACCGCCGGGAGCCGCCCGGCCTCCGCCCTCCCACCTCCGATCGAATCCCTCCGCCGCGGCAATTGGGTCAAGCTCATCTGCGGCGCCAGCTTCGAGGTAAACCCACTTCAAAGATCCAACTTTCTCCCCCTAAAAAAACCCTAGAAACCCTATTGAAGATTCTCCTTTCTTGGCTTCTTCTTACCCCTTTCCATCCATAGGATGCAGTCGATGTAAGGAATTTATCCCTCGTCTTCACTCTTGCTGGAGGTAATCTCACAAAACCCTAGCAAAACTTTGTATTTTGATTTGTTTATGGATTTGGTTGTCATATTTGAAGAAAGGAGGTGGTTTGATTGGCGGTGGGGATTTTGCAGTGGATTGTATCGATTGTGCTGCCGATGCATCGGTGGTGAATGCGGTGAACGAGGGGATTGATGCTGCAATGTCGATTGCTGCAGTACAGAGGCCGTGGGTGATGATTAGTGTCAATGATGACAAAGAAGACCTTCATTTCCGCAAAGCTGGTGAATTGCGAAGTCTTTTGATTCTTAATCCTAGTTTTCCTTTTATCTGTCCTGGATTTCATCCCAAAACCCCCTCCCCCTTTTAGCTATCTTTATTTCAATATTATGTTCCGGTGACATATTTAGATATTGTTTGATATTTAGGGAGTGAAGCTGCAATTTTTTATGGCAAATTCTGATGCCTTGATGGGTTATTGAATTTCTGAAAAAAATAGAATCTAATGAGCAGATGCTATCTGATTGTAGGAAGAGATAATTTTGTCCAAACATTTTATGAATTTTTTCTCCTCCTATGCTAAATGATACTCCTCTGAGAATATAAATATATAATCATTCTTTACCTCCACTAGAGGGATCCATTATGCCCTCCATGGTCTATATCATCTTTTCATCTTCAACATCTTCTCTCCTGGTTCTGTCTATCACTCGTGTTTACTATTGCACTAACACTCAAACTTTAAGTAAAATAAATCAATTGCATTTGAGGAGACAAAATTCGTTGTAGACACACTTTTTTATGTCTTATCTAGCTTATTAATTCTGATTCTCCTAAAACGAGTGATGTTCGAGCATATATGGTTTACAAAGGAGGTCCAATAATTTTAGGTCAGTGTTTAGCTGCTATTAGGTGGAATTATTGAGTCCTGGGTGGGGAAACCTTGTTTGAGGAATTATTTGTTTGATTTAGTGATCTTTTTCTTTTTCTCCCTTTCAGTAATATCGAAAATCAGGGCAGAGGACTAGCCGCTATTTCATATTGTATTAAATTTCTTAAGCATTGAGCATTCCACCTTGATGCTGTCACTTGATCAAAGCATGGATTTGCCTAGATCAACCTCTTGAATCTTCACCTTAGACCTGAGTTTACTCTTAGATAATCTATTGATCTTAGTTGACTGTTCGAGTTTTATGGAGTCTTTTAACAATATCAGAAATGCACTAATAACACATAGTTTATCTTGTTAATTGTTTGGCTTATAAGGAGTCAGTTTTTGAGTTGGATGATATAGAGATTGTGAACAGAAATGGTTGCTAAGGTTGTCTGGAGTCCATATTTTCCATTGTCAGTTGTTCACTATCATCCCATTAGTTTCTTGCTCTCTCCTTTCCTATGTTTCATCTATTTTTATTTCTCTAACATCAACTTTCTTTCTTGTTCTTCTTTCCTTTGTGCATATTTTACCCCAATTTTCTCAAATATGATATATAATAATCTATGCTTAATTATAACCATGAGATATTGAAAAAATAAATTACATATTCTAAGCCTTAAGTTTTCGCTCGTCCAGAATTTGACCCTGGGGATTGCCCCCCTGATTGTGAAAGACCATGTGAAGTGGTTTGCCCTGCTAATGCAATATCATTGAAGAGGGTGACAGTTGGAAATGAACTTGCAGGCAATGCTTATGCATCGGGTAAATTTCAGGTGTTGATATTTTGTGTCTTCATTGCAATTTTTATCATTCTCCTTCTGCTATTGCTTTTTAGCTGACTTACGCCTTGTGCAGGGTGGAGTGATAACAGAACGCTGCTATGGGTGTGGGCGATGCTTTTCAGTTTGCCCCTATGACAAAATAAGTGGGTAGAGCCTATTTAGTCCTTTGTTTCCTTCAGAGACGATATTTCCTGTATGCTTATGCTTGATGCTATAGGACATACAAAGCATTTGTTAGATGTCTTGATAGAAAGATTGTTGCTTTCCTTCTGACATTTAGACTAAGTTCCATTTATGTACTCTATTATTATTGTTATTGCTATTGTTATTGTTATATCCTTTCTTTTGACATATTGCTATTTCTTTCTCATACCTCATAAAAAGTATAAATTTATTTAAATAATTCCAGGAGCTATGACATATGTTAGGGATCCTACTACTACTACTGAGCTTCTGAAGAGAAATGATGTGGATGCTATAGAGATACACACTAGCGGAAGGTAAAATTTTAGTCATTATTTTCTCATTTTGTAAAGAAGCCTTAAGAGGGAATTTGATTATTTTTATCTTGTTTTATTACCATTTTGATTATGTGTTCTAACTAATTTGATATTTAAAACTTTTATAGGTGCACTGATCTGTTCAACGAGCTTTGGAATAGATTGGGTGATTCAATTGACCATGTGAAGTTAGTAGCAGTAAGCTACTGCCTCAGTTTAATGAGTAATAATTTGTTTCTGGTAATGTATTCCAATTAGCCAAAAGGTAAGATGCAAATACAGTTTCTTTGAAATAAAAATTGCGACCATGGTCGGCCATGAGTCCCCACCTTGCAGCAATGCAATCACAAAAATGTTTTACTTGATAATTCCTTAATCCATAGCAATACTACAGATCTAATTCATATTGATACTACAGCACTGCAATCCATAGTAATACAACTTCATTTCAAACTACAATCAAGACTTTTTATGCTTTATATGATCCAAGATTCTAACAAAATGCTAATTGGACAGGAACATTCTGTGAAAGAATTCTGGAATTTATAACCGTAAATTTTTAAAAGTTTTAAGGGTCGTGGTAAACTTGTTCATGCAAAACTTAGGAGGAAATTAGATGATCCATTTGATAGGACCCCTCAGCTTTACACCCTATGTCCCTATTTCAAATCCTAAACGTGTAGTATGATCTTACACATGATAAAAAGAGAATGGGAAGTAAATAGTAAGTCTTAATTGACAAGTTGTAAATGGATCCTAACTTCATAGATTAAGTGTAAAACATGATACCATGAGTGCAATGTGGCTGCTAGAGCATGGAGAGGTGTTATTGCTTTCATTTTCAAGCATTTCTGAGTAGAAACTAAGTGGTAAAACCTATACGTGCCCATTTTTTGCTTGAGTTTATGCAATCATATTGGATAAAAAAACTTATTTTGTGGACACTTTTCTTAGCTTCTTCCCTTATGTGATGCCGTGCCATTCAAGCCCTGTAAGTGCAAATGCTGTAGATTGGTCGACAGTTCTTGGTGCTTATTTCAAGTTCAATTGTGCAAAAATTAGACAGCCAGGTGTCTCAACTTTGTGCTGCAGAAAGTGTGCAAATGGTGCTGACTACCTTATTTATCCTTTCCTTTGATCTACTTTCCTTTCATCATTGCTCTTGCTTGTTTTAGCTACCCTTCCACATCACTTAAAATTGTATGGAAACAGCACGAACCACGATGCGTTGTACCATAGTAATCTCTCATTTCTTTGATTCATTGTATTTTGCTTATGCTCAGTTTGTCCTTCGTATCGACAATACATTCTTCTCTTTGTATACTGTCAAAAGGCTTTTAGTGGCTTGTGGATGAGGGAATCTGGAAGAACATACTGCAGAGGTCCAATTGGGTGATGAAGAAAGCCCTTTTGTAGAAACCCCTGCATAAGCAAGAAGCAGAGCAAATTTCTTTTCTTTTTTCTGAAAACATCATACTTCTTCCATTTCCTTGTCTTCTTTATATGGCATTTTATATGTAATTTGGGTTTTATCTCTTAATTTTCAGTTGTGATGCTTGAACAATACTCTCATAAGTTCTAGTTCAAGTTATTAAGTGAATATGGATTCACAATTTATCTGGATGATTAGATTGTTCCATTTGAATCCTCTTTTAGTGCTGAGCCTGAACTCGATGTTAAAGAACAGATAGTGAAATTTATTCAAATGGGAAAGAAAATCACTTGACTTTTTCTGTATTTTTTATGAACATACCCGGTATAATATTTTAAACTTTCATTTTGCAGGTTAGCTTACCTGATGCAGGTGAATCAACTGTTGCTGTGATGAAAATGATATACTCAATAATGGAGGCTCATCTTCAGTGCTACAATTTATGGCAGGTCAGATCTTTGATAGCAAAATTGAATTCGATAATATTTATCAGTATTATTGATAACACATTTGGAAATATCTTCAATACTATTAATACTTACCTCCAATGCAGAAGATTCTAATCAGATATATCAAAGGTTTAGGACTGGAGAAGTTAAGAGATGTTGAAATTGAAGATTTCTTTGCTGTCTATTAAGAAAAAAACACAAATGGCTTTAGAAGTTCTTATCATGGCACATAATCTTTGCCTCAAACTTTAGAGTAAGATTGTACTTCTAGTTTGCTTTAGGCAATTTTAATTAGAAAAGAATGAATAGAATTACTGCCATATCCCTCATTTTTCTTTCCTGTTTGGAAAAATAAAGGCATTTTCTTGGAAAAACTCTTTGTCTAGTTGAGGAGAACTGCTCTTCCCCATGGTAGTAAGGATGCAAACTAATTCGTCTCCTTGATATCTAACCCAAACCCAGACCCAGACCCAGAAAGAACTGATCCAACCCAACCATAATGGGTCAGGTTGGTTCTAAATCTGTACTCCACTTATATATAGGGTTGCAATTGGACCTTTTTTTTTTTTGGACCTGACACCAATACAATCCAATGTGGAATAATATGTGGACTAGAATGGGTAGGTAACTCCTTGATCCACCTCGATCCAACAATACCCAACCAAACCCATATAGGTAAATAACTGTATAGATAGACATATATTTAATCAATTTACATCAATGACTGATTTTGAGCTAACTAGAAAGCAAAAGGGTCTAGTGAAATTTCCTAATATACTTATAGGGCAAATATATTATCATTTTAGTACCTAAATAACCATACCTAACTAATTTCTGTTGGTATCTTGAAGCTTTTTACCCCAGAATATACCCCAACCCTGAACCCAGCCCGAATGAAACCCCTAAAATATGTGGTTGGATTTGGATCTAGACTGGTCCAAGTCAACCCATTTTCTGCATTGGATCATAAAAATAACTGTTAGAATGGGCTGGGCTGGATATAGTTTTGGACCCAGATTAAAATGGGATTGGATCTAGATGAAGCAAATCATGGACCCAACTTACCAACATGCAGTGGTACAAGGTGGTATGAGAGGCGAAGAGAGAAAAGAAAAGGAAGCCTAGAAACATAAGAAATGAAGTAAAACGATTGGAGATTAAGAAAAAGGTAGTTTTTTTAAAAATATTTGCAAGATAGATGTCATTTAGCTATTTTTATATGCTTAATAATTATGTACAGACATGAAAATATGTCATGTAAACATTTGTGTGCCAAACATATTTCACACATTTGAAACATCTAAAGTAAGACATCTAATTGCCATTTTACTTCCATTCCCGTCATGTCCATTGTGCTCTGGCTGTTATCATTCTATTTGATCCAACAATGGTCATCAACATATCAATTTGTACTGATGTAGTTATAGATATTCATGCATCTTTTCAGTTCTCAATTCATCAGTTGATGTTGAGCCTTTCTGCTTATCAATTCCCCTAGGGGCGCTTAAGTTTGCTTTTTTTTTTGTATGCATTTTGGCTCTCCTTATTTTAATCAATACACACCATTGTAAACATATGCTTTGTTGTCATAGTTGGATGGGCGGCCCATGAGTGGAGACATTGGTGGAGGTGCAACAAGAGAAGCAATTGCCTTTGCATTTCATTTGGCTTCCACATTGGACAAGCCTCATGGTAGATATATGGCATAACATGTGTTGAATTAAGAGATATCTGATTACACCTTTTCTCCTAAGATTATTAATTTTGAATTTGACTCTGTAGGTTTTTATCAACTTGCTGGTGGCACTAATTCTCATACAATAAATCATTTAAAAAAAATGGGTCTTTTCCAGACAACTGCCATCTCTGGTAATCACTTTGGTTCTTCTAGAAACTGACATATGTTATATGATTCTCATGAAATTTCTGATAAACTGCTATCAGGTGTTTGAGAAACGAACTGCATTTGTTACCAATTGTTAATGTTGGAATTTTGAGCAGTGATAAATGTTAGGATGCAAGTTTCTTATTGCTGCATGCTTTAAGCTTTTTTGTTGATGTTCTAGTCAATGATATCATTTGCAATCCCAAGGCTGTGGAACAGACCCAGCTTTTACCCATTGAATGATAAAACTAATGGACCACAGAGGAGGGTATTTTGCTTTGGCAAACTAAAAGAGAGCAAATATTCAAAATCTGATTAAGTTATTTATTCTAATTCTAACTTTTAGATGTAAGCAATAGCAGCAAGCAGATCATACACTTGCTGTCTTGATTGTGGAATGATGAACTAATTCTTTTGCTTTTTTTATTTTTGCAGGGCACTCTTCAGATATAAGTGGTGCAGCTCAATCAACAGGTTCCGAACAAGCTTTGATTGGTGGAATAGCTTATGGCGGCTATGCGCGGAAGGTTTCATTTTCTTCTACTGAAAGCAATTTTTTTAAGCAAATTCTTCATAATTAAACCTTTTGTTTTGCTAATTGATATTGAAGATAAACCTATTGCCGTTCATTATATTTCTATTTTCCTGCAGTATTGCTTTTGGCTGTTGCATTGCTTCCTTTTCTTATAGCTACCTTTCTTTCTTGATAAGTTGATCTGGTAATCTAATGTTTAGATTGACAGAATTGCATTAATATGATACAACAATTTGAGTGCCAAAAGCCTCTCCACTTTTTGAGGAAGATTTATGTTAATTTGTTGTTGGAAATTAAACACTCATAGCTGACTTTTCCCAACAACTGTGAGGTTGTGTCTCAGGAAAGTGAAGTACTCTCTTCCTTTAGATATAACCTACTTCTTAGGCACACCTGCCAAAACACATGATGAGTAATTATAAGTTATCTCCTCAATTCGATAGTGGAAGATCAGTGCCTTACTGCTTTTTATATTAATTATCAATGACTAAGCAATCAACTCAACTTCTGCAGTTCTGCTAGCAACCAGATTTCTCTCACGAGGAGTGAACATATATTATCCAAAACAGACAGACATACAGTGGCTAAGCAGTAAGGAATAAAAATTCGGTGTTCAGTTTTGAACTTTTAAAATATATTACCCATCTAATTAAGGATGACCTTAGGGGCCAAATATGTGGGAAGAAAATTTGGTCATAAGCCAATGATCAAACAAAACTCAAAATCCAAGCATGGTCTCCTTTGGCTCATTTTGATCTTTTGAGCTCCATTATTATCCTTATCTTTCCAAAGAACCGGAGTTTCTTGGTCAACAGTCTCAGCAAATATCATGTGTGGTGGCAGGATTATCTTAAGACTTTTTTTTTTTATTGATCTGTGATTTTTAAAAAGATTAAAATGATTTTAGATATGATTTGTGACTGGGGAAGGAGGTAAGATGATATCATGCCAGCATATATAAGGGGGGTGACTTGAAGTCCAAGTGCTCATTTAAATGTTCAACATTCAAAGGAGCTTTATGAACTGCAGCTGACATGGAGACGGGTGCTAAAAAAAAATGAGCTATAATAGCTGATTTTTAAACTTTTCATGGGCGAAATATTATGGGTTTATTTTGCTTATATATTAATGTGCTGTTACAATTATATGTGTTTTGCTTGTTATTCGACCATCTAATGTTGTACATATAATTTCAAGATCTGTTGAATTTTTTATTTGAAATACTAATCAGATGCACAGAGCTGCCTTTTCTAAAATTATACTTAAAAGTCCTGCTTTACCAATTTGCTGCAGATTGTTGGAAGAGTCTTGCACAAAATGCCAACCCAACATGGCCATGCGAAAATTGAAGATTATCCAGAGCATTTCTTGGAGGCACTTCAAGAAGCCTTAACATTGGTTGGGCCTGTGAAGTGCTACAGCATGCCTTTTGTTTTGCCTGAACAGATGATTTCTATGTGAGGTAAAAATCTGTGCCTGCGCATTTGAAGGGAAGTCTTATTAAAACATGATGCTCCCTGGCTATCATTTGTGCTTCTGTGGGTATTTATAGCTGTAAATCTACTTTTTAATTTAACATCATTTCACAAATCTAATACGTGCTCACTAGCTTACCATACTAATGCGGAGAACCCGTATGGAACTTCTTATTGCTTGGCACTAGCTTTGTAAACAAAAAACAGAAAAGAATGCAAAATCTTTTTGCTACTGTACTTCTTGAATAGTTTAGAATTTTAAAATAAAATAATTATCCACACCTCTGTTACTGTTTCACTACTTTTATATATCAAAAACATGAAATGACATTGTTTACAATACCGCCATAGCATTTCTTATAAACATAATAAAATGAGTAACCATATGAGAATGTTACATTAAAATTCCATGAAGTTGCCCCTCTCACCGAAACTTACATATTCATGTGCCATTTTCACAATCATCCTCAATACATGGTTTTGACATTTTTGCTCTACACATTTTTAATCGCTGGATGAGTAGAACAACACATAAAATGCAATTTATGTACTTTACCCTAGATTTACTTTTAAATGAAAACACCATTAGAACAATTTCCATGTTTCTACTGGCCAAACAAATGGCTATTCCTGACAAGTAGAAGCCAACTCTCAGTTGAAACTTCGGTGCTAGCAAAAGAAAATGCATGGGAAAAGGGTCTTGGGATTACTAAAGGAGTCCAAATCCATGGCATCAAGTGTAAAATTTGTAAAAGTAGACAATGGCCAATTATGTTGTAAAAGTTCAGGACCACAAACAATTCATGGCAAGTATATGCATTCATTTCAAATAAAAAGATATCTATTACACATTTTGCAAAACATTACAGAAGATGAAAAATGAAAAAAAAAAAAGAGAAAACTTTAATACATTATTATTTCTCTTTTGCTATGGTTCCTGGTCGCATCCATCTTGTCCCGTTCTGCTATGCTTCCTGATCTCACAGGATGACTGGAAGAAGGATCTTCACTCCATTACTTCCTTTCTAGTCTGCGTACAGAACGATCTGTATAAACTGCAGGTGGTCACAACAAATTTGATCAAGTGTAAAAGGAAATGAGAAATCATCCACAATTCCCCACCATTATTTCTATTAAATGGAATCCTATTCCATTTCTTAAGTTTTTATTACCCAAACTATTCACACTATCCTATTCTTCTTAAATAATAATGATCAAAAAGTAGTTAAAGGATCATGTTAATACTGAATTTACCAGACGATGTTCTTATATCATTGCCAATGTTAGTTATATGTGTATTATTTCATACTTGCATGGAAATGCTTGTGGTTTAGGGTTCATTCCGCCAAGCGTGCATCGTTGGGGTTAAATTCTCCTTTTGTATGATATGAACCCCCCAAAATATGTAAATAATGTTAAGGATTGGAATGGGTTTAATCAACTTATGGTGGGTCGGTAGTAAGGCTGTAAATGGGTCGGATTGACCCGTGATCTGACCCGACCCATTTTTTAGGACCCGTGGGGCTTGATCAGGTCCTAAAATTGGACCCGTTTAATTTTTCGGATTGGATCCGGATTTACTGAATTCAAACCCGATTCAATCCACTCCGATCTGAATTTGTAAAATTATTTGGGCCCGCGGGGTACAAACATAAGTTCTAAAGTCCTGGATGGATTAATCCGACTTGGATCCAAATTTTTTTGGTTGGGTCCGGGTTATATGTGGACCCAACCTGAATGACCTATTGGATCAAAAATTGTAGCGGTGAACTCGACCCAATCGTCTATCGAGTCAGGTCTAGGTCCAAAATTAGGACCCGAATAAGAAATCGGGTCGGGACCCATTTGCACCCCTACTCAGTGGTACATTTTTTTCTTTTGAAAGTTGAAAGACAGGGAGGGAGAACCACCAATACTATTTAGTTACTCATTCCATATTTTTGGGATGCATTATCGGAAAACAGAATCCAAAGCCAATGCTTGCTAGAGAGGTGTGAAGTGTGATATTGAGCACAAGTCCCTGTTCATGGCTCAATTGTGCAGTCTAGTGAGTGTTTTGAGTGTTTTTGAGTTTTTTCTCAACTAGCATTACATGTAGCCTATTAGATAGTCATTTCTTGTGTCATGTGCATGTGTTGATTGATTGGATCATCAACACATAATCCATTTGCTTTTTAGAACACTTGTAAAGCAAATTTGTCTTTGTCCAAGCGATAAGTTTTTGAAAGTACAGGGAGTAATGAAGAAATCAATCGCATGACTAAAAAGTTTAAGAGGGATCCTTGCACCTACAAATTAAGTTTCCAACTCTAAGAATTAGGATAATGGAATCCAATAGAAACGAAGTAATGCTTCAAAGCTCCCATTATATATATATACACACACACAAACAGTTCTTTAAAGTGTTTTTCATAGAAAGAATGAATCAATATCCCTAAAAGATCAAAATAATCCGCTCCAGGCCTTCTTGCCATCCTTGAATTTTCTTTATTCTCTTAACCCTATCATTTAGAATTTTTTTATTGAAGGTAGAAGATTTTTGGATGGTACAGATGGGCATCCAAACAAGCTCTTAGGTTTTACTTGCTGCCTCATTACCAGTCCAATATGGGTGTGTATCAAATCTAGGTCTGGATCTTTATTTGTACTGATATGTAGCCAATTACTTTGAATATTCCTTGTGTGGTTGCTAAGACTGCATTTTACTAAAAATTAACAGGATAATTTATTCCTAATCTACTTTATTTGAAGTAAATCACTCCATCTTGTAAGAAATAAATAACCCTAGCATTTGCTGGGCTAATGCGAAATAAATGGAATAAAAACAGTTATTCCCGTTTTAATATAGAACCAAAGACGTTCAAAGTTTCATCTATTTTGAAATGTTAGCACCTTGGAAGCCATATGCCAAAAATCTTCATCCTTGTACTCCGTCTACATTCTTCTTTCAATAATAAAAATATATCATGGAGAGGCAAACAAACAGAGCACATTGGCTGAAAACAGCAATGTAGATTACATATTTATGGCGTAATTACATCCATCTATGCTTTTTTTCCGCATCAATCTTTATATATGTATGTACATAGGAAGAGCGAGAGAGAGAGAGAGAGAATGAAGAGAAAGACTTCGCTACACTCGATTGGATCTCCAACTCAAATTTAGTCACTCTGAATTGGATGACGAGGGTTCCATATTATATATTGCTTGCGTATAAAAAATCATATGCTTTAGAGATTCCTAGCCCATGTATTAATAGGCCAAAAAAATTGGATAGTTTAGATAATACAAAATGGTCGTGTTTTTTATTTTTTTTTTGACTACTTGATGTAAGGAACTCCAAATATATGTAAATGGTTTAAAGATAGTAAATCACATCTAGAGTAGTCAAATATTGATTTGGGCTAAGTTCTACAATAAAAATTAACCTTGATGCCTATGCCTAGATCTAGCCTGGCCCAATATTGAAGCCAATCCTAGGTCGATCCACTGGTCCAACATCTGTTTATATATTATGTATACATATGGGAAATTCTTTAGTTTATTTACTATTTCATTATAATGTATAATTAATTCATTATAGTATTTACTATTTATATATATTAATTCATATTATATATATATATATATATAATTTTGGGTTGGGTCGGATCATTTTTATAATTTTTCTAGACACAACTTTGCCGATGCCCATCCTATGGGCTTTTTTTTATTGTTCAAGCTGACTAAATTTTATGTTTCGGCTGATCTCATATTCAACTATTTTGATCATTAATTTAAAACTTTATCATCTAATTTAGATCTGATTGGTCCGAGTGTACATGATTGCAGCAATCTCTCACTCTATACATATATATTAACTTATGGGGTTTTTGTCATGTATATTACATGTTTCTTTTTTTTTGGTACATAATAGGCGGGGAGGAAGGGCAGAACTCCACCTGCATAGCAGCCTCCATTGAGCCATTCACGTGTGAGTACGTCACCCCAGCGCCATCTCAGTACTGATGGAAGGGATATTCACTCTCTCTATATATATTAACTCATGGGATTTCTGTCATGTATATTATATGTTTCTTTTTTTTTTTGGTACATAATAGGAGGGGAGAAGGAGGGGCAGAACCCTACCTGTATAGTAGCCTCCACTGGGTCATCCACGTGTGAGTACGTCACCTCAGCACCACCTCAGTATTGATGGAAGGAAAGTATATCCACATAGAGCCATCCAGACGTGGGGCATGCAGTCCTTTGATTTAATCGATACTCGTGCGTTTCGAATTCGGACAACTCGGATGAAGCCTAAGCCCCCTTACCACCAGGCTACCACCGTGGTAGCTGTATATTACATGTTTGGGGGCTAGTTCTTGGCTAGGTCTATTTAGAGGGGTTTAGGTTTGAGTCCGGATCTATCTAATCCCGAATCCGACCTGATCCGTTGGCCTTTTGCCCTTCTCCAGCTAAGGGAAGGAGCGATCTCAGAAGCGAAGGAGGAATGGAGGGCGGAGATGATGGTGGGGCGAATCATTTTTATAATTTTTTTAGACACAACTTTGTCGATGCCCATCTTATGGGCTTTTTTTTATTGCTCATGCTCACTAAATTTTATGTTTCGGTTATTTGATCTCTTATCAATACCAGTCATATTCAACTATTTTGATCATTAATTTAAAACTTTATCATCTAATTTTGATCTGACTGGTCCGAGTGTACACGATTGCAGTAATCTCTCACTCTCTCTCTCTATATATATTAACTCATGGGGTTTTTGTCATGTATATTACATGTTTCTTTTTTTTTTGGTATATAGAAGGAGAGGAGGAGGGGCAGAACTCCACCTACGTAGCAGTCTCTATTGGGCCATCCACGTGTAAATACGTCACCCCAGCGCCATCTCAGTACTGATGGAAGGGATATTCACTCTCTATATACATATTTTAACTCATGGGGTTTCTGTCATGTATATTACATGCTTCTTTTTTTTTTTTGGTACATAATAGGAGGGGAGAAGGAGGGGCAGAACCCCACCCGTATAGTAGCCTTCACTGGGCCATCCATGTGTGAGTATGTCACCTCAGCACCACCTCAGTATTGATGGAAGAAAAGTATATCCACATAGAGCCATCCGGATGTGGGGCATGTGGTCCCCTAATTTAATCGATGCCCGTGCATTTCGAATCCGGACAACTCGGATGGAGAGCTGTATATTACATGTTTGGGGGCTAGTTGTTGGCTAGGTCTATTTAGAGGGGTTTAGGTTTGAGTCCGGGTCTATCTAATCCCGAATCCGACCCGATTCGTTGGCCTTTTGCCCTTCTCCGGCTAAGGGAAGGAGCGATCTCAGAAGCGAAGGGGGAATGGAGGGCGGAGACGATGGTGGGGCGGCGGCGGCTGCGGCCGCGGCGGCCGTGGACTCGAAGGACTTACAGCAGCAGAGCAAAGCCCTCGACAAGCTCACCGACCGCGTCGAAGACCGCCAGCTCGATTCCAGCCGCGTCCAGAGTGTTAGGAGACACAAATCTTTTTCCTTTTTTCTGTCTTTGTTATATCTTGTTATCTTTGTACAATTTTAAAGCATAGAAATCTTCAAAGAAGGATTTTTTACGGCTTTGAATTCTGAATCGGGCATAAAGATTTTTTTCTTTTATAACGCCTCTTGCTTGGTTGTGAAGTTTGGTTGCTAGGGATGAGCTCTCATGTTAGCAAAGTTTTGGATGCGGAGTTTCTTACGGAAAGATTTTCTTTATGTTATCTAGGGTTTTATTTCAAGAAAAATGTTTCTTTTATTCTATCACAGTTGTCCAATTTTGATTTTGATTTTTATTTTGTGGGGTT
>JAOXJJ010000001.1:2035954-2063143 GCA_025769935.1 Phoenix roebelenii
AGGTGGGATGGCAATTATCCTAGAAAGTGACAAAATCCCAGGTGATTCTGTGTCTCCAAGATCGTTGTTCATCTACATAGGAATACCGTAATCTAGCTTACTGGTTTTCCTCTTCTACGGTCTGAACATATGTGTAAAGAGCTATTTATAAAGATTGATTTTTAAGCTGGTGTGAGGATTCTGTTTTTCTTTATAAATATTTGAGCAAGATTAGATTGTTATTCACTTACATTAATAAATCCTTTCTTCAACTTGTCACGTTTTTGATATCATGCAGGCCATGGCAGCTCTTGCTTCATCGAAAGAAGCTGATTGGAATGCAATGAGAATGCGGTGAGTTGATATCAGTCAAATCCTTACCTGTTTAGTATCCTCAGATAGCACAGAAAAAACTCTATTGACATGGATCATATGCCTTACTTCCTTGTGGTTCACATCTCCACTTTGTGTTAAAGTCATCTATGTGAAATTCTCACAAATTACAGCTACCTTGTCCCGGGTCTCTCTTTCCCTTAATTTTCCTAATGCAAGCTTTCTTTTGGGATTGTTCGATCCTCGTAACATATGTTATTCCATCGTACAGCTTTTACATTTTTATTAGTGCATTGATTACTGATGCATTCATTCTTTGTTACTTCATCTTAACGTTATGATATCTGGAATCCAACTTTTTAACTTCTATAGTTTTACAAGTTATTTTTTTTTTATTATGCAAGCTTTATTGATAGTCTTCTTTTTCTTCATGGGTCTGCCCCATGCTTTAGTTGTGATGGCTGCAATAACTTTATCATTTTAGTTTGTACATCTTCCAAGAAGCCAAAAATAAAAAGTTTTGGGTCGATGGTATCAATGAGTATCTCTCTAATTTCTTTCATATATGTATTTGGAAAATCAGCAACTCTACCCATACATAGCATAAGGGCTCGTTTGGTTCGCGGGAAGCTTTTCCCTTCCTAGGAATATGATTCTTGGGAAACAAATTCCTAGGAAGAGGATGCCTAGGAAAGTACTTTTGGCATGTTTGGTTGACCATGGGAAAGTGACAAATTTCCAAAGTGCTTATGTTTGGTTGGCCATCCACTTTCCTAGAAAAGTTATGTATAATTCCTATTATGCCCTTAATAAAAATTAGATTTTTAATGCCTCTTTAATGCTTCTTTAATGCTGAAGGGCCTTTTTGGGAAAAAATAAAAATAAAGTGATTCCTGCCTCATGGGAAAGTAACTTTTCCATGTTTCTCATGGGAAAGACGTTTCCATGAAATGTGGGAATCATATTCCCATGGAAATACAACTTTCTCATCTCTCTCCTTTGAAAACTCCAACCAAACAAGAGGCATCTCATTATTTTCCCGTTGGCCACACTTTTCCCCCTTCTTTTTCCGCGAACCAAACGAGCCCTAAATGATATTGTCAAGAGAAACATATTACTATAATAGACATTGATGTTTGTGCCAGTTTTATGTATATTCATACATTGTTTCTCATTGTTTAAATCTACAAGTTAGAAGAGCAATAAATCCAATCAGATCGAGTCACAAATATACCACGATTGGTCCATTGTCAGCCCCAAATTGGTCTGTGTTGCAATATCTCCTAGTCGACATGTGATAAACTACGTCGGTCCATAAGGGTGCCTAAGAAGAATCCTATCTTAAGTACATGGGGTGAGTAGAAGCATGGGAAAGGAGCTGCATGCATGACGTGGCGAGGGGAGAGCTTTGCATGGAAAACGTGGGCTGGCTGTTGAGCTGTTGGGAGCTGGCCTGGTCAAGTGCCAAGACCTTCACGAAGCTAACGGATACATGCAGTGAAGAATAAGTCTTACTAGCTGTTAGAGAGTGTTTCGTTTCTAGTTGTTACTGTTAGTAGGGTCCTTTAATTTCGAAGTATGATATCGAGTTTGTGGGCAAGGTGGTTATATTTTTTCTTATTTATATTTCCTACGTAGGAATGTAGAGGCAAGCAATTTTTAATCAAAGTACTTGAGGTTTGTCTCTCACCCGAAGAAAGCATTGTCCAATTATCCATTTGTTATTTTCTAACTCTGATTGGGACCTATCAATGGTATCAAAGCCAGGTTTCAATGGCAACCAACAAAGAAAGAATCGAGATGTTAGAGCAAGGGTTGGGTGGTATGCAAGATAATATGCAACGCATGGAGGTCGGAGTAGGAGATTGGTTGTAATGCCTGGAGGACTCTCTTAAGGCGTTATCTGATGCAGTCCCCACAACCAAAGGGTCCTCATCTACTCATGCTCCTGAATGGGGAAACTATTCTCGTACGCATTATGAGGAGCCAGGAGGTGGTCGGCCAAGCTTCACTCCTTGAGCAACCAAGCTGGTTCCCACGCTATGCCGGAGATGCCCCAATGGAGTGGTTCAATCGAGCGGCACAATTCTTTGAGTTTCAAAGAACCGCCAATGACTAGAAGGTCTCACTTGCTTCATCTCACTTGGAAGGAGAAGCCAACCAATGGTGGCAGTGGCTGGGTAGGGCATACAGAGAGGAGGCCTGAGCAATGACTTGGGAGGTGTTCACCAAGGAGTTGTGGGATCGTTTTGGACCCACGGACTGCGAGAATTTCGACGAGGCTCTATCGAGAGTTAAACAAAGCAGGACTTTGCACGACTACCAGAAGGAGTTCGAGAGACTAGGTAACCGTGTGTAAGGTTGGACCCAAAAAGCTCTCATGGGAACGTTCATAGGAGGCCCGAAGCCTGAGATATCTGAGAACATTCGCATGTTCAAGCCCAAGACCCTGAAGGAGGACATTAGTTTGGTGAGGATGAAGGATGAGCAACTCGCACGTCAACAATGATTCACGCGACCGCTACCAGCTCCAAGGATGCAGCTGGCCCCTCCTCCCGTGACTCGGACAAACCCAGCTTACCCAGTGAAGAGGCTAACTTGGGAGGAGATGCAGAAGAGGAGAGCTGAGTTGGGAGGAGATGCAGAAGAGGAGAGCTGACTTGGGAGGAGATGCAGAAGAGGAGAGCTCAAGGGCTCTGTTTTAATTGTAACGAGAAGTTTACGGTGGGACACAAATGTCAGGGTTCACAACTATTGCTGTTAGAAGGCAGCAACAGCACAGGCGAGATCATTTGTGAAGACGTCACGGAGGAGCTGCAGGGAGAGGCTGAAAACGAAGCACAACCCAAGCCTGAGATTTCGCAGCATGCACTAATCGGATGGTCTACCTCACGCACCATGCGAGTCAAGGCTAGAGTCGGTCCCTATGAATTTATTGTGTTGATTGATAGTGGATCAACACAATTTCATCCGTGAAAGGGTTGGCAATTTGCTCCGCTTACCCGTTGTTGCAACAAAACCATTCACGATGCAGGTAGCAAATGGGAGCCGACTGAAGTGCCAAGGAAGATTTGAGAGAGTACGTATCAAGCTCCAAGGTATACCGTTTACATTCATGCTCTATTCCCTGCCCCTTACCAGGCTAGATCTTGTGCTGGGTGTACAATGGTTGGTAATGCTGGGGTCAGTAGTTTGTAATTGGAAGCAAATGACCATGGAGTTCCAGTGGGAAAATCAAGCAAGGAAGTTACAAGGTACGGATGAACAACCTATTCAAGCAGCATCACTGAAGGCAATTACAAAGAATGCAAACAAGGGAGTTCGATGTTTGCTGTCTGCTTACAAGCGATAGAAGAGGTACCTTCATCCAACATGCACCCAGATATGCTGCAAGTCTTCGAGGTATTTTCAGTGAGCCAACCAAGTTACCTCCAGTTCGCAAAGTTGACCATCACATACCTCTCAAGGAAGGTACCGAGCCTATCAATGTTAGGCCCTACAAGTATGCCTATTTTCAAAAAGCTGAAATTGAAAAACAAGTTCAAGACATGCTTAAATTGGGGCTTATAAAATCTAGTACCAATCTTTTTTCTTCCTCTGTGCCTTTAGTCAAGAAAAAGGATGGAACTTGGCGGTTCTGTAGTGACTATAGGACCCTTAACGTGGTCACTATTAAAGATCGCTTTTTCATCCCAACAATTGATGACATGCTAGATAAACTTCACGGTGCCTCATATTTTACCAAACTAGACTTGAGGGCTGGTTACCACCAGGTTCGGGTACATCCCCCTAGCATTCCAAAAACAGCCTTTTGTACCCACAATGGTCACTATGAATATTTAGTCATGCCCTTTGGCTTGTGCAATGTCCCATCTACCTTCCAAACTATTATGAATTCAATTTTTCACCCTTACCTCCGAAAATTCATATTAGTTTTCTTTGATGATATTCTAGTTTATAGCCCCAATTGGGACATGCATCTTAACATGTTAAGCAGGCTTTTGAAATTCTTAGGCAACACCAATTTTTTATTAAGGCCAACAATTGTGCTTTTGGGCAACACGAATTGGAATATCTTGGGTATATTGTGACACATCAAGGAGTAAAGGTGGATCAAAGCAAAATTGAGGCTATGATCAAATGGCCCCGTCCTACTAACATTTTCGAATTGCATGGTTTTTTGGGACTTACAGGATATTACATAAAATTTGTGCAGCATTATGGAGTGATAGCTCGTCCACTCACCAATCTCTTAAAGAAAGGCCAGTTCAAATGGAGTGAGGAAGCCGAAGCTGCCTTTCTTAAGCTCAAACAGGCCATGATCACCATGCCTACTCTAGCCATGCCCAATTTCAATGATTCTTTCACTATAAAAACGGTTGCCTCAGGTGAAGGAATAGGCACTATCCTTACCCAACAAGGCAAACCGATTGCGTTCATGAGTAAGGCTTTGGGAGTCTCAAAAAAATCATGGTCTACGTATGCAAAGGAGATGCTGGCCATACTTGAAGCAATTCGCACTTGGTGGCCATATTTGCTTGGGAAGAAGTTTTTATTCAGACGGATCAATGCATCCTTAAGTATCTCTTGGAGCAACGCATTGTCACGCCTGAACAATAGAGTGGACTGGTATTTTATAAAAATAGAGTGGTGGTACCCCCAACACTTCTCTCATCAACCAGTTGTTGCGGGAGTTCCATGACACCCAGATTGGAGGCCATTTGGGTGGACTAAGAACTTTCAAGCGCCTATCTCAACAGTTCTATTGGCCTTCCATGTATAAGACCGTTCGAGACTGTGGCGGCTTGCGAAATTTGCCAGCGAACCAAGACAAAAACTCTGTCTCCAGCAAGACTTCTCCAACCGTTACCCATTCCGTGCCAAGTTTGGGACGACATTTCATTGGATTTTATTGAGGAACTCCCTTCATCCCACGACAAGGACACTATTCTAGTGGTAGTGGATCGACTCAATAAGTATGCTCATTTTTCGGCACAGACTCATCCATTTACAGTGAAGATGGTGGTTGAGAAATTTGTTGACGGCATAGTCAAACCATTAACAGCGACCGTGACCCCATCTTCATCAGCAAATTCTGGCATGAGTTTTTTAAGCTGTCAGGAATACAACTGAAGATGAGTTCGGCTTACCACCCACAAACGAATGAGCAGACTGAGGTAGTAAACTGATGTGTCGAGCAATATTTGCGTTGCTTCGTCCACCAGCAGCCACACAAATGGAGCACCTTCCTACCATGGGCACAATTTTGGTATAACACCGCTTATCATGCGTCAACGAGGATGGCTCCTTTTCAAGCTCTCTACGGCAGGTTACCTCCAACAATTCCATTGTACCAAAGTGGCTCCTCCCCAGTTGATGAACTCGACTAGAAGCTTGTGGCACGAGATGAGTTGCTGCGGCAACTAAAACAGAATTTGAGTATGGCTACAAATCGAATGAAGCAGGTGGCATACCGAAAAAGAAGGGACGTGCCATTCGAAGAAGGAGATTTAGTCTTCCTCAAACTTCAATCTTATCGTCAACACTCAGCTTACAAACGTGCTCACCAGAAGCTGGCATGCCGATTTTATGGGCCTTATCAGGTTGAGAAACGAGTGAGGAATGCTGCCTATAAGTTGAAGCTTCCTGAAGGCACACGGGTGCATCCAGTCTTCCATGTGTCATTGCTTAAAAAAATGATTGGCGAAGGTTCGACAACAAGCACTGAATTGCCATCTATCACTGATGATGGAGCGGTTGTCTTGGAGCCAGAGTTTATTCTCGACACACGTTGGGTTAAACGGGGGCCTAAGTTCATCGAGGAGAGTTTGGTCAAATGGAAGCCGCTGCCAACTGAAGATGCTACGTGGGAAGATGCTGTGGAATTGATAAATCAATTTCTTGGTGTGGACCTTGGGGACAAGGTTCCACCCGAAGAAGGGGGTAATGATAAGCTACGTCGCTCCATAAGGGTGCCTAAGAAGAATCCTAAGTACGTGGGGTGAGTAGAAGCATGGGAAAGGAGCTGCATACATGACGTGGCGAGGGGAGAGCTTTGCATGAAAAATGTGGGCTGGCTGTTGAGCTGTTGGGAGCTGGCCTGGTCAAGTGCCGAGACCTTCACGAAGCTAATGGATACGTGCAGTGAAGAATAAGTCTTACTAGATGTTAGAGAGTGTTTCGGTTCTAATTGTTACTGTTAGTAGGGTCCTTTAATTTTGAAGTATGATATCGAGTTTGTAGGCAAGGTTGTTATATTTTTTCTTATTTATACTTCCTACGTAGGAATGTAGAGGCAGGCAATTTTTAATCAAAGTACTTGAGGTTTGTCTCTCACCCGAAGAGAGCATTATCCAATTATCCATTTGTCATTTCCTAACTCTGATTGGGACCTATCAACATGGGCCATGGGTTGGCTTTGCTTTGTTAGTATTTACAACGATCCATAAGCTCACCCGTAAAGGTTAGTCAAAAGTTATTATTCGGGTTTCTTGACCCTATATAAGAATCCAAGGTCTCTCTAGTGCACAACAATGTGAGACTAAACATATGCCTACATGAGTTCTCACAACTGGTATGCCTAATGTTATAATCTTTGGTACATATTGATGCTTATCACTTCAAATATATGAGTACAAGTTGATGCACATTGATACTAACCGGCACAGATGCTACAAAGTTATGAACCCTTGTACCATGCTGAAAACCTGCAAGCATAATTCATGTTTTAGATCTATATGGTACGGATGGGAACTATAGTCCTTGCTGGATTTTTTTTGTTGCATGTTTTTCATTCATTATCTCCATATTGTAACTAATTCACTAGTTTATTCATGATATCATTGTATGTTTTTTCTAAATGTTGCTTGTCTTCTCTTCTGGTCATCTCTCCTACTATGATGCTAAATAGGCTAGTGATCTCACCGACATGTCCATCTTTATTTGTTAGTCTTATAGAAGACTAGAAAAACCAAGAAACAATATGTCATTTGTTGTAGCAAGAAAAACAAATGTCTGACTTCTCGTACTCACTATGTTCCACAAATATTACTAATTTTATTTCTTTGGGTAATATATAATATGATTATTGAAGTGTCAGTTAGATTGTTGGCGACCTTGTCTTTCAAGAGTGGATTAAGCGTAATGAGATTGATGACAATGTTACTTCTCTCGTACCTTTTCTATTGGTATATTGTTCATCTTTCTTCTTTATGGATCCCCACAAGATGTAGTTCATCTTCTCATAAGGCAAACTTGGTTTATTGTCTGTCATGACCAGTGAGGTTGCAAATTTTTTGTTGAATACATTTTCTATTTTATGTTTATATGTTGTGATACCCATACCTTTGCGGTGACAATAACACTCTTTATTATGACGTAACTCATAATAATGTATAGCGAAGGTCATTGCTTGTTCCAATAGAAAGTTGAGTGGACAATCTTTTTCTCTCTGAAATTCATATACACATGCATAGATATATTGATATACATGACAGACATGCACACCTCTGCATACATACACAGATGTGCAGTGTGCCTACATGTGTGTTACTGTGCAATTTAGTCTTTCAAAAAAGCCTACTTATAGCACTACATTAAGGGACCCTTCAAAAAAAAAATAGTACTACTTTAAGGGATGCAGATTTTCTAGTGATCCACTGTTGTTTGTGCATCTCACTCTAGGTCCCACCAGCCATCTAGATTCTCATTATAATCATTCATTTTCAATGTGTCCACTATTTCCCTAAAGAACCTCTTCAAGCTTATTTCAAACATCTTGTTGAGCTCTTCTCAACAAAAACTTCATCAAACTATAGTTGCACCTTGTTTATCTTTTTCGCCTATGAGCTTAGCTTTCTCTGTCCTTGATGATGATATGATTTATTCCAACTTGCATTCATTTTGTGAAATTGGTACTCTAAATCTAGTTTGAATCCTCGTATAACTTCTTGGTTCACAAGGTTGCTTGTTTACTCCATTAGTTAATATGAATACTCTTCACTGTGTACGCTCCATGAGCTTATGATGAAACATTGACAAATAGCATGCCACTTCTCATTGATGGGTTTTTTCATTAGGTTGTTGCTACTCCTGTCAATCTAACCATCTCTGATGATGACATTTTTTTTATGCACTGTATATGGTTGTTGTGCATACCTTGCGAAGTATGCCATGACATATATATATATATGCTGCTTATGGAAGATAATGGAAACCGAGAAGCAACGTGTCTAGTTATGTTGCAAAGGGTAATATTGTACCAAGGTTTTGGTGAGTTCTTGTTGATATGGGTGTTTCTCTTCTGTGAGTGAACCAAGCATTTTGAGATTAATATAATTGGTACCATTGTTGCCTGGCATCTCGCTTTTATTATTCTCCAAATCCTTAGCTTTCAAACTATTTCATGAAGCCCCAGAATCTCTAGCTCTTCACCTTCTAATAATTCCAAACTCTGTCCAACATCCAACACAAGTCTCGATGGAGTTGATGCAGCCAATGGCTGCAATGTGCAAAAAAAAAAAAAGAAAAAAAAATCTCTACCTTAGGCCTTTGCTTTCAATGACTGCAACGTGCAAAAAATTCTCTACCTTAAGTCTTTGCCTTCTATGATGTGAATCTGGCTAGTGATGTCACCATTACTTCATTTTCCTTGATCTTCCCTTATTAACTAACAAGAAGGAAGACCAATAAACAGGCTAACAACATGCCTCCCAATGGAGTGCTGAAACATGGTAACTATGATATGGTACTGGTCCCATGGTTGCTTGGTTCTGATGACTGCTTGTTGGTATGCTGGCCTCAGTGTTTTACTGAAATGTTACTAGAATAATAGAATTTCAATTCTTTGATTTAGGAGCAAGTGTAGGCGAGATAAATTGAAAACAATTAATTTAGGCCCAGACTTCTGTTCGTTCCCAGCCTACTGCTATTTAAACTGGAAGAATCTCCTCGTCGGATAAATTTGAGATACCTGAACAATTGAAGGTACAGATCATTCAATTTATACTGTCCTACCTATAGTATGCTGTACCGGTCGGTACCGATCAGTACCGAGCGTACCGTATCCGTACCGATGGATATCGGTATCGGTACGCCAATGTCGGTATACCTGGCATACCGCGTACCGTACCGTACCGACACTCGGTATGCCTATACTAGTGCGGCACTGGTACGGGGTTCGGTACCGGTATGGCGAACCTTCACTCACTCCTACCAGATTTGCAAAATGTGCCTGTATGGCCAGTCTTATTCACGGTGCACTGGGTAATTCATAATATACCATGAATTCAGTCTAAACTGATGTAACTTGCTTTCAGGGAGAAGGAACTGGCTGCTGTCAAGATCAATCTGACCGATGTAGACATCATCGCCAATGAGCTTGAGGTGAAAACCTTTCCTTTCTCATTCTCACTTCTTAGCTGGTGACCTTGCCAGTAATACCCCACCATTCTATGCAGTTGGACAAGAAAAAGGCAGAGAGAACACTGAGGGAGCACAAAGGCGATGCTGTTGCTGCCATTCGCTCTTTACTGCACTAGAAGTTTGCGTGACACATTCCTTTGGTTCCATTTTTGTAATCACGCAATATGGTCAGGCAATCGGCTATAAATCCTGATATTTTAAATTTACATGGGAAAAGAACTAGTTTCTTGCTCCAGTATTTACTCCATTTTTTTTGCACGAAACATCAATCTCTTGTACCGGGAAATATGAAGCGACTATATATTTTGTTTATTTTCTCTGTACTTGTTGATTTTTGTCAAACTTCAAATTTTGGGGTTTGTTAGTTTCTATAGCTGAATCTGTTTTACTTGAAGCTCAGTCTAGATTCCATGTATTGGGGCTTAAGCTTATTCTTCTGACATTCTTGGACCTCTGATTGGATGTCTCAATTCTTGTCATTTATCTCTGATATGCCTATTCGAGTAGCTCGCAAGTTGGTAAACAGGTGCCTCCAAAGAAATTAATTTCAGAAAATATGCCTATATGCTCCATGAGACTTTTTTTTTTTTTTTCAGATTTCTGCATATGCACCCTTATAACATGCCTAGCTATGTATTTTTCTCTGCAAAATTGCAATTTATACATTTATCCCTAGATCAAGTTCTTTTTATATATTTGTCCCTGTTAGCACTCTCTATTAGAAAGCATCATTAAAGTGTTATTAAATTTATAAAATGGTATTTTTACCCTCATGGAACTAGCACTAAAAAATTAAAATATTTAGTGACAAATTGAAACAATGATATATTTTACTTTTTGAATTATTTTTACTAGGTTATGACTTTGAAATTTTCCTTTTTTGACAAAATTTGACAAAATATCTTCTTCATTTTATTCTTTTAAATATTTTCAAAGCTTTACTATTTAAAATATTTGAAATATATTAATTTTTATTTTAAAATATTTGAAATATATTAATTTAAAATGTAGATCCATGCAATTTAAAATTAACAATTAAAATAAAAATTTATAGCTATTTATTTTTTTATTGATAAAAAAATAAAACTAAATATAGTTCATTTTGCTTTTTGGATATCTTCAAATTTTTAATACTAAACATATTAATTTTATTTTAAAATAACTAAAACATATCAATTTAAGTTATTTTAAATAATGAAGTTTGAAAATATTCAAATGAAAAAAATAAAGTATATCTTTTTTTTTGTCAAAGGAAAAAGAATATACGTAGCTATTGATGAATTTTTCTTTTATTATTTTAAGCACATGGATGTACATTCCACATGATTTTTAACTAGAAAATAATCATAAAAAGTTGTAATTTTCAGGAAAATTTAAATGAATATTTAATATATAATGGAGAAAAATATAATGAACTAATATTGTTAATTGTACCTAAGTTATTTTGAGTAGTAAACTTTTGAAAATATCTAAAATAATAAAATGGATTATGTATTTTGTCAACTTCTATCAAAAAGGTAAAAAATTGACTATTCAAATGTTATAAGTTAGAGAAATAAGTCAATTCAATTAGCATGAGTAAAATGAAGCATTCATTTTAAATTATTACCGATTGTTCTTTTGGTGGTTACGAGGTTTGTGTTTTATTTAATGGTTAGGGATTAGATTCAATTCTTGAATAGGATTTTAGCTTTAGTTTTTCAGAGCTAGTTCTGCAAATAAGCATGAAATTGCGATTTTGCAATAGGCATATTTACAGGGGTATATATATAAAAAAAAAATTCTTTTCTTATGCTGCTTCTTCTTGAAAGAGGCCTACGCTCCGGCTCCATGGGGCTTTCAACAGCAGATGATTGCCTGCTACCAATAATGGAATTGGTAAAATATCCAAGAGGCTTTCTTGAACCACACCTCCAAGGATTCGTATGGTTCGCCATAAGGTTTGATCAATGGAAAAATAAAAAAATACTTTATGCTTGATTGAAAGTTTTAAAAAAAAGAAATAAAAAATTAGATTTCCATAAAAATAAATTTCCTACATTTTATAAACAAAGCCCGTGTAAAATACGAGAAAACCATTTTCCCACAAACCAAATATTGTGGTTTTTTTTATATCAAAAATACCTTTAAGCCGTCATGATTTCCTTAATATCTATTTTTAATAATTAATTTTAAACTATTAAAAATTAGTAAAATATAAAATTATGGTAATTTCAATATAAAAATATATTAATAACTATTAAAAAGTACCATAATATAAAAAAGTTGTATAACTATTAAAAATTGTTAGAACTCTAAAAATTCAACCCAATAAATATTTTTAATACATATTTTTTAAAAAATTTAAATAGCTATTAAAAATCATGCATGTGATGTTTTATAGATATTTTACACAACTTTATTAAGGGAATAACAAATTTTAAATAATTTTTCTAGAAAAACAAATACTCAACCAAACATCCACTCTAAAAAGCATTTCCTATGTTACTTTTTCATGACCGGATAACATTTTCCTGGCCAGGGTTGAACCTTTCGTGCGAATGAAGGATTCGCCAATAGCTGTAAGTGTGGTAGTTTCGGGCGAAGAGTCGTGCGAGGTGTGAGCAGGTGCGCCAATAGTCGTGCAAGTGGTCGTGGCATTTCCCCAAACAGCTGGAAGGGATGGAATATGGACGTTAGGGGGGGGGAGGAAAGGGGAAGAAGACGGAGGGAACGAAGACCCCAAAGGGTGCTGGGAAGCGGTAGGGACCTGGGAAGGCTGGATCCTCGCGGTCCTGGTCGGAGGTGGCTAGGGGCTCGGCCCGACCATCAATGTGGACCACCCATGAGATCTCAGCCGAGGAGTTAGAGGAGGTCCAGAGGAGGTTCCCGAAGGTACTGGAGTTGACGCCGGAGTGGGTGGAGATGGAGAGGGAGGCCTGGAGCTCCACGGTGGTGATTATGAGGAGCTTGGGGCGGCGAGTTCCGGCGGAGTGGGCTGCCCGGAAGATGAAAGCACGAGGGAAGTTGGAGTATGAGGTCGAAGCCTTCCCTATGGCCTCCGGGTACTTCGCTCTACGCTTCCGAAATGTGGAGGACAGGGAGGCGATGCTGGTAAGAGGTCCGTGGATTATCGCTGGCCAGTTACTGGCGGTGGAGAGGTGGCAGCCGGACTTTGTTCCCTAGAGGAAGGAGGTCGATAGGGTGGTGGTTTGGCTTCGCCTCCCAGGATTGCCACTCGAGTACTGGCGCAAGGAATCCATCTGGGAGATTGCTTCAGAGGCCGGCGTTCCAATCGAAGCTGACGGTTTCACGGAGGATCGCCGTCGTATGGAGTATGCAAGGGTCAAGGTGGAGGTGAATGCCAGCTTACCTGTACGGCCGGGGTTGTTTATCAAGGGGAAGGAAGGGAAGCTCTGGCAAACCTTCACGTATGAGTATCTGCTGCCGATATGCTACCACTGTGGTCGGCTCGGCCATGGAGGGAATGGGTGCCGGTCTGCTACCCCGGGGTCGGCTACTGGGAGTAGGGGGTCCGGGGCCAAAGCGACTGTGGGAGAAAAGCCCAGTCATGATTCCGGCGGCCAGGCGGAACCAGCGGTGGACGGGAAGTGCGGCCGAGCCTTTGGCCCATGGCTTGCCACGCACAGAGTGCCGATGCCGGCGAGCGCAGGTGCTGACCCAACTCAGGTTCGTCAGTCCGCAGAGTCCGAGCCGAGCCCCCCCACGCGATGCCGATCTCCCCGGAGTCGCCCATGGATACTGATGGGTGGCAAAAGCCTACCAAGGTGGCCAGGCGGCGGTCGCTGGAGAAGGGGGTGGTGGGCGACTTGGTGGCAAAGGAGACCGAGGCAACTCAACTCGGTGCGGGTGCCTATTCAACCTCGGAGTACGTTGGGACTGTAGGTGAGCCGGGCCGGGCGGAGTCAGGACGGGCTGGATCGGTTGGGCTGATGCCAAGCCCTGCAGCCCAAGGCGGGATGGGCCTGTTGGAGTCGGACCAGGTCGTTGCAATCGGGCTGTTCCCGGGCTAGGGCCCAAGCCCGATGAAGCGAGCCAGGAGCCCGGCTAGAGCGACTCGGAGCTCCGGGGCAGGTCGAGTAGCGAGTGAGTCGAACCTTCTCAGATCTTCATCTTCCTCCTTCGAAGATCTGAGGACTCGCCGGAAGGGGGAAGGGAGGAGACACTTCCGGAGCGCCTCCCTACCCCCGGCGGAGCAGTGGCGAAGAAGGTTCTGACTGCGGCAGGCGTCCTTGTGCCAAGCGGGATGAAGCGGCGGAGAGGGCACCATCGCCGCGGCCGGCATCGATCAAAGGCGGCAGGAGGGTTCCAGCTGAGGAGCGGGGACTGGAAAGTGGTGCGTTGGCCGGGGAGATGGACGAGATTCCGGTTCGGCGCCCTGAGGTGAGTTCGACTGGGGGTTCTTCAAAGGATCTGTTTCCTCCTTCTAAATTAATAGGGAAGGGAAGATGGAGAAAGGGCACCCTGAGGCGCCAAGAGGCTCCATCCCAGGGGTGATGCAGATGCCATCACCTTCAGGGACTGTGGTGAGGAGGGGTCTGTCATCTGGTTCGAGATAGGGATCTTCTTCTCCGATCTTGGAGCATGGAAAGGTGGTGGATCTGTTGAGAGCTGCGATCCAGGGAGATGTTTCGGCATCAGGGGAAGAAGGAGTGATCTCTGTACCCGCAGTGATTAGCCTAGGGAGAGAGGGCCAAAATTCTTCTCAATGTTTTTGAATGAAGATACTCGCTTGGAATTGTAGAGGGCCAACACAGCCAAGCCGTCCTTCTTGTCGTCATTTAAGATATTAATTCAACTTCATGGCCTGGATATCTGTTTTCTTTGTGAAACTCGAGTATCGGGAGATGGGTTGCGTCGTGTGCAGTGGCACTTGGCAGTTGATTGGGAATTGTATTGTATGCAGTTGAGTCTTGGGGCTTGTCTGGGGGCATCCTAGTGTTATGGAGGCGGGGGATAGCTTCTGTAGATATCATCTGCAATTGTTCTCAGCAGGTTGTGATGGTAATTTCGGAACCAAATGACCCTCCTTGGATTTTATGTGGAGTTTATGCTAGCACTAACTACCAGACTAGGAGAGTCCTTTGGGACGAGCTGATGCGTCTGTTGACCCAGGGAGTGCCGACTATGGTGGTAGATGATTTTAATTGCATCTTAAGCCCCAATGAGAAGAGAGGAGGCAGGGCCTACTCAGAGTCTGTGGACAGAAGAGAGTTTCGGAAGATTTTGGAGAGGAATGGACTGGTGGACCTCGGCTTCTCTGGATCTCGATTCACCTGGTGCAACAATCAGCTTGGGTAGGTTAGAGTGTGGGAGCGGATTGATAGGGCACTTGCTTCTCTAGACTGGGTTCAGCGTTTTCCATCCTATCATGTTAGTCATCTAGCCCGGATTGCATCTGATCATTGCCCTCTTTTGATCTCCACAGTGTCGGGGTCCACACATCATAGCCCTTTCCGCTTCGAGAAGCTATGGTTGTCATACCCCCAGTCTTGGGATGTGGTCAGGGAGGCTTGGGGTATGCCAGTACGGGGTGATGCTATGCAGAAGGTGTCGCATAGGCTGGAGTTTACCAAGCGGCGTCTTCGTCGATGGAACCGTGAGGTCGTCGACAATGTTTTTCGGAGATTAGAGGAGGTGGAGGCCCAGATAGTGGATTTCCAGGAGCGGGAGGATCGGGGAGAGGAGCTTACGGAGGTAGATATGGCGGACTTTCGGCAGTCTCTAGCTACCCATCATTCATTGCTTCGCCAGCAGGAAATTTTTTAGAGACAGAAATTCAGAGTACAGTGGGTTAAGGATGGTGACCGGAGTACCAATTTCTTCCACAGGTCGACAATCATTAGAAGGCAGAGGAACATGATTCGCTTCTTGAGGGTTGGGGCAGGTCAGCGGGTGGAGGATGCTGCTGCAGTGAGACAGGTGTTAGTGGAGTTATTCAGATCGAGGTGGATGGAGAATGATGGATCACATGTTACAGGTGAGCTCCCCAGGCCAGGGTTAGAATTGAGGGGACAGAAAATGCAGCTTTAATTCGGCCTATGTCAGAGATGGAGGTAAAGGAGGTGGTATGGAGTCTTGCTGAGGATAAGGCCCCAGGACCGGACAGATTTGTACCCTTCTTCTTTCGGAGGTATTGGTACATCATACGGAGGGGAGTGGTGGAGGCAGTACAGCTTTACTTTAGTCGGTCGGTGATGGCGGATGAGTGGAAGGCTACCTTTATAACATTGATATCGAAGCGTCTGGATGCTTCAGAGCCGAGTCATTATAGATCCATTAGTTTATGCACCACTATGTACAAGGTGGTCGCGAGGATCATGGTGGGGAGGATGAAAGATATGCTACCGAGGATCATTAGCCAGGAGCAAGGAGCTTTTGTGGGAGGAAGGAGTATTTTTGATAACATTTTGCTAGCTCAGGAGATGATGGAGGACCTATTGCGCGCCTCGAGGAAGCGATGCTTGATGGCAGTAAAGTTGGACATGGAGCGTGCCTACGATCGAATACGGTGGGATTTTCTTTGGCGGGCGCTGGAGAGCTTCGGGTTCCACCAGATTTGGATTGACTGGATTTTGGGATGTGTGCAGAGGCCCAATTTTTCCATTTTGATCAATGGCACGCCATCGCCGTTCTTTCGAGCTACTATGGATCTTTGTCGGGGATGTCCTCTATCCCCATATCTATTTATTATTTGTTCTGATGTACTCTCTCGTGCCTTGCACGCTGCTTGTGGGAACCAGGAGTTGGTCACCTATAGTTCAGCCCCGGCGCCCGCCCCATTTCTCATTTACTGTTTGCAGATGACTGCCTTTTGCTCACCAAGGCAAGAGAGACTGATGCAAGAGCCCTTCGGAGGGTTTTGACAGAGTTCTGTGAGATGTCTGGGCAGAGAGTCAATCTCCAAAAATCAACCATACATTTCAGTCCGAGCATGGAGCGGAGGGTGCGACGGGAGGTCAGGGCGATTCTGGGGATGCAGGAGGACTAGGGGGCCTTGGTTTACCTGGGGGTCCCCCTTACAGGGAGGAGGTTGCGGGTGGCGGAGTGCTCTACCTTGATGGAGAGGGTGCGGAGCAGACTCGAGGGTTGGAGAGCATCCTCACTCTCTATGATGGGCAAATTGACGCTGATCAGGTCAGTTCTATGTTCTATGCCTATTTATCTGATGGCACATACTGTTGTGCCGAAGACGGTACTGGAGAGGATTGAGAGGCTCATGAGGAGGTTCATGTGGGGCTTTCGTGGGGGAGGTCATGGACTACATTTGGTGGCCTAGGGGAGAGTATGCTTGTCTCTGCGGGAGGGTGGCTTAGGGGTGCAGTCACTCTAGGTGCGGTGCGAGGCTCTTATGGCACGACGGGCACTGCAGGTCGTTTTGGAGCTGCATGTTTTTTGGAGCCAGATCATGACGGCTAGATATGGTCGTGCGGGATTTACTGCACAGGCGATAGGTAGCCGAAGGTGTTCTTTTATGTGGCGAGAGATTAGGAGGTACTTGCCGATGGCCTTGGTGTATTCTAGATGGTTGATTGGTGACGGACGGAGTATTGATGTGATAAAGGACTTGTGGGTGGATGCGCTCCCATTGAGATTATGGCCGACGATATTTAGTGGTTCGGGGGCAAAGGGGCTCCGGGTTTCTGACCTTCTCAGGCCGAGGGCCGCGGAGTGGGATGGTGACAGACTAGACCAACTGTTTGGAGAGCATTTGGTAGAGCGGGTTCGGGCACTTTCCATTCCAGATTCTGCAGGTCCGGATGTCAGGGTTTGGAGCACTACTTGTAGAGCAAGTGTCGGGGTCGGTGATGTTTCCCGAGTTATTTAGCGGGAGTCAGTGCAGGGCTTAGACTGTGGCTGGGTGTGGAGGGTTGGGCTACACCTGAGGGCTGCTCTTTTCCTCTGGAAGGTGGCTTGGGAGTGTTTGCCGACGTGTTTAGTGCTGAGCAGACGAGTGAGCCACTCCCCTCTATGCCCGGATTGTGGGGTGGACGAGTCGGTGGATCATGTCCTCTTCCAGTACGATCCGGCGCGAGATGCTTGGAGGCTGACTGGGATTCCGGAGGATGCTTGGAGCCGGAGGGACTGTTTTTTGGAGGTGGTTCAGCGATGGGCTGGTATTCCTCAGATGCGCAACATGGCTATTCGGGCATCTTGTACAGCTTATCAGATATGGCTGGCCAGGAATGCCCGTGTATTTGGCGACGGTAGCCCATCACCGCGGTTCGTGATAGAGCGGGCTCGAGCTCAGGCAGCAGAGATTATACATGTGGATTTAGCTCATAGACCTTTGATAGCTCGGGACATCTGGGGCCCCCATACTGCTTCGGCAGCTCCATATAAGGTATTTTTTATTTGGGAGCCCCCACCCCCAAGTTTCCTCAAGATCAATTTTGATGGCTCGGTCTTGGATGAAGGTAGGAGAGAAGGGGCTGGATTCATCATCAGGAAACCGAGCTCTGGTGTGGTGGTGGCAGAGGGCTGTCAGATTTTTGACACCTCGATTCCTGGGGCAGAGCTGCGGGCGGCCTGGATGCGTATGTGTTACGTGCGGCAAGTGCTTCAGGCGAGTTCAGTCCGACTAGAGGGAGATTCGGCTACTGTAATCAGCTGGGTCCGAAAGGGCTCGAGCAGCTATGGAGGAGTTCACCCTCTGCTCCGTGACATTTGGGATATGGCGAGAGAGGTGACATTCCAGACCATGCATGTATATCGTGAAGCCAATGGAGCGGCCGATTGGGTGGCGGCATATGTTGCAAGCCACTCAGGAGGTACCCTATGGTCTGGGAAGAATGAGCTGCCCGGAGCACTTCGAGGCCTTTTGTTTTCCGACTCTATTGGGTGCATTCGTACCCGTGTTGTATGAAATTTCCGTTTTTAGCGCAAAAAAAAAAAGCCAAACATGTAAAAACTACTTTCTCAAGTATCATATATTCATACATCAATTTTTCAGAAAATATGCTGGTGAGATAAAATTCTTCCCACGAATCAAACGAGCCCTAAAAGTGTTGCTTGCAATCAATTCTAGATAGCCCCAACAATGCACACATTACTATTCTTCCTCATGACAAATTCATGGAGAAAAGAAAAGAAAATTAAAAAATTGCAGTAAAGCTTGTACTATGCTATAATACAATATTTAAGTAGGGTTCTGATGGATCTTCTTTACAAGCAGCCCAACCACCAAAACTCACTAGCCTGAGGCGTAACTTATGTGACGATAATTTTTTTAAAAAAAAAAAGCCTCATCTCGTGTTATGGTTGATCCAAGGCAATTTTACAATTGGCTGATTAATTTTTTGCAAGAAGTGACAGGTCGGCACAGCAATTCGGCAGTCACAGAGCTAGCTGCATGCTGCTTGATTAGAATGTATACAGCTGAGCTGTGCTCACTAATGAAGACAGTCCTGCAGCACTCATAGGATCTGTAGCTCACTGTAGTTGCATGCGACGATAGAATGAACAATGCTTCTCATTAGATCCATGGCTGATGCACGGAATGGCAAATAAATCTTCCAGTATGATAACCTCATTCCTGAACACTCACTCTTGCATTACTTTGGGAAGTGTTGCTAGGTACAGAGCGTTGCACTTGAGATTGGACAGCATACTGCCTCTGCAAATCTTTAAATCTTTCTAGCAGCTCCTGGAAACTTGGCCGCAAGTTTGGTTCACTGTTTGCAGAAGTACAAAAAAGCAGGTAAGTTTGAGAGAGAGAGAGAGAGAGAGAGAGAGAATCTGGGCAAATTTTGTTCATAGAAAAGGAAAGCAAACCTATGCCAACAACTCTCAATAATTGACACCCACTGTGGATCCAGGTCCTTCGGGAGCTCCAACCTTTGGTTCATAAAACCTACTGCTCCAATGACCTGGATGATGAAGTCATTCAAAAGTGAAAAGAATCAGAATTGCAATGTACAAGCCTTTAAACAAGGTCTAGGACCCTAACTTCTTAATTGAATTTATCCGGAAGCAATTGATTTCAAAACTATATGCAGGTCAAACTTGTTTCCCTAGAATTGCATGTTATGAATAAGAAAAACAGTTTAATATCGACGTTAGCAAAATTGCAGCATATTTCTGGCATGTTGCCTTACCATTCTAGGTGAAATCAGATGAAGATTATGTAATACAACATTACGACAAATTTTTGATTTTTCCTCTTTTAGATAGTGCTTTTTCAATCAACAATAATATGGACTAGAACAAAGCCCGGATTTTGTGATTTAGTCTAAATATTATAACAGTCAAAGATGAGAATTGAATGCGAAGTGAACCAGAGATGTAATCAGAATATAAAGAAGCATCTAGCCAATAGCATATAAAAGGCATCTTAGATCAACACATATCAATATGTTTTTTGTAATTATTCTGAAGATATCAATAAGCTCCCAAACAATGAAAAAAAAACAAAAAGATACTGTACCACATCATGATTGTATGGTAAATTATGATGTCAAATATGTAAAAATTTAGGGTGTATTCGTACATGCATTGTATGATTAAACCGTTAAAGCAAAAAAAAAAAAAAGTAAAAATTTCTTGTTAGTTGTATGAAAGTACACGCAAACTTCTTGATATTAGGACAAATGGCAGAACTTCAGCAGGGAATTACCTGCACTGAATTGAGATTTTCCCAAGGAATCTTCTCGGTGACAAGTTCCCATAGTATTACCCCATAGCTATACACATCAGACCTGTTTTCCAGAAAAAAAGAAAAAAAGAGAAAAGAAAGACCCCGTTCAAGCAACAAGTGGAACATTGAACCAACGACATGCTAAGATAATATTGAGATCTCAACCTACTTTTCATCTGAAGGCTCATTTCGTAGAACTTCTGGAGCCATCCATTGTGGCTGAAAATAGGAAAATGGTCAGTTTTTAGCTTAAGATAAATAATTAGATGTCCAGAAGCTATCATTGGCTGATAATTAATTTGGTACCAAAAGAAGACTCGAAATAACGAAACTAGTATGAGCTGTTTGTGCAAATACCGTTCCTTTCCCGGTTCTTGTTGTCAGATATGTTTCACGCTTCAGACGTGAAAGACCAAAATCCCCAACCTGTTCACAAACAAAGCAAAACGAGGATATAATATACGTACGATGTGGTACACCTATATCTTTAAGGAGTAAAAACACACCTTCACAGTCCAATTCTTATCAACTAACAGATTTGATGACTTCAAATCACGATGAATAATGAGCGGGTTGCAATGATGAAGATAATTCATGCCCCTTGCCTGTTGAAGGATAAGAAAGACCATATTATAATCAATAATGGTTTGCAATTTCAAGCTACATAATTCATTGCAACATAAGCAAAATCAAATTGAAACTTCGAATGCCAAGATGGCTTTGCTGCAAAAAAGGGACCTTCTTCATCCTCTTAACAAATCTATCTTCTAAATGTCTAGTTCAACAGATGCAGTAGTCTGGGAAATGACCAAAGGAAAATAAAATTTTGGAGTGATAAGAATACCCTTTTCGAAGTTTAACGGTTCGATTCCTTGATCAATATTCTTAAACCAGGTCTATAAATAGAATTAAATGTCATTAAATCCTTTTCTAATCTATATATGAAAATATACTCACAATATCTAAAGCCATGTGAATGCGTCGTTTCCAATCCAATCTTTTGCTGTTTCTTTGAAGCAACCGAAACAAACTCCCACTGCATTTGGAATAGATATCAACCAAAGAGCAATAATGTAGAAACTTTTCTATTCAATCAAAGTTAGATACAGATAATAGCTGTCTTCTTGAAAATGAAGTCTATAACTGTAATCACTCAATCTACCATGTACATCTCAATGATGAATTTCCAGACCATATCATCTGATGTAGCTACACTCTGAACTACTCTGAAGGTTTATACATGTGGGGTTAACAATGAATATTTATTGACCTTTGTTACGCCAATCACTATTTAAATGGTTAATACTTATTTGTTCAATCAATAACTTTCACCTCGTGGGCTGCAGTTTGACGCAGTTACAATGAACATGCCATCTAAATAGCCACACAAGTAAATGCAAATATCCTTACAAGGGTCGGTCCCCACGGCAAGTGATTTTTTTTTTTTTTGGTAATTAGCATGCACAAGAATATTGCTTTTGATCACTTTGCAGCTAAAATGATAAGACCGAAACTGGGTGATACTGCTTGAGAATTGTGAAGATATTGTTTCTGCAGAGTTTAGGAGAAGAATAGTTTTTCATGGATGATGATCGGACATCATGTCATGATGTGTCAAAGGGCTATGAATCTTAGGAATTTACTTGATCTGGTTGTAGTCATTTCTGTATTCAAGTTTTACATTTTCTTCTATTTTTTGGTTAGATTTAGCCTTTAGTGAGTCATTTGAAATCAAGGGCTCGGATCAAATGATCTCTGGTTTTATTTGATAGCTGTACGAACCAAATTACTGTACCAGTACAGTTCATGGCACTGTTTGCATTACAGTAACTGTGAGCCGCAACCATGCCATATGGGGGATAGTTTTGGGATTACAAAAGATTGTTAGGGTTTCTTTTCTTTTAAGTTAGGGTCTTAGACATAATCAGCTTTTTCCCTCTTGTGGTGTGATTCTGCAACGATGGTGTGAGACCTTCAAACCCTAAATCTGGTTCCTACATCTTGGAGTCTGGTAGCATCTTTCCTCTCCTTTCACTACTTGCTACTACTTTCAGTTTTGCTTCTATTCATTATTTTCTGTGGCCTGGTTGCTCTGTTGTTACTGCTGTCAACTAAATCTGCAGTAGAACCATATTAGACTATCGTAGCATGCAGATCTAATAACAAAGAAAGCTATTCCCTTGCCTTTTTGCCACCACTAGCCATCTGTGTTAAGGCAAACAGCTACCTATCAGGGTCTATTTTCAGGTCAGATCAGGACTGTCATCACAGTACACCCTGTTCTAGTATTGCGGCGAGCCTAACAGCCTTCCATCACAACCCATGGTTAATCCCTGAAAAACCTTAACCTGCAGCCCCTAACACCACATGCTTCTGAGATCCGTATTATTGCAAAAACAAATCTGCTGTTACCATCTTTGTTATTTCTCCTTCATATATCCTTATAAGCCACCGACACCTCTTTCCATCCAAAAACATGGCTGATTGCTTTGCTGCATTTAAAACTCTAAACTTGCTGCTAAGCTGGAATTTCCAGTAACATATAGGTTTATGCATTGCTTCCCTTGACCCTATTCCCTAGACCCTATAGACCCCTACCATCTACACTGTCCTCCATTGCAAGAGCTCAGTTATTATTCCACAAACACTATTGTGGATGGCTTGCAAAACAAGAACTTCAAGAGTGCTGAAGAACACTAAGCTTGATCCTATAAACTTGGCCTGATATCATGTTAGAGACATTCAGATGGTTGGAGCACCTCTTGAGCAATGAAGTTGCTTTTCATATTAAGGCAACTCCATAGACTTCCTTGACGGGCCTATCTTACATATATTTGTCTGTGCCTATGTCATATCATTGTGTTTCATTTGACTATTTGGTTCTTTTGTTCATTTAGGGTGAACAACTCCTTCACTCTATCAGAAGTTATCATCTTGTCCTTCATCTAGATTCTTTGCAAGTCTAAAGGAATTTTAAAGGGTTTGCTCATGGTTGCATGAGCTTAAACTGAAGCTAACAAGGTAAACCTCCTTATCAACAAGTAGCCATACAAGTTTAATGGAAGGCCCCCCTCTTGCCTTATTTCCCTTAGCTAGGAATTCAGCACCATTGTAGAGGGTCAATGCTTAGTTTACCAGAAGCAGGTGAAGAAGCACATTTGGATGAGGGTATGGGAAAGTGAGTTTCTTAAGAGAAATGAACAAGGAACACAAAGGAAGTGAGTATAGGATGAGTTTTTGGAGAAATTTGGAAGGAGGTTATCCACTGCAAGTTGAAGTTTCCTGCTGCTAAGGATTGGCATCAAGCTTACAATCGACTATAAAATCTGCCTCACCCTTCCATGGAACCTTCTTAACTTAGAGTTTTGCTCTATAGCTGACCCCAGATTTGGCCATGAGTCAAGGACAAATGACAACAGTGATCTGTTTCAGGTTTTCTTTTTTTTTTTTTCAGATTTTGGTTTAAGAGGGAGAGGGGTGGGTGTCTGGGCTCTGTACCCAGCTTTAAATCGTGCATACACTGTTTTCAATTCAAATACTCGCTACTTCTTAAAACTTGTCAAAATGAAATATAATACAATTATGCTATACTACATTGATCTCTAGGAGATAAAGGTAAAAATTAAAACCACAATGACCTTGCTATATGAAAAGAGCTCAAAGTTATTTTGAACTGACCAATTTAGAATACCTATACTGGTTTCATGCTCATTACACAATAGATCTTAGGACAACTTCATAATAATATTAGAGTGGAAAGAAATTGGTTCAAATTATACTCATCAAAATAGATCCCTAATTAGAAACTTTAGGTAACCAGGACAAACTGCTTTACTTCACAACAGAGCTGTGATGAAGGGTTATCCATTTACCTAGACTTCCCTTTTCTCGGAACCTTTTCTAAGAGGAATAACAAATTTCATTTGTTAAGATAAAGACACGACCTGACACCTTCTGTTGCAACTAAATTTAAGTTCTGATCTCTAAACAAGCTGAAGTGTCTTCTCAAACAGTCCAAGTATATAGCTAACAGGAAAAAAAATACCAAGCAATCCCAAAGATGGAGTTCAGGTTGTTTTCTTTTTGAAATTTATAGGTGAAGTGAAGAACAAACCGTGGAAGGAACTCTGTCACAATGCATAGTCTCTGAGGAGAAGTAACTGCACCCATAAAGAGTAGTATATTTGGATGCCTTAGCCTCTTCATCAGCGATACCTTCACCAATAAAACTATATTTAGATGATACCAGCAACATGAGCTATTGGCTACTAAATTTTGAGATTTGAAGATGGTTTTAAAGCAAAATTATTCCACAACAATGCATATAATAGCTTGCCGTAACGGTGCTTACCGCTCCGTACCATGCCTACTACTCTGTACTAGGCATACCATATTGTACTGTACTGGTACTGAACCGAGACTTGGTACGGAAAGGTGTATGGAGTTTCAGTATGCCAAACAGACCCTTGTACTAAGTATACTAATATCGTACCAACATGGGTACCAGTATGAGATCGGATACAAAGACGGGGAACCTTGCTTGAAGCAATAAATGTAAATGGTTGATCATGGTCAATTTACTTATATCGTAGAAGGGGCATACAATCAATCCTCCATCCACCAAAAAATAGCATCATGTTCTTATAGAATTAAATTCATCTAAAACTTAAAAATAAAAATATTTTTAGAGCCTAATGTAAATACTCCTTGGAGGATTGATGTCTGATGAAGAGGAACCCTTATGGATAATGATCCAGATAGATTGTCCGTGTTGCATTCAATAATACCCAGAGCTACAATGGCTGTGCTCTCACATTAATCTAACTTGAGATTCCACATGTCAGCTTTCTAGGTTAAAGCTCAAGTTTTCAATTTTCAAATTGCAAACTTTACATGTCTAAGATAAATGCAAATTATAAGTGAATCAAATTTCTTCATTTTGAAAGATACGAATCCTTCAAAGCTCTTTGTGATTGTATTATGTGAACTAGATAATGAAAATTATAGTTTCATTATTTTATATTAGCACTTCTGGGGAAAAGAGAGAATGATAAACTGAGCCATCAAAAAAGAGTGGCTGCACAAAAGCCATCAACAACGATGAAAATTAATCTCAGCAGCTGAAAGTACAGATAAAATAAAAAGCTATCAGAATCAGCAGATAGTTTTAATCTTCAAGTATGGAATACCGCTATGAACTGCTATAGATATTCTGGCAGACAGAAGTCTAAATTCCAACAGGCTTAGGCTTGAATCTGTAAAATTAACAAATCAATTCAGGTGTGATACTATCCTTCTCTTTGGCATGCATTCACATGTAAGATGCACACAGGTGCAAGTAACGACATAGCAACTTCTTGAACAAATTGAGTATCTCTCTATTAGATGAATCACCTGTAACCCCTAAATGATTCATGTATCATTGTTATAACTTAAATAACATGCTAGAAGATGATGTTTTGCAACCAAGATTCAGCTTCTTAAAGATGTCAAATCGTAAAGGTAATCACAGATCCTTATTCTTTGAGAGATGCAAGCTTAGTTTTGAAAGTTACCTCTTGTCTAAAGGAAAGGATGACTTCATCAGAATATTCCTGCTTTGAGAATACTTTAACGGCTACATCCTGCAATGAAATAAGATACTTTAGCTCCATGGTGTAAGGTTAACAACAATTCAACCAGTATAACTGCTTCATTGCAAGTCCATGTTACCCTTACATAGCACTAACAAGCATGAAGTATCTTTGATTGTAAACCTGGCAATTTTGTTGCAAAATTAGATGGTGTGCACATTTTGTGGACGTCATTGACATATAACTAATTTCAACCAGTTTGATTGCATCCTGTCTTAAGCAAGGCCGGAGGAACCGGTACAGTGACGTCATTGACATATAACTAATTTCAACCGGTTTGATTGCTTCCTGTCTTAAGCAAGGTCGGAGGAACCGGTATCGGGCACTGTACCGGTTCTCCGGCGGGACGACTTGGTACGGGAAGGAAGGGAGGAGAGGTGGTGGATGCTGGTGGAGGCCGAGGCAGCGAAACAAGGGAATCGGCCGCGGCTTCGGCTGTCGCGGCCCTCGGCATCCGCCGCGGCCCTCCACCGGTGTCCGCCGCCTCTCCTCCCTCCCTCCCCCGCTCGCTCTCTCTTTCTCTTCTCCTTCTCCAGCTCTAGCAGCATCCCATTTTTACAGCCCGAACCATACCGATGAGCCACCGGTACAGCTCGAAACGGGCAGAACCGTCCTGTTTGGGATGGTTCTGCTGACCATGGTCTTAAATGAGTTCCTTTACATCTTTTCCATTCTGCCAACCAATCCTACATTCCAGCTCAAATGCTTAGAGTGGTTATAGGTCTACAAGTGAACCCTAGATAGTGCTTATAGGCCTTAGTGAAACTAAAGAGACCTATGTCGAGAAAAAGTTGGACGTCTAGGCTAATTAGACAGTGAAATCTACAATCAAATGATTTGGTAGGGATGCTTCATATCACCAGCATCCAAGTTTATAAGCCCACGTTATTGGTCAACAACTGAGATGTTTGACAAAAGATGAAGAGCGAAAAGGCAACCTCTTAACATGTGAAAGAAAATTATGACAGACCAATCCATTCTTGTTAATCTTGCACTTGTGTGCATCTTTAACCCTCATTAAGGTACCTAAAAAATCAGAGAAGCTGTAAGATACTTTCTTAATGGAGCCTACCAGCCTAACGTTCTTTTTTTTCCTACAGGGTGTCTTGAGGGAGTGATGATCACTTAACATTTGGTTGCAAAGATTTGGAGTGTATGCAGAAGCAGAGCAGCAGAATTCTCAAA
>JAOXJJ010000001.1:2063243-2074479 GCA_025769935.1 Phoenix roebelenii
TATCACCAGCATCCAAGTTTATAAGCCCACGTTATTGGTCAACAACTGAGATGTTTGACAAAAGATGAAGAGCGAAAGGGCAACCTCTTAACATGTGAAAGAAAATTATGACAGACCAATCCATTCTTGTTAATCGTGCACCTGTGTGCATCTTTAACCCTCATTAAGGTACCTAAAAATTCAGAGAAGCTGTAAGATACTTTCTTAATGGAGCCTACCAGCCTAACGTTCTTTTTTTTCCTACAGGGTGTCTGGAGGGAGTGATGATCACTTAACATTTGGTTGCAAAGATTTGGAGTGTATGCAGAAGCAGAGCAGCAGAATTCTCAAAGAAATTATATATAAGGAAGCACCTGGAAAGTGAGACAGGGAGCAAAGTTCTAAAGAGTTTCTAAAGCAAAGCACTGAAGTAGAAACTTCAGCTATTGATCTAAATAATATTTTGAGAGGTTGGGTCATGCTAGCCAGTTAATTCTATCCCATTTGAAGAGATTATGAAGGATGGGATCATTCCCAGGACTTACACTTGAGGTAGAAACCGAAGATAGGGTGAGATTTGGAAAGGAATAGTGATTTTACACAGCTGGAAGCAAAGAGATTGCATGATGCAATGTCTAACACCAAAAAAAAAAAGGTTGTCAATTTTAGGGGATAGGGTTTTCTGTATTTATGGAGAAAATCTAGAATTTGATGTCGGAGCAACGGTTGATTTCATCCTGACTTTTAACTTTTCTCTACGTATGCAAGAGAAAGTTCATCTTGGCTTTTGACATTTTATCTTTAACGAAGACATATATACTATTGAAGGATGCTAGAGCTCATCATTGTGAAATCCTATCTTGTCTTGACTGATCAGTGCAGTTCATATTCAAAACATTTTGTATTACAGGAAAAAATTTGCTCAGCAATCCTTTACTAACGTATGAAACTATATATGCAAGCATGCATTGGTATAAGACATATACCATAAAGTTCATTCCAAATGGTCCGATGGAAACTTGCCATTTTAGACTGACACCTGTACTATGATTGCTTAATCAAGTAGAACCGTGTATAAGCTATCTGAAAGGGTTGGGATCATTTTTGTTTTAACTCCAAGAAAGGCCATATGGTGATAAAGACATACACAACCCTAGCTTATTGTGTATGTGACTATGTGTTATAGCCGATACATGATCAATAGGTTGCTTGAATGTATTCTTCCAATCTTATCTTAAGGTATGCATGCAACTCCTAGTATGGAATCACACTCATAAGGCATCAGTCCTATATATATGTACATATATATCTGTACATATGTATGTACATATATATCTGTACATATATATGTCTATGTATATATGTGTGTGTATGTATATATGTCTATGTATATATGTGTGTGTATGTATATATGTCTATGTATATATGTATATATGTGTGTGTGTGTGTGTGTGTGTGTGTGTGTACATGGGATGAACTGCGCTCCTCTCAAGAGAATCCTCATTCAATGAAAAGCAATACAATAAACATACCGAGCCATACCACAGAGCATGATATACAGTTCCACAAGAACCTGTGAAAGCAGAAAAACAGAACAAGTATAAGATAACAAAACCATAAGCATGCAAAGCATATGGCAATATCTTCTACGAAATCTTGAGACAGAAGTCATCATCAGTAATCTATTTTAAAGTTAATTGTATTGTAATCATTCAACATGATTAAGGAAGAAGGAAACCTGCACCTGTCTGCTTACCCGAAATATCTAAAAGCAAGTCAATGCAAAATGATGTTCCTATCTAGATAATGATAGATCTTAAGAGATCTTTCATCATTTGACACTCCACAAGGGCCAAGATTCTAGCATAATGATGAAAAGATAAACTGGCAGATGGTATAACATCACATGATCCCCTTTTTTTCCTTCTTTTCATTTAAAACAAAATCAAAAATTATATGGCACCAGTTTTTTTTTTTTTTTGTGAGAGCCAAAATTAATTATAATTAAAGAACTTGAAGAGATCAAGCAAAGTGGAAAGCAATTAAACTTCCTCAAAGCATTCATGAGAAACATAAATTATATATAAAAAAAGATTCTCAAAGAGGGCAGATATGCAATCTTGGGACCAAGTAAACAGTCGGTATGGATTCCCCCAGAACCAAGTCTACTATATATTGCTAAATGTAAAGTTCTTTCACAAATAAATTAAAGCCCTGTGAAACAAAGGATTTTGCTGAAAAAGTACAACATATATAAAACAGTTTACCAGCCATATCATTGGCGCATATTGACAAAAAAACAAAGAAAAGTACATTAAAAAGAAACCAGCAGCAGAGGATATGAAATCTGTAAACTCGGATCTAACACTATTAAATCCTTCAAACACAATTTCAATCAGGGAAGCAATAAAGTTTATTAGATAAATAAGGACATACAAAGCTCAAAAATGCTAAAGTTGGCCAAATTCCTCCTATTAACAAACCTCCACAACCTAATTCTGCCTTTTACCCATGACTGCATGTTTGTTGTGTGGGGGTGGGGCTGTGGAGAAAGGGGGTCATGATATTCATCTTATAGGAGGAGCAAAAAGTAATGAAAGCAAGCACCACCAAAACTTCTTCAAATATCTTTTGGGCTTCAGTAACTAGCCCCAGATGGCATCCGAATTTGAGAAAATTCATCAAATGTGACTATGTGAATGCCTTCCACAACATCATTCATTTTATTTTCGGAGTATGATATTCTAAAAGCTTCTTCAAAATGACACACTGGATCAGTGATTCAATTTGTATAATGAAAAAACTGCAGAACATAAATTTCATACTCCTGGATTAGGGGGTCTCTGGTTATCATGGTAGAGTAAAATTCCAGTTGAAAAGCCAAGAACCTGACTGCCTCTTCACTAAATATCCACTCTTCAGCATGTACTTGTTGTTCCCTCTAGCAAGAGAATGACAAACATAGGCATGCAATAGAAATTCTAAGATGAAGTAATTAATTCTTAACATAACAGACTACAATTAACTTCCAGCAATTGTTCAGATTTTGACTTTCACACTGGACCAACATCCATAGCTCAAAGCTTTCATAGAAATCAAATTGTTTAAAACAAGAAGCTCAATGAGAACTTTTGAATTAATTAAAGAAAGCACAGAGTCATCACCTTTATGCAAAATTCTGTGACAAAATAAAAGTTACAAAAGTCATTATGAAGCCTGATAACTGATAACACAATAAAAAGTTAAACAAAATATAAGTAAGCCAAAACTCTATTGCAGGACTTCAGAATATAAAGCTTGAGAAAGTACCATAGAAATTGTGTTTCAGAAAATCTGTAATTGTATTGAGAAATTGCCAGGTACTGGTACCTTATGGAGCAGGTTTGATTAATCAGGCAGATGTCCAGGACTAGCTGGCTGACAATTGGGAAAAAGTCGATATCAAAACATGAAAATTAACCATGAACCAGCTTCCACATACACACAAACATATGTTTTTATGCATGTAACATATGTGTGTGTTATGTATAACCCAAGAACCTACTAACCAAATATAAGCAAACAATACATCAAGGATACTCAATCTATCTATACAGGCAGTGAAGCAAGGTTCGCCGTCTCGATATCGGATCCCATAGGTATCACACTAGCACAGTATTGGTACGGTACAGTATGAATTTTTTTTGACGTATCAAATGTCAGTACGCCACCCATACTGGCTACCAGTACCAAACCGGTATGGTACGCCCCGTACCACTCGGTTCGGGCCAGTACGGCATATGTTGCAGTGAAGTGCTTATCAATTATAAAAGAGGCTAAGTAGGTAATGCCAATATTGCTTCTGAAATTATTCTAAGAAATAATAGTAAGAACAAAAAGCAATGGAATGAACAGAAGATACAAGTGACAGAAGAATCGCAAATCCATTGTAAACTATCGACGACCATAAGTTACCATCACAAAGTACATTTTTGCTCGCAACCATAATAAGGAGACCACAAGAATAAAGAAAGCAACAGCTAAAATACGTATCTAGGATCATAAAACAAGAGAGGAACGCTTGTTGCAATCATCTATTGCATGATTTCTGGTTAAACTAATAACGCTCAAAGAAATAAATGCCATTGTTTTCATGATAGGGGAAGATAACTACCTTGACCTATTTGTTCTCCAATTGTGAGGTCTTCCCATAAGATTTCATAGTCTAAGCAGTCAGTATCCATATCCGCTTTGTGAATAGCACTGCTGTTGGTGCTTCCACTGCTGCTAACACTACTTGTACTGTTAACATTGAAAGAGGACCCGGATCCTGAAACCTCATTGCCAGTTCTGTTGCTTTCAATCACTTGGCTTTCTGGCTTTACACTAGATTCAAAAGCCCTCTGATGAGTCAAGCTAGTTTCCTGATCACCATGCACCCATGGCCAGACAAAGCGATTCTTCACATCCGCACCATCATGCTCATACCCTTTCCAGGGCCATGATATCCCCTTCTTAGTTAACAATGCCTCTGCCTTCGAGCTTATGATCTTATGAAACCCTGTCTTTCCTTCAACCTCTTCATTATTACCTTTAGTTGCTTTTCCAGGAGATTTTTCCTCCATGGCTGCAGAAGAAGATGTGCATAAGGCATAAGGTGGTATGTCACCTCTCAGTGAGCCAACTCCACTTGAAGTAGCATCCTCCTTGTGATCTGATGAAACAGCATCATGGTCAGAATATTGGCTCTCTCCATTCCCACATTCACGTTCCATACTGCTTTCACCTGTCCTTATCCGAGAACGAACTTTGTTTGTGACCTTAGTAGCCTGTTTGGCATTTGCCAAAAATTAAGAAAGAATACGCTAGAAAAAATAAATTCACAATATATTCCAGATTTCTCTAATTATGAAATACATCGCCAGGTGCTTTTATGATATATACTACATTCTACCACCTTCCTTCTAGTTGCATGAAATTGTAATAGAAATTAACTTACCAGATTGGTTATTTTGGATGCAATAGCAGCTTGGAAAGGTTGCTCAGAATCAGAACTGCCTTTACTTGTTAAACTGATTCTAGGCTGACTTGCCGTACTCCGGACAGTTGATTGGGGTTTTGTACAGCTTGGAGGGGATGTCGTCTCCTGAAAGCACCGTGAATCACTCGACACACAAATGATGCCAACCAAACTACCATCATCATCATAAAAAGGTGTGTTTGTGGCAATAGCTAAAAATTGCTCTCCTGACTTGTTCTTGACAGGGAATTTGCCTGTCCAGCTCTCTCCCATGGTTACACGTTGGATTATGTTGCTTGCAATGTTGAAATTACAGGCATCAACCAGTAGCTCAATGGCATCCTGACCAATGGCTTCTGATGCAGGATAACCATAAAGATGTTCTGCAGACTGGTTCCTACATGAAATGATATGATCAGTTACGGCTAGTGTGCAGGCTAATAGCAACAGGGGAAAAGAGTGGAACAAATAGCCCTCATTTCTCATTTTTAAAGAAAAAGGATTCTGTGTGTTGCTGATCAAACTATAGCCGTAGCATTAAATTACTAGCAACAGTAAAGCAGAATTTCTGCATATTAGTAAACCTACAGAACGCCATCAAAAGAATGATTATATATATATATATTGATAAAAGCACCCATGGCCATAAAGAAAATCAGCAGCAGATAGAGCATAAAACAAATTAGAAAACAAACAATCAGGGTCAAAAAGACCAAAAAGAATATGCCAAGATCTTAGCTATTAATACTGTTGGAAAACTAAACAGAAACTAATGCTGCAATGCATCCTCATGATATCTTTTTCATGTGAAAGAACCACCCAATATTCTTGATTTCAGAACTTCTTAACAGAAAGCAAGACAAAATGAGCTAGCTAACAATTAGGTCATCAATCGGTGGCATTCTTGGAACAAAATTCCATGTTGATCTATTTTATTGACAGCCAACATGTCTTGAAGAGTGTGAAGAACCATGTAACCAATCTTGAAAGGTCCCTAAACAACTAATCAACCACAATTTTATCTACATCCAGTAACTGTTCAACATCAAAATTCACTACCGACCAGTTGATTGTCATATTTTCTGCCATATAATATCACCAATTCTTATCCCCTGTAATTAAAAAATAGCTTGTGTCAGTGCCTCTTATACATTAAAAAATGAGATTTTTGGATTTGAGTATTCAAGGAAGACACCATCTCACTTTTTTCTCCAAAATACCTTTGATGAAAACCACTAATGCCTTATTAAACACTTACCAATCACTATCTTATCCTGCTAAAAACTGCCCATGATATACTCCAAAATTGATCCTTTCTTAGGATCCACAAATCCCCGAATCAAGGCATATAGTTTCACGTAACCGCCTAAAACAGAAATCACCAAAAAGGCAAGATTTGTAATGTGTAACACAAGAAAAAGGTAACAGAAAACTCATGGAAAGAAGAAAAGCTAACGATCAGTTAGATTCATTTTTATTTGAGAATGTTACTATGTATAAATCAAGATTTCAATTAGAGCAACATCCCTGTTAATGGACCACATTCCAAAATCTTATTTACTGTCATACTAAAAAAGTGGTCCATAAGTAACCAAATCAAACCATTGACCTGATATTTCTTAAAATATAATAATGGCTGTTATAACAAGCACTTCTAACCATTATAACAGGAAGTAATGAAAAGGCAATAGATTAATGTGCCATCATAAATTTTTAACGTATACTGATTTTGCAAAATTATAGAAAATCCAAAAGAATTAATTGTCCATTCTAAAGCAATATCCTGTACATAACTTTATCTCTTTTATAAAAAATTTTCATTACATTTGTTTATATAATTTATATATAAATAAAAATAATTGTCAACCTTTTAAACCAACATCTAATGCATGTGACCAAATACTATTCTTATACAGATAAAGATAGGCATCCACATAAATTTACTTGCACATGGTTTACCACTCCTCTCTCAACAAAATCTCGAATCCATCGCTCGCCTCAAACAAATTATATATTATACCTTATCTTTGTATTAAGTGCAACTTCATTGAAGAAGACAGTGGAGGCTGACTATGTCCACTGCATATCCAAAAGCAATAATATTTTTGAAGAAACAACTAAGAAGCAGCAGCAGAGACAATGACTTTGTATTGTCCAGTTTTCTCCACCAAAACACTATATCTACACAAAAGTAAAGGTATATAGCTAGTGAGATGAAAACATACTTAGACGTGAAGTTTTTTCTCCAAACAAGTTTATCTGCTTCGCCTTTATTAAAGAGACAAAAACATGCCATCAATTTAATATAATCCCCAAGAACTTTGCATGCAAACAATTTATTCACTCCTTCTAGAGGGAAAATGGTGGGCCATTATGAGCTTCCAACCTCCAAAACCAACCTACCTTTTTTAAAATATGGCACTTGCACCATCATATGCACACCCCTTTGCTCCTTTGACGGATTTGAACTCACAGCCACCCAAATTAATTTCTCATGCTTTCCGTAACTCCCATCCATTTATTATGACCAATCTCCACCATTAAGCGCCATTATCACTCTATTAGCAGAGCTATAGCGGGAGTTCTATCGTCCAAATTCCCAGATAGGAACCTCATAACACCTATCCCTTCGAATTGCACCACTAAGTGTTTCCTGATAAATAAATCAATATCCAATAAGCCTTAACCCAACTATTTGCTTGTTGAAAGCATAAATCATTTATTGTCATTCATTTTTTCAAGGCAATATTTATGGTCACTGTACACTTGTCTAAAAAGTGACATCGCCACTGCCATATAACCAAAACTCCAGAATGGAGTGCATTTTTGAAGCCACATATCCATATTTTCAAATCCATGGATACATCACACACAGCATAAAACAGAGATTGAATCATAATTTATTGTCATCTAACATCTCGTGAATAAAGGATAGAAGCAACAGGAAAAGCCTATAAGTTCTTGCTAGAGTGAGACAATCAGTAAATTTTTTAATCATATACTAAATATTAAAGAAGATCAAGAAATGATGATACCAGTGAAAACGGGCTAGGTAAAATGACAATTCAAATTCTGGAAAAAATGCACAGATCACAACCTTTAAGTATATGATTTCAGGAATTGACATAGGTTAGAAGTGTATCTTCATCAAGGTTTTAAGTCATGGCAAGATGGGGGACTCCCGGCCATTCAGTCCGTTCATATGAGAAAATGGGACCAGGAAAGGGACATCCACATGGGGAAGAAGATGAACGAGGAAAGAAAGAAAGAAAGGAAAGAAGAAGGAAAAGGAAAGAAAGGAAGGAAGAGAAGAAGAAAAAGAAAGGAAGGAAAGAACAAAGGAAGGGGAAAAAAGAAAAAAAAAGGAAAGGAAGGGAGAAAAAAAGGAAGAAAGAAAGAAATGAATGAAGGAAAAAGAAAAAAAAGAAGAAAAAGGAAAGAAAGGAAGAAAAAAGAAGAAAAATAAATAAATGAGAAAGAAAGAAAGAAAAGAAAGAAGAAGGGGAGAGAGATGAAAGGTACCTACCAAGACACTCGACTGAGACGGCAACTAGGACAAGCTGTCCCCTTCCGTGGAGAAATTGGGACACCACGGTATTTAAAACCTTGAGCTTCATATTTGTGAAGATTGAAGATCATCAAAACAAACAAAATCATTTTTCTTTCCTTTTTCTCTAATATTTCTGAGGCCTAAATTATCATAGTTAATTATTATATTATTCACTCAAACTTTATTAGCTATGGTAATTACTAGTTACGGTAGCCTTACCCAAGGCAAAGGTAACCTTCTTTTATCAGCTAATAAGGAGAAGATATCAGCTGCTAAGAGTTCAACAATGATACATCCACCTCTAATAAGATACACAATATAAGGTATGACGCATATGCCTAATATATGCTGCTTTAAGTAAGGCACATTTACTCCAAAACAAAGATGTAACTTCCATCTACACAAAACATATCAGCCAATGGCCAGCATGGCACAACATGTATCATACTGTGCCATTTTAGCAAACCAGTTGTTCCATGCTGAAACACAAGAGAGCAAAAGAGAGAAGAAAAAAGCCTTTTCTTAATTAGAAATACTAAAAATAATACATGCCTGTCAACCTTTGCCAAGTGTGTTACTGGTCCAGCATGGTACATGCCAGCCAGCAAGGTAGGAAGTTAAAACCATGCTCCAAATTATTGCTCCCATAAACACTGGAGTGTCCTTAAGAGCATAAGCTTCACAATCAAAGCACAGAAAAAATGAAGAATAAATGAAACAAAGGAATCCCCGAAAGGTGATAGCTTATTTCATCACCAAGAAACAAGGTGACCGCTGGATTGAGATCAGCTATTCGACTTAACTCAGTTAAGGCCATGAATTTAATTTAGCTATTATCAACAAGCTGATGGTATAGGGAACATTTTAGAGGTGTCTAAACACTCACTAGAGTTGTCATTCATAAATTTTTGTTTTTTGGAAGGGAATAGAAGGGGAAAATCCCAAGTTTTTCATTTTTTTTTCATAAGTCATTCCATGCTAGTCTCAACTTAAGATCACTCCAAAAAGTGGATTAACTGACTCACTCACCAGTTGCATGGCAATTGTAACTATTCACTGTATATTGTATGAATAACATACTCAACTTGCCTAACACTGTGACCTTTAAACTTCTTGTATGACGTAGCTATTATGTAGAGTAAATGCATGACCACGAATGCTAAAACCAGTCATGACTTTTGATGGCATCTGTAAAAAGTGGCAACATCCGACTGGACCCGCAGAAATGACCTAAGCATATCTAATTTGCATGTCTCAGTTTACCATAACAGCTAGGTATGATTTAAGGTCAAACAACCCATAATTCACCATTACGGGTATAACTGTAAAGTGCTCATTCTCCTTAGCTATGATCTACAGCCCATGAGTAGTTAAAACCAACGTATCAAACTGTGTATAATGTCGAGTGTGTGGGTCAAGTGGGTCATGTCAATGACACTGTACAAAATGAAGTTTACAAATATATACAAATGAGAGGGAGGTGATAAAACTAGCTTGTATATATATATATATATATATATATATCAAGAAACAATGACCATCTAACAGCTAAAGCATGATGTGGTTAAGTCTACCACATAACAATGTTAGTAGATCAAACACATTTTCAACTCTAAACTGGAAACATGCAGATAATGGTAGGTTTATGTGTAGATTCGAAGCATTCAACTACGCTCATGTATATATATATCAAGAAACAATGACCATCTAACAGCTAAAGCATGATGTGGTTAAGTCTACCGCATAACAATGTTAGTAGATCAAACACATTTTCAACTCTAAACTGGAAACATGCAGATGATGGTAGGTTTATGTGTAGATTCGGAGCATTCAACTACACTCATGCATGAACTACACGCATATTCATACAAATAAAAGACTAACTATTCTTGGTATAAGAATGAGATAGGAACAAGTTTAATAGAAATCATATGAGGAGGTATACGCTGACTTTTTTGGTAATGACAATTAAAGAGTTGGAAATGCAAGTAGTTTAGAATAAGAATGAGATAGAATCAAAACAAATAGGCATCATTTGGGGGATGAACAGTAACTACTTTTGGTTAAAAATAAATTAAAAATGAAATTGAATCAAAACAAATTAAAAGAATTTGGGAATCAATTTCTTGAATAAGTATGTTGCACAAAAAATGACTAATTATAAATTTATGGGGATGAATGCATGAAGCTTAGGCTTACAAGTACATTGGAGATCAATGAGTAGGTCAAAATTATCTAACTACCAAGCATGACAACCCTAGGAAGCACTGGTGCTTAAAATCAAATGCCATGTCCTTATCTAATTCGCATTGGATACTTCTCGGATACATGTCTAATACTTGTATTTAGTATCATGCTTTTCAAAATTGAAAAAAAAAACTCCGGATACTTCCCGGATATATGTCAGATACTTCCCCATACCTCTAACAATAAGGGAGAAGGTCAATTTTGTAGTCTATGATATTATTATTAAAATATTAACTTATTAAGTATGGACTTTAGTCTATAGATCGAAGGATGACTAAATGATGAACTAGTAAAAGTGAAAGAATAGATATGCCCTACAAGCCAATAGCAATATGTATTGCAAAGGATTTTCTTTTGATTTTCCAAATCATGTACATGACATTTAAATATAAATAAAAGGAATTGTGTTTTATCATATGCTGTTGATTATATTTGTGATAAACCCCTTAGATTAGGGCAAT
>JAOXJJ010000001.1:2074579-2084855 GCA_025769935.1 Phoenix roebelenii
AAGGTGATCTAGGATAATAAGGGTTTCATGTTAAGGAACTTTATTAAGAAATTTTTAAAATCCCTAGCTTCCGCTGCCCATTATGACATGCTAGAACCCTACAAAAAGTTGATGCTATCATAAAGAAATAGACTATGTTATCTTCATAACCTACTATGCTTTATAGATACTTTTTTACTGACACATATACATGTATTTCTCTCTGTGTGTGCATATGTATATATTAACTGTATAGTATCCGATTCTCCCAAGATTTGCTATGCCAGCTATCCATATCATATTGTATTCGTATCCCTTATCCATGTTCGTGTGCCGAAGATGAGCAGACTTCTAAAAAATGGGCATCACCTCTTCCAATATTTGGAAGGGATCGTGGTGCTAGTAACACCATTGACTCCACATGATGGTGTTGATGATGGTCCTACAATTAAAATCAAGATCAATTTCTTTTTGACTTCAAGAGTTAAAGCCCATCTCTAGGCATCAGCCAGGTCTCTCTCTCTCTCTCTCTCTCTCTCTCTCTCTCTCTCTCTTTTATTCTGTTCTTTTTTCTACTTGCTTTCTCTTTGTTATAGCTTACTACCTTGCTATAGACAGGGCCAATTAGCTTGGATAAATTTGTTGAAGGCTACTCATGACAGCACATTTGGGTAAATTCACATATAGCCATTTGGCTTCCTGTATGATGAATAATAATTGGTTATGCATGGATAGACACTTGGTTCACTGCATAATGACTGGGTTATGCTCAAATAGCCTAATGATTCTCTGTCTAACCACTACAGGTTAGAAATATTAGCTCATGTATGCTCCCCCCTCCCACCAAACCCTGCCGACATAAAATACAATGGTTCCACATGAAAACTATTTTTGTTCTGGTAATGATTATCAAGAACCTGTGATGGATTCCCTTTTTCAAAGAACTGAAATATTTGTTTATGTATATGCTATGGACTCTATAAGATGTTAAGCTTCCATATATAATTGGTAATTGCGTATGCACATCCATTACATTAATCATATTGCTAATGTTAATGTCTTAGACTTATATTGTCTATTCAATAATCGAAAGAGCCTTTTCTTACTCTTCCTTATCCCCCAACTAATGTCCTAGTTAACAATAGCTCAGGCTATATGCTGTTCAATTGTTCAGCCAAGAATTGGCTTCCATTAGTCAGAAAAGAACTATTTGAGTGGTTAGTAGAAAAGATTGACTTACCTCTCGGAAAGGCCTACCCTACTCTTTGGAAGTACCTCGTCGAACTTATGATGATGTTTATATTTGCCAAATTTCTATCTATGGTATTGGAACACTATTCCTGGTAAAATAATTTATTAGATAAAAATATCTATCTATTATGATAGGAACTCAGGGGGGTAAGACTCCATTTCAATTGACTCCACAATTTGATAAATTCCAAAACTATCCTGACTCCCCGCATAAAATAACTCCACCTCGCTTCAGTTTTTCCCTCTTCCATCCATGAGACACCTATTGCAGGACTCACAAGTTAACACTCTGTATTTCCAATATCTCTCTACTCCATACCTCATGTGGGTCCAATTCATTGTGGGAACTCTTTTTTTTCTCATGCCACATGTTCTAACCCTCTTGATCCTGGACCTTAAGCACCATGTTTCCCTTCTTCTATCATGCTTACTAGATTTTGGCTGTGGCATCAATCTAAATTATCAGATTCAAAAAAAAAAAATCAACAAAAAAAATGGCACCTTACACACACCCCCTCTTTCGTTTCCATGACCACATGCATGACTCATGCAAGACACTAGTCATCATATATTTTCTCTAGTTAAAAATTATGTAACAATCTCATTTTCAGGTGATCTATTCTTCCTCATGGCAATGCTCTTGACTGGCAGCTTTCCAACTTATATTCAATAGATTTGACCATCCTGTAAAGTGTTTTCTTCTTCTTCTTTTTATTTTGAGGAGAGGGGGGAGGAGGGGGGGGAGTTTTTACCATCCCTAATATGAACCTGCAGAAATAATTTTGCCTAGCATATTCATGCAGATCATCAATGTGTTGATTCATACGGATGAACATTAAGATCAAATGAGTTGTAAGGTTCCTTGGGGATCGATGCCAGATATGCACCACCATTTCCATTCCAACAACAGCCTGCTAATCAACTAGAATACTTTCTTCCATTTACATTCCCTATCTTCCTATATTTGAATCCTTGATGGTTGTATTCTCTAAAAGGAATGAAAAGATAATCATTCTTTAGAATTCGAATCAGGTAAAAGCTTCTCAGTCGGACTTAAGGGTATAGCTGGAGCATGTTAACATATTGGAATCAAATCATCAAGAAAGTGATTTCGAAAGTCCACATAGCTTCAAATTGACCAGTTGAGATTCTTCTCGCCTATATTTTCATTTGCACTGATAAAAACACCCCACATCATGAATTAATTGAAGTTGACCCATTGTAGACAGCCTTGCTCAAACCTATCATATAACACATTATGGAAAATTCACAAGACCCTGAATTGAACAGCCAAGATTGTTCCTGTCCTAACTTTGAAGCCTGCTATTAAGTATTATTCACTACACATTATCAAGGTTTTTAAGACAAGATCTGGGTCATCTTCATGGATGGTCAACATGGAGATGAGCCAAGAAGTAAAAACTTACTCTGTGTCAAGTGAAATTGAAGGTCAAGAAAATTTGGAAAGTCTCAAATTATTCTGATATCTCAGCCAACATATAGGATAACATAGAGATTAATTGCTGCATTACGACATTATTTTTAATATATAACATTAAAAGAACCAATTTAACACATAAAATACTGATTAAATCATAGAAAATGTATACGAATCATATCTGCCATTATCTCAGTATGGTGGTATCTATGAGCCTGGCTAATAAGGGCTGAGAATTTAGAAAATATTGTACTGGTAAGGGACAGATACTAATACAGACTAGAAAATGATATCTCAGCTAAGATGAAAACTTGCTCATATTCATCATCCTGCTCAAACACATTGACTCCAACAAAAGGGAAACCAAAAAGGGCAAGCATGTCTCTACAACTTCAAAACAAACACATTTTAGTATGATACAATTTTCGAGAAAAGATACATGTTTCCATCCATTTACTAGAACTCACCTCGAGGGTTAATATTCTCATCTTACAACCCAAAATTGCCAATCCACCAAGACTATGCATTCTTAATTTTAGTTTCAAGATAAGTAAAGGATCCCTACTGATATATCTTGCATTTAGGAACTAACCCAATTCTTGCATATTGACATATTTATCTAACTGCAACAAAGCCAAAAATAACAAACACCATGCTATAATGTACAATATGGCTGACCATCAGAAGTAAGACATGTATGAACAGATCGCTGATCCATGGTTCGTGACTAGGGATGCCCTGATCCATGCTAATTGTTCCAGTAGACTTACAGCAATAGCAACAATGCAAAGAATCCAGGGAACCCTGATGCTTAAAAAATACACAGGACCAGACCCGTTGACTCCCTGGTAGGCTATCAGGGAAGCTTCGCCGACTGTTGAACTGCAACAATGACTTCTATGCCTCAGATCTCAATGAATCAGAAGTAAATCCTTCCTCGACTATCAACCAAAATTTGAAGAAATCATCTTAAAGCCTCAGTAAGCATCTCATACCATTCATCCTTACCAAAAATGGCAATATAGTGAAAGATTCACTGCAATCCATCACAGAATGTCTCCAAAACTTCATGTCATCCACTAAAAGATAAAAGGAAAAACTTTTACCAAATCCTAGATAAGGAGCTATAAAAGGCCCCAGTGCCCTAAAGGAATCAAAAGCTAACAACAATGTCAAGGAAAACCAACAGAACACCAGAAAAAGTCACTCAGAGACAAAAGAGAGAACAAGTGAATCAAACATCCAAACGGAACAAGCAAGGAAGCAGAATTCTCACAACCGACCAGTAGATTATCCGGCCTTCAAGATTGAAGATATGCACCGACTGCCCCATTGAATGCAATACATTCAGGTACTGCTTTTCGGACAGCCCGGAGCCAGCCTGCGGCTCCCCATGCCCTCCTCCCTTCGAGGCGTCGCCGGGCTCCCGGCTCTCTCGTTGCAACCTCGACGAGTGCCCCAACGAGGCCGACCCCCGCCGCCACGCCCGCCGGCCGCTCCACTCGCTCCGCTGCCTCGACGGCGTCGCCCCCGAGCGCTGCGGCGACACCGAGTGGGACCGCCGGCGGTCCCCCCCGCCCACGCCGCCGCCGCCGCCCTCGCTCGGCATCAGCTTCGACATCTGCTGCTTCAACAGCGCGTGCCCCACCTCCAGCTCTTGGACCTTCTTCAAGAGCTCCTCCGCCGGCGTCCCCATGGCCAAGAATGCTTCATAGGAGGAGCGGAAGACGGACAGGAAAGCAATCCGACAAAAAAGCTTAATGAATTCTTCTCGAGGGAATGGAGAAAAGATAGACTTTTTACCTCAAAGGTGGCTCCTTTTTTCCTCTCTATCTCTAGAGAGAACGGAGAACAATAGAAGAGAAGGGGGATTTTAAGCTCAAAGTAGCCTCCTCTACTTCTTTTTCCTCTTTATTTCCCTCTCTCTCTCTCTCTCTCTCTCTCTCTCTCTCTCTGATCTCTACCTTTCTTTCTGTGGGCGGTTTCTTGCGTGGGGGGAGTCTCTGCAAGCTTCTATTTCATTTTTTTTTAATTATTACATGGTGATTGCAGCCTCTTGTGAAGCTTTTACTCGACTCTCCTCCTCCTCCCGTTGGCGGCGGTGTTAATATTATATGTGGGCGCAGGCGGGGTTAGGTTTTATTTGAGAGTTTGAGGCCACATCTTTTCGTCAAAGATCACACTCAACACTTCTTCCCTGTCCTCTCTGAAATTGACCGTTGTGGCCATTCAACATATATTTTTGGATGAATTATTTTACTAGAAAAATAAGAAAATATTATTTTTTCGAAAATTATATTAAAATATATTATTTTTTGTTGTTTTTTTATTTTATTTTTTTAAATTACTATATGTAACTTAAAAAAATTGGAATTACTTTTTTGGGTTTTTTATGAATATTCTTCTAAAAAAAAAAAAATAAAATAAAATTTTGAAATTATTTTTTATCCTCTATTGTGACGTGTGAGTATATATAAATAAATAAAATTAATAAAATAGTAAAACAAATGTTTTATGAGGATGTAGATGTAAATATTGATTTTAAAAAAATATTTATAAAAATTTTAATATTTAAGAAGATATTTATTCTAAAAATTTTTATTTTTTATGAAGGATCAACCTATGCATGGATTAAATTCATGACTACAACAACGTTGTCCACTAAATAAAGGCTACCTAAACGCCAAGATATTCCCAAGGCAACCGTTTTCGAGCTTTTCTTGGGGAAAAAAGAGTGTCATTAATTTGAAGTTCATGGCTACTAAATTAGTTTAATTAAAGTTTGTATCCATTTTGATGGATATTGAAGTTAACAAATTGTGGCTAGTGCTAAGTCTGACTTGTACTCAAGTATTTGATGTTGAATCTTGGCACTTGTTAAAGCTATCACGTAAAATCCCACTTTCAAAGCATTGGCGTATAAGGTCGGTGTCTCCAAATCTTGCAGATGTGTTTTGGATGGAAAACAAAATCAGAAAAGGATCTGAGCAGCGCGTGTGCGCGCGTGCAGGCTCCAAAATCGGACAATATCTAGCAAGGGAGCCCCGCGTTTCTCTCATGTGGCCTCCACGTGAGCACTGGGTGCCTCACGTGTCCCGCGCAGGCAGGGGTGTGATATTTGGTATGAGAACCAAGGACGGCTCTAATCTGAGGGTGAGTGAATAAAAGATTTCACATCAGCTAGATTCGTTTCAAAGCTTGGACATATGAGGCGGGTGTCTCCAAATCCTGCAGATGCATGCATGAAAAACAAAACCGGAGAGGGGTCTGAGCGGCGCGCGTGCGGGCTCCGAAACCGGACAATATCTGGCAGAGGAGCCTCATGTTCCCCCTTCATGTGGGCACTGGGTGCCTCACGTGCCCCGCGCAAGCGGTAGCGTGACATCATGCATGCATAAAATAAATAATATTATATGTTAGAGTGGTTAAATATTGAAATAATAAATATTCTATCCATTATACAAAAAAATTGTTTAGTAATATTTCATAATTTTATGCATGCAGATGTGGCAAATGGATGAGCATGTTACCTCACCATGGCTTATTGATTGAGTAGTAATACTAGCTGCACTTCAAAATGTGCTCCAAGTTGAAGTATTCCACTTTTTTGGAGCTGTTAAATCTTTAATTGTAGTTTGACTAGCATTCTTATTTTAATTATGGGGAGATCAGGTTAAATTCTCTTCTTTTTTAAGAAAAAAAAATACTTGATTAGTTAATAAGAAGTCAGTGTTACTACTATCAATCAAGTTTTAGGCATTGACATAGAAGAAAATTAGAGTAGAATATTGTATGCAATACATAGCTCTATATATTGTTTTGGTATGGCCACAACTGCTTATATTGAGAAGTAATTGTCAATTATGACACAAATAGGTTGCGAGTCACACAGCTGAAGATGCTAAAAGAATGTCTTACAAACAACCCTAATGGAGAAAGGACAATCATGTTTTGTCTTATAAGCTTTTATTTTATCTACCTTTGCTTTGTTTTGTAGGCCTCCTTGGAGGCAAATGGATTTGGATGGTTATTTCTTCTGTTTTTATACTCTACAAGTCGGCTTGGACACTTCTTCCTTCTTCTTTAAAAGCTGAACATTGTTGTTATTGTTGTGCAGTTATCCCTATGAGTTTACCTTTATGACCCTTTTTTTTTCTAATTTTTTTCACACTTCTCTCTTGATTTGAAGTTTAGAGTCCACAATTTCTTATGTCGGTGAGACCTTGGAGTACCAATATGTTAAATAACCTTCGCACCCATTTAGCTTTGTTTTCATCCAGAATCTCATCCAAAAAGACTAGCTAGGGGTATTATTTGAGTTCTTTGGTCCTAGATAAATATCCAAAATATGAATAATTGATTTAAAACTCATACTTCCTCCGTTTAAATTCTAGCATCCTCGAGAGATTCAAATCCAATTATAAACATTACTGTTAGCTCTAGTTTGTACAAATATACCAATGCTACAGTATCTTTTAGTTCATATAGGTTATGGTCGGATTCATTCTGATACTATTTTGTCATAATTAGGATCTCGACCAAAAAAACTAGCTCGAAGATATTATTTAAATTTTTTAGTTCTACATATCTAAAATATACTTAATAAATAACTAATATAAAATTAAATATAGGCCCGCACCGATTACAGTGTTTGGATATCTCATCTTTCCTTTTCTTTTGCCTTTGTTTTCTCGTCCTGAAGGATTTTTGTTTGCTTGCAAGCAAGTGGACCTTGTGGTCCACCTCTTAAGAAAGAATATTACTATTTTAGTTGATTTCTTATGCTTTTGAAACCTTCTTTCTATGTCAGCCATAAGTTAAGTATAGGTGGTGACATGATTTGTGGAAAAAGAATTAGACTTTTTGGAGCTTCACATGCATGGCCTTTTGCTTCGATTCAACTGCTTTGATGCCTCCTAATCCAAAATAAAGAAAAGAAAGCGAAAAAGACTGTTTGATACTATTTAATAATTATATATATATATTTTAAGAAATGAGGTGAATTATCTCCTTTCATTTCAGAAAAAAAAAAAGAGATTATTTTAACTTTTACCTTTATAGTCCAGACTCGTGCATATGTATCCGCCTTCAATAGTGAGTGACTCCAGCATGGACCTCATAAATTGGAGGAATCCATAGTGCACTGTGTTTCATTATTATATCTTTTTTTTATATAAGTTAATTCATTTATTCTGTCTCATATAGTGATCTTTTATTTGGGAAACCTATCTTAAATCCTTCTATCATAGGGATCCATCCACTCTTTCTTCATGGGATTCATGATATTGATTTGTAGTAATTATTTTTCCTGATATGGTGAGCCTGCTATACATGTACACATATGTTATATGGTGAATAAATAGCCATAGCTAGTGCTATACCAAGGGTTGCAAGCAATTTAAGGCGCACATGAGCAAGGAGGGCTTGACTCGGTCCAAGCTCGATTCAAACTCGGCTAGGTCTAAGTTTGGCTCTGGTAAAAGATGAATAGAGTTCAAACAATTTTTGAAGCTTGGCTAATTAAATGAGCTGAACATAAATATGAGTCGGTTGTAAAAAACAAAAAGAGATGCTCAATTTAGAGCTTCGAGCAGAGCTTGAATAGGTGAAGTCATGCTTAGCTCATGCTAAGCTGAGTTCAAGCAGCAAATAGATATATCTAATTGAGCATGAGTAGATTGCTACCTGACTCAGCTTGTTTACGACCCTAAATATCCTACAACTAGATGGTGCCAAACAAGTACAAATATTTTCTCTCCTTTTTGTTTGGAAATGTAACTATCATGGATATTTCCAAATAGCCCTTGAAACATGTATTCAAAATCACACCAATGCACATCCTTTGAAATGAACCTCTTACTAACCCTAGTTTTGGGCTTGAAATTACCACACTAACCACATAGATTGCAATGCATGACCTCCCCTTCGATGGGAAGAAAGTGCCAAAAGGTGGGAGTACAACCAGGATGCCTACAGTCACTTAGTCAGAGATGGCTACTTTTAGATATTTCCAAATAGCCCTTGAAACATGTATTCAAAATCACACCAATGCACATCCTTTGAAATGAACCTCTTAGTAACCCTAGTTTTGGGCTTGAAATTACCACACTAACCACATAGATTGCAATGCATGACCTCCCCTTCGATGGGAAGAAAGTGCCAAAACGTGGGACTACAACCAGGATGCCTACAGTCACTTAGTCAGAGATGGCTACTTTTATATATAATAGACCACATGATGGTCATGGATATTTATTTGACTTACTCCTAGTCAAGATAGATATGTATACATAGTTATAATGTTGGTAGTGACAACCATGTTCATATATTACTATTAAGCTAACATTAAATAATGTTAGTTAGAGAGCATGCAAGTTAGCACATGGACAATGATGCTTCAGATAAACAAAAAACTGAAGATGACTGCTATCTTTATTCTCTTGTGTCCAGTATAACAAGATATTACGACATTGAAGACATTAGCTGGAGCCTTCAATTGTCTGAGTGGATATCCACTCACCTGTTGAACCTTCTTATTAGAAGAAATCAATTGATCTATCCTTCAATAGGTGCTTGCATCAACAGCAATCATTGTATATAGAGGATTAAATTGAACAAGGCTGGTATCAACAGAGATAGGATTGGGAGGAGCGCCATCTACATGCACTAGCACAAAAGAAAATGATACATCCTGTCTTCTGCACTTCTCTTGCTTCCTCATTTTGTATCATAAGGAGCATGGAAAAGAGTATATATTTTTTAGAAAGGGAGAATATTGTGTGATAGTTCTCGAGGGTTTTGTTAGCAAATGTTAATCAAAATATATGTATAATAAAAAAAGATACATCCACTCCTGCCTTTCATTAGGATAACCTTTTTCCTTTTGGTTTTGTTTGGGACTAAGAGGAGCAGAAAAAAAGAACTCAAGCGTTGCTAAACCAATGGATGGGTGGCCTAGGAACATTTGCATTGTCATATAGAGATAGGAACTTGCTTCAAATGTTTGCCTTTCAAATGAAAAAGAAAAGTTTGCGAGACCTTAAGTTTTTCTTCTAAGAATTTTCTGTTTTTTTATGTATAAAAAATACAATGGTTATCCTTAAACACTGACATAAAAAAAAAATGTTCGATCAATATCCATCACAATCTAACAACTCAGCACTATAAAAAGACTTCGAAGAGGAAAAACAACTGAACCAAATGATCTTTGAATTTACTGTAATATATAACTATCTATTAATATATGGTTGATTGGTTTATCTACTTAGAATTTCCATCACAATCTAAGCCAGACGATGTCAAAGCTGTCTAGGAGTTGACCTGAACAACAGTGTTGGCTATACAATATTGCAATGCACCAACTATTTGTTTCAGATCACTGACCCAGGTACATCTCTAGTTGGCATCCCAATAGAGGCAAGAATCTTAAAACGTCTCAGATAATTGAAACATCCAAAGCATACACATAATAAATTATGAAGCCATCACCTACTCACAAGTCTCAACAGTAACAACTAAACAAGAAAGAAATACATGCACACCTTCAATGTCATCCAAGGATTTAAACAAGTTATAACAATAAAACTTATTCGTCATAATAACTTACAT
>JAOXJJ010000001.1:2084889-2111538 GCA_025769935.1 Phoenix roebelenii
ATATGAGGAAGTATGTATGTATGTATATATGTATGCGTACACATGTGTGTTGTATGTTGGTAGGTTGGAACTTCAGCATAAATGGAAGAATGTCTGAGATCTTAACTGGTTGCCTTTGTCAGCACCGGTCTGAGCTTTTTCTCTTGAGGGTTTAGCATGCACTTCAACGCACTTCTAAAGAGATGATGTTCAGTGTAAGCAAGGGTCAGTTCAGTTCACTCAGTTCCCCTTGCAAAGAAGCGGGGAGATAATAGCCTGGAAATGAGGAAATAATATCACTGTCACCCTTATTTAGTGGGGAAGTGTATATGGTTCCGGAAAGTACCAAGTAAAGGCATCATTACAGACGTCCCTAATTTTTGGAAAATCTTCCAATGTATTTCAAAATTTTGCAAAAACAATGAAACCCAAAACGACAAACATTTTAGTAGATAAGATAAATATATTTTCTGTTACAAGCAATCAAATCAACACTTTATAATAATAATTTTACCATAGTATGATGAAAAATATAAATATAAATGTCTTAAGTTATGTTTGTTTTTTCCTCCTACAATAGGATACTTACATGATTTTGATTCAGGAATATTCTGTATAAAATCCAAGAATGAGATTTGTTCCTGTAACTGCAATAGCCAAATTCCAGATAGTCCAATAACATGCAATTGAAAGAATTGAAATGGTTTACAGGAACATAAAGGAGTCAAGAGCTTGTGTTGGTCCAAGGCTGTATACAATATACAAGCACAGTTCTAATACCTCGGCCAGACCCAAATTGCTTTTGTTTATAATTTTGCCTAGGCAGGATCATAATTTAATTATGCATCCCTCACAAAACATATCAACTGATATTTTTACTTATCAAGTCTAACCCATACTGAATCTAATTTTGACAAATCCATAGTCCATACCCATCCAGATGGAGAATTGATCTATATTTGATCTAGTTTCCAGGCCCTACAGTGACCATTTTATGAGATGCTACAAGGTTCTGGTAGACTCCATTTTGCCGCAAGATGGATGCAAAGTGATAACGGAACAATCATCAACATGTAACATATATAATATCAACAACCAAAGATAAAAGTGAATGAAGAGGCCAAATCATTATTTACAATGTGAAATGAGAGACCCAGAAAAATGGTCATTTGATAATGTAATCTGAAAGGGACACCGTTCAAGAGTCAAACTTAAAAATCTACCTAATCTATGGTAGTTTAGAATAAAAGCAACAATTATTATGCAAATACAGTTCCACATGTTGAACAGTAAGTAATTAGATGCACAATATATCTAATCTGTATCACCATTGCAATGGAAACATAGTGCTGAAGCACCAGAACTGGAAGACGGACCATTTGTAGACCAGTCTCAAAGATTCTCTTAGTCATTTAGCGCTAAATCACATAATATTACATGAGAAAAGTTTCATTAAATTTATCAGATTCTGAAATGCTACTGATAGTAGTCAGGCCATGAATAACATAGGAGTGAATATCGCAAATCCTATCTCAGGTACATGAAGAAACATTAATCATTCTGACTCTATCCATCCAGCATAGGTTCAGAGAAAGTCTACATGATTACAAAAAGGACAACAAACCATAACTCAATTTATGCACCTCAAAGTTAAATGTTATATATGTCCCAGGTAGAGAATGAGATGCATAATAAGTAGAACTTGTGACTAACCACACGAAAGCATAAAGGATTAGCTCAGTCAAACCAAGTAACTAAAACAGAACTTTACTCCTCACAGAACTAAAACAGAACTTTAGAACCTATATTTATGTAGAACATTCAAATTCAATTTTCCATTAAGTCTCATCATTTTCCTGACATTCAGGGAAACTTTCTAGGCTAAAGAAAAACATTTTATTTGCTATATAAGTACAAGGAGAGTCAAATTTGGAGCAGAATTCAGCGGAATGGATGTTATTTATGTGACTGAAGAGATGCCATGGTTAAAAACACTCGCTCAATCAAATCAAGAGGAGAGAGGGGAATAAAGACTAAGCAAAGCAATATTTATCCTCAAACCAGACAGCAGCAGCAACAACAGCAATGCTTAAATGCAGGGCTGCTACTTGGTGAATACACATGCTAAATGTGGTGAACTCAAAATTTGAATACTAAATGAATCAAATACTGATGAGTTATTCATCAGCTCAACCTCTAACTATTTTGTAACTGAAACAAGGTAGCAATCGACAATTTATAGTCAACCCCAGCATCAAAGATACGCAGGAAAACTGCTTGTTGCCCATCAAAGCTTGTGACCATTTGGTAAGATTATGGACCAGTTAAATAAATCAAATCCCTCTGATTTACTGTAGTTCTCATGGTTCCAAAAGAGCAGCCCGTAACTTGGCTTCTCAACCCCTGATATAGTGCCAAATGCACGGGATAAAAATTGGAACTGAAACCTTGTATCCAAAATTGATCACTTTGTGTAGAGAACATCTTCCCATGGATGACGGTACAGTGGCTGCTTCAATCTCTTCTGGTCAAAGGTATGCCTGTGAGTTCCAGACGGAGGAAAAGTTAAACAAAGAAATTAAACCAAACACTAGCTAAACAATAAACAGTCAGCAAAGACAGCAAGAGACTAACTAGAATTTCAAGCTCATAAGCCAAATGACTAGCTGAAGCAATGTCCATCTGATAGCTGGAATCGTAGATAACACATGGGGATATGTGTTGTGCCAAAGAACCAGGATAATTGTGAAACTAAAGATATCTCAGATAGGAGTTGGAGGCAAGAATTTGATTTCACACATGCACTTGAAAAGGTTGTGCAATTCGGGATATAAATAGAGGGCAAAACAAAACTCAACATGCCCACAGAAAATAGTTGTGATAAGACTTGTCAGTTATTACAAAAATTGTGCAACACATTATATTAAATGGATGCAATTAGGAGATAATTCAACAAGTTTGTAATATATAGAACAAAATAAATTGCAAGGATCATTCAACTCAGAACTCACCCAATCAGACCAACTGAGCGCGCCAAAACAAAGAGTCCATTCAGATATCCAATTTCAACAATCTCATCAATCTCTTGTTTGTTAAACATTCCACTAGCAGCAAGGAGATCCAAGAATAGAGACCCGATTGCACCATCAACATTAAGAACCAAGTTATTTGCCTTTGATAAAGTATAGGTTTCAACTTGGACAGCATAATCCATGTATTTTGTGGAAGGGAAATGAGAGTAAGCATATTGTTGCAGTAGTTGCACTCTCCTGTCTTTGTTGTCTCCTCTCTTGATCCTATCAACAATGAGCGAAGTAAATCAAATATGCCATTATGTTTTTTTTTGAAGCAATATCAAGCCATATTTTGAAATAGTTTATTTGAGACATTCAGTATCGAGCGATTATGAATGTCTCAGATAAAATATTTCAAAATACACAACACAAATATATGCACATTTGCTTGCATTAAAACATAGATATTAATAAACAAAGTTTTTAGCTGCATCAGTTTCCGGATATATACAAGCATGCCAACATACATGAAATGAAGTTCTAGATCTTAAGCATATAGTATGTTAGCTTTTAGGATTAAACTAGTATTGGATGATTCAGCCTACAAAATTGTTTTGATAGGACATGCTAACAGAGTAACAATAACACCATGCTGAGGCAAAAGTAATAGCTATTTAGCAATTTTTTTTGCATTGATTTTAAAATCTATATCATTTCCAAAGGATTTGGCTCAGGACCATAATTTACAATGGTATATTAAAGAAAAGTAACTGAACCTAAACATTTTCCTAATACTCATCTAGAAGCATTTAAAAGGTCGACTGGTTCCATACCATACAAAGGACGTTGTGAATTAAACATTACTAGAAAATTTTCTGTCGATATCTCAGACATAGTAGTTTGGTATTTTTGTCTCCTATAGCCTGCAGCACTAAGAATACATAGTATTTGCATCTGTGGATAAATGATGTAACCAGGAAACAACTAGGAGTAGTCTAGGGCATTGATCGTATGCATGGCCAGCTAATATCTAAATCTCTGCCAAGATAATAAACGTAAATAAAACTAATACAACCTCAATATGAAGATCTTATAAATTAGGAAAAAAGGTATATACCTGTGTCCAATTCCTGGTACACGAATACCCTTCTTTTTCATACCCTCAACAAACTCATAAGGAGTGAGACCCTGGAAAAAAATGTAATTAGATTTGCTTTTAAACCGGTAACTAAAACCAGAAAAGTATTGTTGTTTATACAATTACAAAGATTCAACCATAGTGTATCAAACCAACTCACCCTGTCATATGCATCCTTAAAATATCGAGCAGCATCATCAACAGCACCACCAAACCGAGGACCAATCGTAAGCAAACCTGTTTCAGAAACATTAGCAATTTTGCTGCAGCTTGATTGTAAGATGCATTGAAGTAATTGAAAAATTAGATGATATGATGCACCACTTTGTCGTAATAAATTACCTGAGACAAGGCTAGAAACAAGATCCTTTCCAGCTCTTGCTGTAACTATAGCGTTATGAGCACCAGAGACGCAAGGCCCGTGATCGGCACATAACATGATGCAAATCTGTCCATCTCCAGATTGTGTTAGTAAGCTAGACCCTAGAAATCAAAAATATATCTAAGATTCTAAAGAGCCTTTCACTGACTAACTGGTGAGGGCAACAAAGATTAGAGAAGTAAAGTTATATGAGCGGAAGTATGGGACCAAGACCAATAAAACAGCAAATTATACAACAATGAGTCTCTCTTACAGAAATCAGACAGGAGACAGGACCCTATCCATAATTTCCACGATAAGGAGGAAACAAGAAGTAAGGAAATATTTCAACCTCCAGCTAATCACTTGTCTAACACCTTGTCTGCTACTTTTCTTTATACACCATATGACAAACAAGAAAGGTACCCTGAATTTTTATTATGCACCCTAGTTGAACAAGGTTCATGTAAATTAATCCGATATTAATGACTTTAATTCCTAAGAAGTCCATGAAATGCTTCAAGGAGTACGAAGACCCTTCAGGGGCTGGATGAGTTACAAACTAATTGTGCGATCATCATTGCATAAATAAGAAGTGAATCTTTCTAAAAATCAAAAGTTCTAAATCATCTTCTGTGAATAAAAATTAGATTTTTTCCATTGATGACACAAAGCAAGAGAAGCCTCTCAAGGCCTTCAGCTTCCAAATTCTCTATCATAATCTTCAAGAGATAAAAGGTGACCTTGGATATAAATGAGGGCTCCCCTTCTGTTAGAACTCCTTAAAGGGAAGGGCACCCAAAGTATACAGTCTCTTCAGGCTCTAAAGAAATTCTAAGCTAAAGCTTTGTCTAATGGAAACTAAAAAAAAATATAAGCAAGAATTATATGTTTATGATTTAAGAGTCAATGGGAATATAAAAGAATGAAGATAGATAGATCAAGTTAAATCATCCTCTTTAAGCTACAGTTATCTATCACAAAAGCTAGCTTGTAAAAATCAAATCCCACCCACCTCAATGAACTTTGTACAATAAGGGGGTAGGCTACGCTTGAACCACAAAAGGGAGATGACGTCCCCAACACCATAACCTCGTTCAACAATGGTAGACATTGGTACACCAGCATAAGAAGGCTCTTCACCTGGACATGGATGCATAAATAACTGCACTTAAGAAAGTTTCTGTATTTCATATAACCTTAAATGAGAGGTTGAGTAAATCAATAACCAAACCTCTGTCATCAGATATGGTAGAGATGATATGTGTTGGTGCACGGACCCTCCCATTCTTAATTACAACCTTGAGATCCTCAGGTATTTGAGGGGGCTTGGTTTCAGATACGGGTGTAATCTTCCCTTCTTCAACCTACGAGATAAAAATAATATGTTTATTTAGAAGGATAAACATTTCTCAAAATATTTAGAAAGGTTAATCTTCAATAAAGGGTTAACTTAACAATCACCATAAAATATGTCAAACTTATATTGGAATTGTGTATAATACATGCATTCCAAACCCAAAAAAGACATCAATATGTAAGAAATAAATGTCAGCAAAAAAAATGCATACAAGTTTCTCGAAAGTCTCCTTGATTGCATCCTCTAGGGATTCATATGAAGTGGGAACAACTGCTCCAGCTTCCCTTAGTGCCTGATTTTTTGCCTGAGCTGATTCCAACTCGCCTCCACTTTTAGCACCCTAATTTGGTAATGCAACTCGTGGTTAGAAAAGAATGAGCTAAACAACAGTACAGATAGTTATGGTGCTATTCATAAATATGGAAAACAAGAAGTTCGGATGTAACTCACAGCATGACCAAATTGCACTTCAGACTTGAACAGCCGTGCACAAGTTCCGCTAACCCAAGCAACCACTGGTTTATGAACCTTTCCCTCTTTCAGGGCCTCAACCAGGGAGTATTCATCCCTCCCACCAAGTTCCCCAAGCACAACCATCATTTTGACCTAAGTTAGATGAAACAATAATATTAAAGAAAGAACAAATTAGTATATCAAGTAAACACTTATAACTCTCTTATGTTCTTGTGAGGTAGTGCGTGAAGAAATTGTGTGCAGTAGCTCAGCTTAGGTTTGGCACTAAATGTTTTAGCTATTGATACGCAAGCCAATATGATGAATCTAGAAAAAGAAATTTTCTTCATGAAAACCTGCTGCTCGCCATAGCGTATTATATAGGAGAAATGCTATCTCTGGAAGTACAACTCAAAATATCCAAGTGACTTCCAGATTTGCCATCCATCTTGCTCTTTTAAAAAGTGAAGACAGTGCTGCCCACTATGATGTCGCCCAAAAAAATGTTGACACCGTATATTGGCAGATGTGTTTATGATGGCAGCATGGATAGCAGATTCAGGGTCTACATGGAAAATTATACAGCAAAACATTTAGGAACAGCTTAGTCCAACAAATGGAAGATCCAAGCACCTTAATCTGACACCCAGGTTCAGATATGAGATTATGACATTTATTCAAAAAAGGAGAAAAAAATATTTAAGTAGTGACCAGATTTAATTGATGATGTTGCACAACTGACGACATGCATACACCTCTTTTAACAGATAAAGAATTGCAAGTTAGGCCTGATACAAAAGTTGTTAGCATAATTGGTTATGGCTCAATGACAATAACAATATTGGAATTGATTGCTTATTTTGAGAAATTTACAGTCATATGTACCTTTTCCAAATAAATAAATATCTGAATGAAACAACCAAATATATATAGTTATGTGAATCATGATTTACCTGTGGGATGTTATTAAACCGCAGAATATGATCAGAAAGAGTTGAACCAGGAAAAACATCTCCTCCAATTGCAATGCCTAGGAAAATCCAACAAGTATCCAAAATTTAGACTAATATTTAGAGACTAAGAAAAAAGACTGTACTTTCCTTTTCTACCCTTTGAAATCCACCTGTGTCAGGATGGGGGCTTGCCAGATCCCTACCAATGCAAAGAAAAATGTCGATCTAAGTTGTTGGCTAATTTTATACAAAAGTACCTTCATAAATTCCATCTGTTACGCGTGCAATTGTGTTGTAAAGTTCATTTGACATGCCTCCCTGTGATCATAAAATCAAATCAGTGCATTCTCATACTAATAAGATGTGTGTCCTGTAAGACTCGATATATTTTAGGCTCTTGTTTGTACAAAATAGGTAACAAAGAATAAGAATAATTATGTAAAAAACAGGACAGACATCTGGACTGGATTGCTTTTTATGATCAGGGCAGTCATGATGTAGTAATCTCTACTTAATGAAAGATTTAAAATTATCATGAATAGAAATAGTTTCCCATTGCCACACTATAGCAAAAACTAGCAAAGCAGCAAAGTGAAACTAATAATAGAGTAAAATATACTCTGATTAAAAACTTGTAGAAACATACCGATTTGGATACAAATCCAACAGAGCCAGGCCTGTAAAGCTTGCAATGAACAATATTGTCAATAGTTCCAGCAGTGTCACCAATTTTAAAAGCTCCAGCTTGAATACCACCAACAGTGGCAGGACCAATAATGACCTAATTTAGACCAGCACAAAGATTTGTTATCAAGTGAAAGCAGTAAGAGTAATAAATTTTGATAGAGGCTCTTTTGGACCAATGCTGCGTATACTGGCCCAGCAGATATCTTTTACCAAAAGCACCTAACACTTATTCACCAAAGCAACTGAAACTTATTTGTTAATTAAGTCAATTATAGTAATAAGCGGCCGGGCCTTGGCGCAACGGTAAGGTTGCAACATTTGTGAACTGGGTGTCACATGTTCAAGACACAAAAATAGCCTCCCTACGTGAGAGGGTAAGGTTGCATATATCTAGCCATCCCCAATTCCTGCACTGGTGGGAACCACATGCACTAGGACACCTTTGTAAAACAATTATAATAATAACTAGCTTTCTATATACTGAACATTTGAGAGAACTGACCACCAAGATATCCTTTTAGAGTTCAACTTCAGTCCCCTCAAATATGCTAAATCTCATTATCAAACCTTTAAACCAAAAAAAAAAAAAAACACTCATCGTGTGATTTTATCAACAGTATCTTACCTTGCTATTAGACCGTGCATATGCAATTAACTGTCTCGTGTCCGACTCTGGAACACCTTCGGCTATAATAGCCACTACTCTGATTGTTGGTTGTTTCAGAGCAGACATGGATGAAGCAGCTGCACTGTAGATACGACAACTATGTTAGCTATATGTTTCCACATGTGAGTAGTGGACAGTTTTCGGATTTAGGGGCATGTATATGGAGAAAGCTGACCTCCTAAATGATGCAAAGTTGATGAAAACATCAGCAGTTGGATGTGCCTTGCAAGCTGCTTCAATGCTAAAATAGAACATCAAAAAGAGAAAGGGCATCAGTATATAATTTGAAACCTGATTCAAGTATGCATTTTCCCAAAGAACACTAAAATTTGATAATTGGCTAGTGCATTCATTGCAAATTCGAAAAACTATCCTGATTGAACTGTTATGCACACGCACACCTTAATTATCATCTATTATATGGTAAATTGCTAGAAAGATAATTTAAATGAATAAACATTTGAGCTGCATGATGTGATGGATTAAATGTGATAAGAAAAGTCTAATTATCAAAGGAACTTGTAATTCAATAATCCATATTTAAAGTAGATAACACTTATAAACTTACTGCTAAGGTTCTCGATGTCTTCCATTCTCGAGTCTTAATGGTCGCATTAATAGTGGTTACAGTTAAACAATTACTTTGACAGTTTGACGCATGTGAAAGACCTCATAAATATAGTTTGTACATTGAAGGTAGTGATACTATTTAGCTTAACAGGTTCCATTGTAACTAACACCACTGAAACTTGAATATATTAGTTTATGTCTGACCGTTAATACTGAAACTTAAAGGAGGTTCTCTATCGAAATAAGATGCCATAGTTGACCTAGGTTTGTACACCTCTTCTACTCTAAGGAGCATAAGAAGTTGGACCCACACAAGGTATCATTATATCATATTCAGATAATTTCAAAAATCTTGAATTCATGGGTCCGATAATTACATCAACTACAATGGAGCTTTATGGATGTCTTTTTGCTTACTCGTGATGCTCATAACATGTAGCACCACTAGAGTGAATATTTGAAATTAATATTTTTAGTACATTAACAACATATTGTATCACAATATATGATAGATGGAGTATGCTTATCTTGTTATTCTGAAGATGTATTAAACAGATATCTTCAGATGAGATGCATGATAACAACCATCAAAATATTGATTCTATGAGAATTAATCCAACAGCCCATTCTCACCAGAAATTCTGAAACAGCTTCAGTTTAGTTAATTATTAAATACAAATAGTGAAACTCACGTTGAATGAACTGGAATAGCAATCTCCTCCTGACCAAAAAATAGTTTTTGAAATCCCTCAGATCCAGGAGTTATTATGCCAGCAACAGAAGGTGTTTCCCTCCCTAAATGTTGAGATAGAAATTAGTACCAAATTGGATGTGTGATTCACCATACAGTCTGCAACATTGGCAGTTAAACCTATGACTAATTCATGGAAAGTTAAAGCAATGCGCACCACAAAGGAAGTCAAAATCAAGCATCCTCTGAATGGGTAGTTGCTTATAATTGTAGAATAATGCCTGGGTATTCCGTGAAAAAAGTTGTCCCGCAGCCATGGTGTAAAAGGATGATTGACTAGTCTGCATAAAGTCATGAATTAACATTCAGAACTAGAACAAATAGCAGCTACTTAGAGATATATGAAATATTCAGAATAGAAAAAAAAAATGGTGCAAGCAGTAGTTGATTCAGAGTGCTTCGGCAAGTATCATTACTTGATGTGCACATACAAGGAAAAAAAGAATTAAAAATGACATAAAACCATTTAAATTAACATGTATCTATGTGTATATTAGTGAGTTGCAATATGACTTCGTCATTTTTGACACTTGGGACTCGACATTATTAGCATCTGAAAATGAAAAAGAAATGTGCTTTCCGTTCTCTTTTACACTTTGGCAAGAACATAAATGTCGAGAAGACCAGAACTTTCTTTAGTTATTGTTCTAAAGACGACCGACAAGGTTAATTGAGAATTATTGTTAATGAGGAAGACAGCTTCAACACAGAATAGTTCATCTACACTATACAACCCCATTCTCATCCCCGCCTCAACAACCCACGCCCACCTCCACCTCCCTCCATATCCAACCCAATAAATAAATAAATAAAAACAATTATTTTTACCTCCTCACAGGTTTTCATAACCACAGTATCTTGAAAATATGGAAAAAAAAATCCCGTATAAAATTGTGCACTTTCTCGAAAGAAACTACTGCTCCTTAGCTTCTGGAAACACTCGACACATAAACAGGCGCATCACAACATTCACCATTTAGAAATCATCCATCTCATACCAAGTAGAAAATATGAACTAATGCTCTCTGCTAAAAATCACCTTTTGCAAGCACCTAAATAAGAAGCATTTAGTAAGACTCACTAACCAGATCAAAAGTCATCTTCCACAAATAAAGTCATCATCTAAAATCATCACCTAAGTATAGAAATCGGAAGAGAGAGAACTTTGCCAAGGATCAGCAAAACCGCTGCGGCATTTTCCCCTCTCAGATAAAAACAGCTTCGGCAGCAACACCATCAGAACAACAAAATAATTGGCTCATACGCAACCACTCATATTTTCATCATAGAAACACTCCAACTCCGTCCAGTCAGTCAAACCAAGAGATAAATCCCCCCATATAACATATCCTCAGCATCAGCTAACCCGTCAAAAACCCAGATCTTTACAAATTTTAACCAAAATGATTCAGAAAAATTCAAGATCTAACAGTCAGAGGTAAAGATCATGCCTACAAATTATAAAAACGAACTGAATCATGAGAAATCGCATCAATGCAGCCAAAAGAACACGGATCACGTCATCACATCCACTCAGCAGCCCAAAGATCCCAACCCGACAGCCGAAACCACAGCGATACGGAGAAGATAAAGAGCGAGAGAGGAGGAGGGCAAATCTACCTGCGATACCGGAGCTCCCGCGAGTCCCGGGAGAGGAGATGGCGGGGAGAGAGGGGGAGAGCGCGAGCGAATGGGCGAGCGAGCGAGCATTCTTCGAACCGTTGGGGGTTTATATAGCGTTGCGGAGGGAGAGAGAGGGGACGAACCGTGCGGACGGGGTCTACAACTCGTCGTAGTTTAACTCTATACGACAATCTAGCATCCGCCGTCGGTGAATTCAGATCGGAGTAATCATGTCCGTCCGTATATTTCGTGGTATATTCGGACCGTTGATGAGGTTATTTGCATGGATATTTTTATGCGGAAAAGTTCTTGGACGGTTGCGACGCTGGTGAAAGTGGGTTTAGGTGAGGAGTGGTACGTGAGGGGTGTCTAGGTTGTGAATGGTGGGTAATGATATTTCAACCCCATTTCTATGGAAAGGTATACCACTCCATAAAATTAAATGTATCCGCATTGTGTTTTGCTATATTAATAATGAAATTTTTAAAAATAGTTGTTCTGTTGTAAGGAAAGTTATTTGCGCTTTTTATATATATTGGCACATATTAAATATTAGAGTATCATGGCTAAGGTCCCGGACATAAAATAAAATATATATTTTTTTAAAAATATAAATTGTTTCTATTTTAACATTCAACAAAATACATTGTACATGTCTAATTTTTACGATAGTTAGTATTTCTCTCAACCAAATAATAGTTTAAAATATAAACTTGCGAATACTTGCAAAAAAAGATATTTTTAAATATGTAAATAATTTTAGCCAAAAGATATTATTTATCAGTTCATCGTTATTTGTAATAAGGTGGTGATACAAGCTAAAATTGGATTTTCCAATTAACTAGAACCTCTCAAATTGCTTCTCCCTACGGAGGAAGGAAACTCTACTTCTATGCTCCTCTCATTTGCTCGAGTGGTACATCGATGGTGTTGCTTCGATTAATATAATCTATTACCCTTGGATATCCCCCACTGATCTTGCCCGATGGCCGACCTCGTGGACTCTAATACCTTGAATGGCTTGTTAGTGACAGACCTCAAGATGGCTAAATAGAGGTGCTAGAACTATCCTCTAGTTTGATGGTTGTTCAAGGAGGATTTGGTTGGTAAAATCTTATTTATGACAATGCCAGGTAGAGACGATTCTGATATGATGGGGCGGGGGCCATTTTTCGGCATGGTTGTCGAAATAACTGATTTTTATAGATTTTTTTTTATTTGTTACTGATTCGTCCTAGAAAACTGATGGCCACTCAAAAATTATTTTAGGGTGGGGGTTAGTGGCTTAAGTTTGGAGGATGGTTCCTCTTCTAGAATCATCCACCATACTAAAGTGATCCTTTGATGCTTTTCTTCAATCTATCAAAGAAAAATTTCTTAGAAGAAATCGAAGGAGTGAAGTTACTCTAATGTGCTGCATTGCCTATAAAATCTGATTAGCTAAGAAAGAGCACACTTTTCAAAATGTGATTCGAAGTCCTAGATGGATCCTTTTAAAAATCTCCACACAGAGTCATGAGCTCATCCAGTCAATTATTGATAGCTTAGAAAACCAATGGCTCTTCTTCTACAAGTATTGCATCCTATCAAGTAGTTTTCTTTAGTTGAGAGCCACCATTCCTCTAATTCCTCAAAATAAACTTCGATGGCAATGTGTATGACAGAGAAGCATATATTAGAAATGACTTTGTCATCATAAATCATAGCTGACAGCATACTCGAGTTTTTGATTCAACTATCCTAATTGGCTGGAGCATGGGAAGGATTGGTGTATGCCATATAGACTTTGAAAGATTCCCACATTCTTCTAGAAAGGATTCCTCCACAGTAGTAAAATGGTTACTAATGTCAGTGCATTATCATGTCAATCATCACCCTCTACTTTAAAACTATCAGTAGATGGTGTCTAATTTTCAATCCTTTAAGTCAAAGTATATTTATAGAGAAGTTAATAGCATTGTAGTTTGAATGGCTGTGGTTAATCATATATACTATATTATGGGACTCCACTTCTACTGTTCAAACTCAGTTTTTAGATCTTTTATACTTTCAAACTCAGTTATTAGATCTTTTATACTCTCCTCTCACAAATGTATTTATACGAGGAAGGTATAATACCTCCATCCTAACCAAAAAAAAAAAAGTTCTCCATTATAATAGAAATAATGTTTCTTGAGGTTTTGTCGTTTGAGAATACATCAACAATGCAGCCTCTGGTCAGCAAAAAAAAAAAAAGGTGGGGTGAGAATATCAATTCTCTTCTATTTCCCCGCTAGCTCCGAATCAGACGGTGCGATCTGTTGTATTAACTCGAACAGCAACCAGTTTTGTCGCATGACGTGTCATGTTAGTATTGGCTGATCAGGGGGTCACGCCAAATAACAGAGCGCCGTTGTCCCGTCGACTAAAGGCGTCATTCACGTTAAATTGTGACGCTTTAGATGAGCGCATGGCATGGCTTGATGGTTGGGTGATGGACGGCGGATTTAGCAATCGCATACAATTAATATGCGCAACTTTGAGGAGAAACATCGTCCGGATCTCAAACTTCTGAATCACGCAAAGCGGACAATCTGGTGAGGAGCGGGTGGGGAGAGTACCAAACTTTTTTAAAAAAAAAGAGAGAGAGGATTGTAATAAGCAAACTCCCACAAAATCTTTATATGTTATTATTAACTTTTTTTATTATAATTTATTCTTTTTATTATTATAATAAAATTATAAAAATTTTGGCAAATATCTTGTATTTTAGGCCAGACCGGAGTGCGAAGAAGAAAAATTTTAGGAACTCGCTCAATTCAAATTTTTAAAAATAATTTATAAAAATGTGAAGAAATTAGTAAAAATGGGTTCCAGTCCTATTTTATTTTATTGATAATTCAAAAATAAGGTACATAGTCTTTATTTATAACAATGAGATCTGCTTTTACACAGTTCAGATCAGATTCCTTTCCTACCTAATTTGAATAAGTTTATCTTTTCTAAAAATAAGTATTATTAGTAAAAATTAATATGAAAAACTAAAATTCTATAAAAGATATATCTTTACTACTATATTGATTTTGCTTTCTATCACTTCGCCTAACCCTTCATGTATTGGAAGATGCACCTGAATAATATCTTTTTCAAAAAAAATATCTATTTTTTTTAAAAACAAATCATCTCAATTGGGCATGCCTCCGGAAGTTTGGTATGTGATTAAACTTTCTATATATCGAATCTTACCCGTTGATCCCATCTAGCTCTTTCCGTAATACTAAAATGATCCACATCGATTCTAATAATTCTTCTAGATCACCTAGCATCTAAACTCCTATGAGAGATACATTTTTTTTTTACCAACTCTGGTTTCTCTCTACTCCTCCTTCCTTTTATAATATAGATGCATGCGTAACATGAACAAAATAGTAGTTTATATTTACGAGTATTGTTGTTGATCAATAGTACGGGTGCAAATGGGTCAGGTTGGGTTGAGTCATAAATGACCCCGACCCAATACGATTTCTTGTTCAGGTCTTCATTTTGGACCCAGACCCAACCCAATAAAATATTGGATTGGGTCCACCGCTATAATTTTTGACCCAGTGGGTCATTCGAGTCGAGTTGGGTCCATGTATAACCCGAACCCCGTCCAAAAAAATTCGAGTCTAGTTCGAGTCAACCCTTCCATAGTTTCAGAACTTATTTGTACCCCCGCGAGCTGCAGCCCGAGGGCCCAAATAATTTTACAAATTCGGGTCATATCGGGTCAGGTCAAGTTATAGGATTGAAAATCCAAAATTATCCAAATTTCAAATGGATTGGGTTGAGTTGGGTCTGAATCCAGTAAACCGACCCAAAAAATAGAATGGGTCCAATTTTAGGACCCGACCCGGCCCACGAGTCCTCCAAAACGGATCAGGTTGAGTCTAAGCGGGTCGAGTTAGGTCGAGTCACGGGTTAACCCGACCCATTTGTAGCCTTAATCAACGGTCTATATCCTAATACTTTTAGATCTCACTTGGCAATTATGGATTGGTGCAAGTAAAACAAGGTAAGAGATGCATGCCATACACCATTCATTTCAGCTGGGTCACTCATTGAGCGCCATCTACATTGAAAAAGCATGGAGACTCTTTTTTTTTAATGATGTTATGTCAATGATAAATAATACAATGCGATGGATACAAACTCGATTACATGAATCGTGGACAGAGCGGACAAATGCCTGCATACATTTTTCATTGAATTTAAATACATTCTCATTTTTATTAAATAGAATTTCTTGTTTTTTTAATTTCTGTGAAATAGAAGAAGAAGTAGATCTTTTAGCTAAAAGTTTTGTAATTGTTTATCAGGACACAGATAGAGAAAACATATATCAATCAAGAGATTATAATCGCCTTTCGCCCATGCAAACTACACATGCTCGACGCTAGCAATAATGATTCATTAAACATGAAAAACCATGAGAGTTAAGTAAAGAAGAACCACTTTAAATCTTCTGTGTTTGTGTAATTCCAAAGGTACAGCTCTACAATAACTAAGAATTATGGTAGAAAAATTAATCTGAATAATTTGTAATGGCCACTATTTTCTTATGGTCGAAAATGTTGTTGCAACAATGATGACCGTAATAAAACAACATATATAGAGTCGAGTGGTAATGGAACAACAATGCAATTTAAGATGCGTGCAGATGTAGGTTAGCAAAGCAAAGCTTCCTTAAGACAAAAACTCATTTGTATTGGATCCAAGAAATAACCCTTAGCGGTTCTTCTCTTTAATCTAGTTTTGAGCACAAGACAATTACATAATATACACATATACTAGTTATCAAACTCCAAACACCCAAAGAGCCCTTTCACCAACCAAGACAAGCTGAGGACACCTTCATAGAGTAAGCCTTAATCTACTCACTTAAAAGAACAAAAAAGATATGCATAAAAAGAATTTAAGGAATTCAAAAAAGATTCTTGAGATGTGAAAGGGTGAGGGGTCTAAAGCATATCCATACTCTTAGACAATCTTGATTCAATGAGCTGACCTAAGTCAATATAAGACTATACCTTTGAGTCAGCCCTTTGACATCCCTAGTAGATTTGGAATCCCACAACCTATCAATTTCAAAGAATGGGGAAAAAAAACCTAACTTTAGCACATCAACGATAATATAAAGGGCATTGATCTCATACTTCATGTGCATTCATCAATTATGGACATAGAGAGAGATCAATAAATTCCATCTCCTAAAACTAATAAGGGGAAGGTGCCATTAAAGTCTAAGAACTTCATCTCTGACAAAGAGGACTGAAAACAAGAAAGCTTCCAGCACATCATAGCTGTCTCCATTTGCTACTTAACAAATGAATATGATTGTTTCCAACCTGGCAACCAGTCTCAACAAGATCAAGCATGATACCATATTTCAATTTTGCAAAGCAAGCACATGAACATCTAACCAAACAGTCTATGAAGCAACATAATGCAAGGTCTTCCTTGGCTAGAGTGTCCATTTCATGGGCTGCTCTAGGAGAAAGAGGTGCTTGGAAGAATGGAACCTATTTTCTTGTAGGAACCAAAAGAATGCTTTGATTTTGTGACATCTTATCACTGACTTGAAAAATGGATCACACCTCGAAAATTTATATTTTTTCTTTTTTAATATACAGAATAAATATGTTTTATCTTTAAGCAGTAATGCAGACAAATAACCAAAAAAAAAGGCAGGACTTTAAGTACAATGCAGGTGCTAGCGATTTCAGGACAAAAATATGATACAATTTTACAAAATAAGAACAAGTCTCTGTTTTATTCTCACAATAAACATTAATATTACTAACCAGATACAACTGGCTGATGAAGTAACCCGGATAAGCTCTGAAACTACAATTGTAATGCCTGCAATCTTGGAAGCAGAGTTGATGAACTAGAATGTTGCACTCGCTCGTCACGAAGGAGAAGGATGCTTATTGTCCCTGGTTCCCTCAACCAGGCAGCCACCATTGCACCTGGTGATACAAACCGGCCAATGTTGAACCTTTCCAAATTGAATGGGGCTCCAATTGAGTCAAGCAGCGCCCCGATGACATGACGGAGGGTGCTAGCACCAGCTATCTTGCTGTGTTTGCCCCAGCCTGTCAAGATGCTGAACAGAAACAGTGGATTTAGCAGATAAGATTGTGGTGATATTAAACTTTTTTGGTTAGGCCAAAAAAAGGCAGTGATCACCAGAAGCCAATTTTTTTCTGCTGAAATGTTTGGTATGATACTTATTAAAAAAAAAAACCTGCTTCATAGTTTGCATATCCAACAAAGTCAAAGTGAAAAATACCGTCAAATTTCATCTTATCATTTCAACATGAGTCTTGTAAACGAAGGCATTAACTGGAATATTTCTGACAATGTATACTTCAACATTCTGATTAATCTTCCAGGATATGAACCAAAGAAAAGAATAAGAAAGGTTCTCTGCTCTATGTCCTTGGAGGTAGCTAACCTGATCAGCCCTCGTATGGGCATGCATATGAACTTGATACAAGTTTCAAAGAGGTGATTCAGCCTTTCCTTGATCTAGACAAGTACCAGGAGGGGTCCAGAAATCCTAGACAACAATTTCATATACGATTGCATATGTTGAAGAATTAAATGTCAAAGACATGATATATAGTCATGCACTAATTTTGATGCCTGTGCTCTTCTTCAAGGAATCAATCTCATGATATATTCCCCTTATATTATTAAGTGCTGGTGTCATATAATAGTGTCTTAGTGCTTGGCACATTAACCTCAAGCTTGTAACCCTTCAGGTGTCATAGCTAAAAAAAGGATTTCATACCTAACAAACTCGGGTGGTTTACGCCCTGCAAAAACAATTGAGCGTACACTGAGAAGCCATGCATAAACCATGGCTTGAGCAGCACCACAAGACATCAGGTGCAGATCCAAACTGAATTCACTCCACACATTCTCCCAAACATGCCGCTGTACCCCCTCAAGCACAACCTGCTGAGCTCCTCGTTTCTGTAAAAAGAAAAACAATAATAAAATAAACAAAAAGTTAACTCTCTGAAATCCAGGGGACCTCAACCTCAACAGCACCATAACAGCTCATTCAATTCCATATGGGGAAAAATTGATCACAATGCCGCAACCTTACTGTTGCGCCAAGGCCCGACCCTATGTTCTAATACTAAACTCCAAAATGACATACAAGCTGTAAATTTACGGAGAGCTATTGAAAATAGATTAAAGAAATAACAGAAATAACTATCTTGATTCCCTTCTGTTGGTTCACCTTTATGACTAATTAAATCTATTTGAAAAAAAAAATAGAGAAATGGTGCACAAATAGTGCTAAAATCACTAATGACTACTTAAAAAGGGATATTATTTATTAACAACCGCATGATCATTAACTAAAGAGTAACAAAATATGCTTGATCACCTGACCAAAATGCCATAGCATATCAGTTAGAGCATTGTAAAAGGCAGATGATGTTGGCAGATCCATTTGCCTCAGGTCATCGAAAAGCGACTGAGCTTGCACCCAAACCTCTCTGCAGCCCATTAAAAGCCCATGTGCAACCCCATAGACAAAGTTATCAAACAACCGAAGCTGCTCCAATAACAATGATGCATCTTCAAATGAATTGCAACGACTGCAATATAAAATTCAAGCACAAAATGAACAGGGTTATAGCTCATCTAGAACAAGGATATGGAGAAGCAAGTGACCAAAAATGTGTTAGAGAAACTTTGTTAAAAAATGATGACTTGAATTCATAAGCTTGATTCTAAAGAAGCAAAATGTTTCATTCTGAACAATATACTGCATAGAATAGATAAATATGTTTCACTCACGATACAACAAAGTCCATCATTTGATCAACTGTTATTAATGGCACGAAACCAGCTTATGTATAAGGTAAAATGAAGTTGTTAACATCACCAAAATTTTTCTACATTTTTGGTGTCATATCACAATCGATATATGTTTTCTATAATTTTCAGAGACACAGAAATTGGTATTTAATTTCATACTTTTCAATTCTTTGGAGAAGGTTTAAGTGTTACATATTTGGTTATAGTTTATTTTCCATTTCAATGCTCTAACAATGTAATAAATAATATATTTTTCAGAATATCATTCCCAAAAGCTTAAACCCCTAACAATCTAAGTTGAAGATTGGTAACTTGAGGGCAAAATAGGACATCACCTGCAAGAATTCAAAATAGCCGAGAAAGTCACGACATTGGGCCTCACGCCCTGCTGTATCATCTTCTGAAACAATCCTAAGATGCAAAACAGTTCTTCAGACCTCCTCCTGACCTCTTCCGCCACAGGCCGCCCAATTCCCCTTGCTAGCTGACTGAAAGCCCTGACAATCTGGCCACCACCTCCCTCAACACCCACCATGTTACTCACAACACCATCCTCCTCAACAATGATCCTAGACTTACCAAAAGCATCAATTATAGTATTGAAAGTGACCACATTAGGCTCGATCCCTGCCCTTGTCATCTCGTCAAGCAACGACACAGCACACTCTACCAACCCATTTTTAGCCAATGTGTCAATAAAAGAGCTGTATAAAACCACATCTGCCTTCAACCCTGATCCCTTGAACTCCAAGAAGACATTTGCAGCATCTCCATACATGCCCGCCTTTGAGTAAATATCTATCAAAGTCGAGTATGTTAGCAAACTCGGGGCGACTCCCCGCTCCCTCATATCCTGAATCAAGTAAGCAACAATGTCTAACCTGCCTTGCTTCCCATACCCATTGATCAAAGAATTGTAAGTAACTGTATCCTTGTCAACTCCCATAACATCCATCTCTTCACACACTCTCGCAATCTCCCCATACCTCCCGGTCTTCACATAGATTGAGAGTAGTGTATTGTAACACACCCGATCCAACCGAATCTTCAAAGATTTCATCTTTTCATAAATCTTCAGAGCCTCATCAAATTGCTCCAATTTAGAGTATCCATCCATCAACGTACTATATGTAACGACATTCGGGCACACATTGTTTGTAGGCATATCCAACATGACCTGCACTGCAAGCTCCACATTCCCACACTTGCAGATGGCATCAATGAAGGTGTTGTAGGTGTAGATATCACGACCAATACCCAGACGGATCATTTCATCAAACATCATACGTGCATCTTCCAAGTGCCCAGCACGACTACAGGCAGCTAGAAGAGAGTTGAATGTCTTCCTATCAGGACAGAGCCCATCGTGGAGCATCTCCCGGAAGAACCCAAGCGTGAACTGGAGGTCAACGCCGCCCTTCCCACAGGCATCAATCACGGCATTGTATGATATGGTGGTGGGCCTCAGGCCGGTCGCCTTCATCGACTCGAAAACACCCGTGGCCTCAGCAGCAAGCCCACTCCTGGCATAAGCGGAGATAAGAGAGGAGTAGGCGAAGACGGTATTACCATAACCACGGGCGACGCCGATATCAAAAACCTGTCTTGCGAGCTCGGGGCGGCCCATCTTGCCGAGCCCACAAATGGCGGCCGTCAGCAGCTTCCCCTGCTCGATCCGGCTTCGCATGAGAGGCATGGCGGAGTGGAAGAACCGCAGGGCCTTCGGCGGGCACTTGTCGCGGTCGCCGAGCTCATGGAGAATGAAGCAATAGTCTTCGGGTATGGCGAGGGAGGGCCGGAAGCTGGAGAGGATAGTGGCGAGGGCCCGGTCATTGGGGGGCGACCGCAGGATCTGGGAGAGGCAATGGGCGGCGGCCGGTGAGGCGGTGCGGGCGTTGTCGGGGCAGGGTTTCGCGGACGAGAGGTTCCTCTTGGAGATGACTCGGGTGGTACGAGTCCGCCGGAATTCGGGGCTCAGCCCAGCTCTGGGGCGGGGGCAGTAGGGCAAGAAGGCTGGGTTTCGCTGCAAGATTGGGTTTTGAGGGGAGGGGGAAGGAGTGGAGGCATTGGTGGCGCCGCCGGGCGAGGTGGTGGTGGTGGTGGTGGTGGTTATGGTAGGAGTGGGCGCGGTGTTAGTAGCGGCGGCGGCGGCGGCGGCGGTGGTGGAAGAGGAGGAGTGGAGTCTATAGGGTGGTTTGTGGGGGTTTTGAAGGGGGTTTTGGGGAGTGGGTTGGGGGCTTTGTAGGGATTTGGAAGAGGTGAGGGAGTAGTGAGGGGGGGGAGTGGGAGAGGCCATGGGAGAGTTTGGGGATTATAGGATTGGAGGAAGAAGAGGGATTTGGAGGGGAAGGAGATAAGGGGGCATATGGGTGGGGAGGGGGAGAGAGAGAGAGAAAGAGAGAGGATATGGAGGGAATAGAGGATGGAGGCTAACGAACGTTATGGGATGCAGAGAAGGGAAGCGGAGAGAAGAAGATAGGAGATGGGATGGAGGGAAGGGCTTGGGAGATGAGATGAAGATAAGGTGACTAGGTGACGTGTATGCATGTATTTGGAGAGACAGAAGTTTGGAGAGAATGGGAAACTTGCGTTAAAAAACATGTATGCATGTATTTGAATTAAAGGTGGTACAATAAAAAGGAGAAATAAGGGATGAAAAATTAATAACTAATGAGCGATAGAGAGATTGGGAAAGGGGAAGGGACGAGCACGAGAGAAGAAAAATATAACACTAATTTTTTATTTTATAATATTTTCTTTAGTGCCCATTTAAAAAAAAAACTCAAAAATTTTAAACATCTTCTACCAGCCGGATCGTCAAACTCGTGATTAAAAAAATAAAAGAATACAGCATTTTCTTCCTTCCTTGCTTTGAGAATATGCTTTTTTTTTTTTTTTTTATCAGTACATATTATATGACTAGATGATAAGCCAATACATACTTCTTGATAAATTGGTACAATTTTTAAAATATAGTGTTCGTTAGTATACAATACAGATGGGTGAAGTATATATATTGTAAATAGTTAGGTAATAAACATTTTGCAAATTAGTCATTAAACTATCTAATGCATACCTCAAAGTAAATTGATACATAATTTTTAGAATATCATTTTTACTAGTACGTACTATATAGCCAGACGATATACACTCATTGACTTTCCGATATATAATACAAGTTTCTTTAATATATATAAGGCTACAAATGGGTCGGGTTGATTCGTGATCCGATACAGCCAAACTCGTTTAGACCCGATCCAATCTGATTTAAAGGACCCATGGGGTCGGGTTGGGTCAGGTTCTAAAATTAGACTCGTTCTATTTTTCGGATCGGATTTGGGGTTGCTAAATTCTGACCCGACCTATTGGATTTTTGGGATAATTTTAGGTTTCTTACTCTATGACCTAAACTGATCCAACCCAAACCCCATACACCATTAAGGCCCACAAGGGTGCTCAAAGGTTTCTAACTCTTCATTCCTTTAATCTCTTCTTGTGTTTGAAGACGAGAGGAATGAAAGAGATTGTCTTCTGTGTACAATCGAATGGCATAAATTTTATATTAAAGCTTAGGTTGATTGTATTAAATAGGAGCATTGTTCCTCTACAAAGGAAATTCAAACTAATGAAGACAAAATATAGTTAATTTTGCCATGTAGAAGAAAATAAGTTTATGATGAATCCTTTGTAGCTATTAAACTTTGTCATGTGTCATTATCAAAACTATATTCCTTATTTTGGTCCATGTATGCTTTTCTGATAGTATGTTTAGAAAAAATAGTAGGAGATAATTTTTAACAAATTCAGAAGATATCACCGCTGAGTAAAAAAGATTAGCATAGATGCAATTCTTTTATACTAAAAAAAATATTGCATATATGAACAGAATTTTTTTGGTAAAGCTAATAAGGTTGAGCCTATCATTATTAGGTTAGTTTGCATTGGCATCGATCCTTGATACTTAGGCACTTTCACTTATATAGTCTTGCATAATCTGCTTTCTATAGTTTTTACTCATTGCAAAAGAAACCAAGTATATAAAATGACAAATACAAGGATCTAACTCGGACTTGACCTAGACTCCACCCGGACTCGAATTTTTTAGGTTGGGACCGGGTTATACATGGACCCGACCCTGTCTTCTATTAGGTTGGATTTGGGTCTGAGTCCAACATCTAGTAGGCTAATGCATATCTTTAGGTAAATCAATGCATTGTTTTCGTAAAATGGTGTTCATCAATATCAGTACATAGCGCACTGTTTTCTAGCTTTATTTCGCGTAAGAAATTACATGCATACCTATCTTTAGATTCCATAAACTTTTAGATGCAAAGATTCTATAAATAATAGAGGAATTTGTATAAAAAAAAGTGGACTTAAAAAGAAAAAGAAAGATCTCACAGATAGAAGAGACAACTTGACAAAGAAGAGGATAGATAGAGAGGCTTGATGAGAAAGAAATGAGGATGTTGTGCATAATTTTCTTTCCTTCTTGGGTTTTTTTTTAAAAAATTATGAGACCAATATTTTTTTATTTTTGGTGCTCGCCCCATATTATTTTCATTCGTGACAGGACTCGAAAGAAAAAAGAAAAAAAAAAAAAAAAAGGAGATAAGAGGGCACCGAGGATGAAAAAGTATGCCCATTGGTGGGTGGAAGATTTGGAGAGGATATGACCAAAAAAAGAAAATATATATAGAGAGGGGAGAATTGGAGTCTATTGTGGGAAGAGGGAGGGATGGGTTTGGAGTTATTCGTAGCCTGTAGGTAGGTAGGTGTTGCTCCGCTGTTCTTTGGCCGAATGTTAGGAATCTTGGAAAGGAGATTCGGAATATGCACACGTAGCCTTGGTCAACCGAAGTAAGATACAAATTACCCCTTCCTCAAGCTTCCTCCCGGGGACTTCCACGCAATACCATTGATTTCCATATCCTCTTTAAATAATTGCACGTACATAGACAATATCTATGGAATGAATATGATATGACCACCGGGGTGGTAGCACACGTGGAAACTGGGCTTTGATTACACCGAGTGGCCTAAGTTCGAAACACATGGGCGTCAATTAAATATGGGGACCGGATGCTCTCTATCTGGTTTGCTCGATAGAGTCGCTATCTGGTCCGCCGGTACTGAGGTGGTGCTGGGATGGCGTACTCGCATGTGGAGTAACCCACGGGTCAGGAACTGTATGAGTAAGGATGGCTATCCCGTCTACCCGCATCGAACCTGTGAGGATCCGTGCGGGCGTGTGTTTAGTTCCATATCGGTTATTCGCTGGGTAGATCTTAGGTACTTATACATGATCAAGGAACCTAAATAATACCTTCCGGCTAGCCATTTTGGATGAGGTCTTGGGTTGTTACAAATGGTATCAGAGCGGATCCAGCCCGTAACCTATGTGGACTAGAGGACACTGCAGCACGGATTCATCGGAGCTGACCACGGGCCAATCGCGGTGTTTGTGATTAGATTTGAATAGATTTGAACCCTTAGCCTGACGAAGACGTCATGACTTGAACAGAGGGAGTATGTGAGGATCTTGGGTAGATCCTCACATCGGTTATTCGCTGGGTAGATCTTGAGTACTTATACAGGATCAAGAAATCCAAATAATACCTTCCGGCTAGCCATTTTGAGTGAGGTCCTCGATTGTTACAGAATCAGGGGGGTTGCTACGTGGGTGAGGTTCTCCTCACCCCCCTTTTCTCTTTTCCTAAGCAAAATAAATAAAAAATAAAAAATACGGCAGACATAAATTAAGAAAACCAATAAAAAATTTATTTGTTAAATAATTGCTACAACAAACTTTTTCTATGGGCCTCGTCTACCAATCCCAAAGGAAAGAGAGAAAGAAAGCAAGATATTAAAATCCATATATCATTAATAGTATAAGAATTATGTTAATGGTATATATACGCACACGTGATGAATATATATGTTTGCATATATGATTGGTAAAAAAATAAGATATATAAAGGATAATATAAGTCTTTAATGTTCATATCCAACCCCAAATTCGAACCTGTAAAAAAAAAAAAACTGGTATTGGCATGATGAATATGCTTATGCATATATCATATATGAAAAAGAATTCGGTCAGGATTGTATTGCATGATTGTTTTTTAGGTTAAGAGAGGCCAATCCCTAACCGTTCTATTTTTGGCCATTGCCGCTGAATGGAGAATTCATATAGAGATGTTGAAAGTAAGGACAAATACCTTTATATATACCTTTGGGAAAAAAAGAAAGACATGATTCGTTGCATCGATATGAAAGCATACAAAGCTGCTATATAACTCACCCACCCAAACCACTTTGTTTTTTTTTCCAACAAAGCACATGTCCATGCTCAAGTTTATCCAAGGGTGGTAATTTATCACCCGATCTATCAAATCGACCCGCTTTAAACATCTACAAGTCTGGTGTAAATGGATTTAGGTCGTAAACAGATTAACTTGTGCAAACCTGTTTATTAAGTGGATTAGGTCAAAAATTTAAACTTTTGATCCATTTAACCTATTTTAATCTATTTAATAATTAGACTAGATCGTGACCTGACCTGTTTAATCTATTTAAGATATATTTAGCATATTTAAAACTTACTTAACCCATTTCTACTCCATTTAGCTTGATTCGTTTTAACGTGTTTAATTAGTTTAAATCCACTTAACCTATTCAATATATTTAATTTGATTTAACATGTTCAGTTCATAGGTTTACCTATTTAATAAATAGGTAAGGTAAAGATCTATATTTTTGACTTATTCAATAAACTAGTCGTATTTGGATTGGCAAATTGTTGACTTAATTAGCATTTGACTATCCAACCTGATCAATTTGGATTGTCACCTACACTCTGTCTAAAGCCCACCTGAATAGATTTTAAACTGCTTCATCCTTTATCATACATTCTTCTATACAGATCTCAAGGCACTCCATCTTCTCTCATCCATCACCTACATAGATATCAAAGCACTCTACCTCTATCATGCATCTACCAACACAAAACTCAAGGCACTCAATCATTTGTCATCTATCCACCTACATAAATGCCAAAGCATTCTGTCCATTGTCATCTATCCGCCTATATATATCTCACAGTGCTTCAACCTTTATCCTGTTGGAAATCCTGGTGGTCGCATGCATATAATTTTAAAAATTTTACAGCGGAAGCATGAATTAAACTATTTAATTCCTATGCATGCTAGAGATCATATCTCTACAACA
>JAOXJJ010000001.1:2113585-2151406 GCA_025769935.1 Phoenix roebelenii
AAAACTTGTTTGAGGACTTCTCTTTACTCTATTTATTTATATTGCTATATCTGCTTGTTTAAGAAGCATGTATCTCTGGGGGGGCTGGGGGGTCAAAAATGGTTAAGCCACGAGCGCCGCGGTTGGTCATGAGCCCCTTTGGGCTCGTGAGCTGCTCGGGCTCGAGCTCGAGTTTAAACGGGCCTCATTTTGGGCTCGGGCTCGGGCTCATTTGACTAACGAGTTGAGCTCGAGCCGAGTTTTTACTGGGCCGAGCCCGAGCCGGGCCCGAGCAGCTCGGCTCGTTGACAAGGCTAATGGGACGTAATATATTGGTGGACACGATTTATCCGCATACAATGTCTATGCGTTCATCCCGTAAATTGTCTTCGGTCGTCACCGCACATTTAGCGTGATCAAATTTCCAAAGAACTTCCAAAATGTCAACCGTCTGATCATTATCTGACGGATTAAAATGCTCCGAGGGCACGGAACGTATCCTATTCCAGTCTTGGGCAGTTGGGCCTTCTCGGCATCTCCGTTGGCGCCTCATTCTCTCTTGCTTGCGATTAGATAAGGGTAGTCCGAAGGAGAGATCTCAGAGAGACGGAGAGGGGAAGAACGAAACCCTAACCCTAGGTGGGAGTGGGACAAGTGTGGATACTGTGGCCACTGCTCGCCGGCGAGGGCTGCATGAGTAGGCAGGAAGAAGACGAGCACGGCGGCGATCCCAGGTTCCTCAAGTTCCCATGGGGTTGGTTATCCTGTCCTCCTCATGCTCTACTTCTGCTCTGCCGCCGCATTCGCCTCGCCCCTCCTTCCTCTCTTCTGGAGCTCAGCTTCGCCGCCGGCTTATATCCCTCCAACGGCTGAGGCCGAGGCCCCCCGGGTGCTCGATTTGCAGGTGAGTCTCTGTCATCGAATCGATGGTTTCCGATTGTTTTATAGTTTTGAGCTGGAAAAATCGTTTATTTTTATTTTTATTTTTTGGGTTCGGGGTTGGGGTATTATGTGGAACTAGTTCTTGTACAGGATTAATGCATATCCAACCATGGTTTATGCTCCAAATTCGGTGGAACTGTAAAGTTATTAGATTCTTGTTTTTGGATAGTATGGAGGCCACTCTGATTGGGCGTCAAGGTTCCTGTGATCAAGTGAAGTTCTATAATCCGTCATTGTATTTATTTATAGGTTTTTTTGACTTACTTTGAAATGTTTCATCATTCAGTTCCCAGTTCCCAGTTCCATGTATAAGGCCTGACCCTGACGAATCGTTTGGAAGCTTGCCTCCTTATTTTGATTTAAACGTTGAAGTAGCTGCCGTTGTGTCATAATAATTTCCAATACATTAGCCCATGGATAGCTCTACTTTCATGGATCAAGAATTGGACAAGTAGTTGGAAAGTTGGAAAGAATTATGTAAAATTTGGGAAAGAACTATCAATTTATTGAATGTTTTCTTAGATGAGTTTGTAAGCAAGAATATATAGAACTGTAATAAATTGGTAGAGCAGGAGGAATAGTAGATAAAGAAGAAGATAAGGGGAAAGAAAAGAGTTTTGATTCGAGTGGCTGAAATAGGATGAGAGGAGATTATCGTATGGAGAACAAAGTTGAGAGAGTAGAAAGATGTTTTTGGCAAGAAAGGGATCGAGTGCACTCTTTTCACCAGTCAGGCTATTATATGGAACAGGGAGGCCATTCTAAAATAAAATAAAAATCTCTTTTATTTTTTTATATATTTGTGGATTTGACATTTTCTACCTGAACATCTCTTGGATTTAATTTCTAGAAAATAATGATTAGCACCTTATTGATGTATAGTACATCTGTCTGAACATGTCTGATGTTGTTCTGTATCCTTGTTGCAATAACATATGATTTCAGAGCATTTGATGGACATCTCTGGAGTTTTTTACCAGGTTGGGCAACTTCATTTCAAAGTGCTCTATCACGAATGTTGACATCGATTTTGAAAATGCGGCAACTGAGGATGAGGTCTCAGAAGACCTTCGATGCCTTCCATCCCTTCCATCAGGTTGCACCATTCCATATATACATGTCGCACCAGATATTCTTGATTCCAAACCCTTATTAGCAACGGAAGAGACCCATGTAAAATCCCATTTTAAAACATTGCCGGTATGGTGTTCTTATTTATATTCACATTAATTACATCTTTCTAAAAAATCAGAGCACATTTAGCTGATGTGATTTGCTAGTCAGTAGCTCAACACAATTCTTTCATATTTAAAATTTCACTCTTCAGGTTTTGTCTGAAAGGGAACAGGAAACACTAGCAGCCACTCCAGCTCATCCTGCAGCTTTATATGGTAGGAGAAATTTTCAGTTAAAGTAACTTATTTTATTGTTATATTTTTTATTGGCTATAAGCCCCTTCCCTACTACTTTTATCCTGGAAAGATATATTGAGAAATAGTGAAAAATCATTTAATTATAAGTTCATAACCAATACCTCAGCATCTATCTAAAATCACTTTTAATTTTCTTGAGAAGATTTAAAGTCAGGAATTGGCAAAAATTCATTTAATCATGACCAACCTTGGCATCTATATAATATTACTTTTAGAATTTCTTTGACCTTCTGTTCGGCTGTTCCTAGGCAGCAGTGATGGGTGGTATAGCTGGTATTAACTTGTGGCAGAAGTTAATACCAGATCCAGATGTACCACTCTTCACTGCCACCCTAGGAGCAGCCATATGGAAGGCCAAGGAAAAAAGGGTGAAATCTCCTCTTTTAGTAAATTTTACAGCTAAGTTCCTAAACATCATATGCATATATATAGTTATAGCTGAAACATAATAAAGTACAAGTGTACAACTCTCTATGCAATAAACATTTCCTAAGTGCACTATAGTAAATGCTCTTATTTTTCCCTCTAGCTCACCTAATATTAACTTTTATCATCATGGATATACATGACTTGTAAGTGTTCTAGTCATGCCATATGGCATCTTTTGTCACAACATTCTTGTAATATATAAAGGGTCGTTTCAGCTTTGTATGCTAGCTGCTTGGTTGGAAATTTGGTGGAACAACTGTGGAACTTTGCTTGGCCTGCTTCTGTTGCAATTCTTCATCCAAGTTTGTTGCCTGTGGCTGTTGTGGGTTTCTTCACAAAGGTATACAAGTCATTTAACTTATTTGAACTTTGAAAAGAAGGTTGTTACAAATTTCATAATACACAGCTTTCAATCTTCATCGGGGCTCCAATGGTTGGCAAACTTATGGATCATTTTCCTAGAGTTCCAGCATATCTCAGTTTAAATTTTTTCCAGGTATGCTAATTTCCTTCTAAATATTCTTGTATCTCATGCCTTTAGGTTAGCGAGCTTCCATAACTTACATGCTCTTAGTTATAATTTTTTGTTAATGTTGAGCCACTGTTTATGGTTCCTCACAAGGATAATGTGTTTGTTAACAACCTCATTCTGTCAGACAGCTGCTCAGTTATTGTCAGCTGCAATGATCATATATGCTTTCACCACCACACGCCGTATTACTACGTCTGCTGTGCTTCTCCAACCTTGGTTTATTGTACTGGTAGTAGCTGGGGCAGTAGAAAGGCTTGCAGGATTGGCATTAGGGGTTTCCATGGAGCGTGATTGGGTTGTGCTGGTAATTAGATGTTTTTACCTTCACTGCTGCCTAAATCAATATTTTTAGCTGTAATTATGTTTATGTTATGCCCTGTTTCTCTGTGAAGTTAGCAGGCACAAACAGGCCAGTTGCGCTAGCCCAAGCAAATGCCATGCTTTGTCGGATCGATCTTCTTTCTGAGGTGAAAAATTCGCTGCTGCTTATAATTAGTTAAACCAATGCTGTTATATTTTTCAAGGGCTCATCCTGCCATAGATCTTTTCAGCTCTAAATGCAATTTCTATGAAAATATTTGTTCGATGGCCATACCTCATTATATATTTAAAATGCCTTCAGACACTTAAAAGAATCGAGGCTTATGACTTTTGCCATGCATTTTGTACTCGCAGAGATTAAATTTGCCTTTACAATGTAATTATTATATGGTAAACTGCAAAAGCCCAATATTTGTATGGTTTTGCTAATTCTTTAAATGCTCGGCTTGTTTGATCTTTGTTATCATTTTGCTGCATGATGCATGGTGACAATAGTTGACATAAAGTTACTTGTTTGGTTTATTCTTTGGAAATTCCTAGGTTCACCAATTATTGCTGTCTTCTTCACCTTTTATCTAATAGATATATTTAGTATTTAGATATCAAGAATGTACCGCTTTTAATTTTTTGGGTAATTATTCACAAATGAATCTGAAAAAAGGATTTTCGTTTTGGTGACTTCCATGCATAAATGGCTTTATTTGGATTTTTTTTTAGGAATCTCTGAGTTAAGTGGCATATTCCTCATGCTTGGGGCATTTATGCTGTGAGGAAATGCTAATTATGCTGCTAGTAATTATGGTGGTGTCTTTAACTTGTCCATGCATGCTTCTTTCCATTGACACACATTTCCATATATTATTATTTAAATATGTTACTCCTCAAAATAAATTGCTGGATTGGTCTCTCAAAGAAAATTATTCATGTTCTCTCCGGCTGGTCCTCCCTGTAATATTCTGGTGGCAACAGACAATACCATATGAAATTTTGGTATCTCATTTGATATCATGTGCTGATTTTTTTTTTTAATGTTTCTTTCATAATTTGACTTGTACTTGATTTGATATCTTCCCTTCTATCATTTCCTGTCCTCCAGATTCAAAATAGTTAACTGCAGATTTGTCTTAGATGATTAATCCCTCATATATAATGTCATTTATATGCATGCCTACAGATAGCTGGTGCTTCGCTTTTTGGCATTTTATTGTCCAAACACAATCCTGTGAGCTGCTTAAAGATTGCTTGTTGTCTAATGATATGCTCGCTGCCTGTTCTGGTAAATGTTTTCTGGCTTTCTTGCATGATATTTCAATGCTACAATAGCATCCTTGGGTTCCTATTCATCACGTTTATTCTTGCAGGTTATACTGGGGCAATTAGTCAATGGGTTTTCTGGTGGTGTTCTTAATTGCTCTAGATATCCTAGTGATAAATCTGACCGAGCTAGACCTCCGCCTGATGCTGGGAAGATAGGTGAATCTAGTTAACTGAAAATGTGTGCTTTTCCAAAATACAATTAGAGATCATATTTCTAATGCTCTTTAACTTTTCAGTGAAAAATGGAATGGATGCCATCAGACAAGGCTGGAAGGAATATAAGCATCAGCCTGTTCTTCCCGCAAGTATTGCATATGTGCTTCTTTATTTCAATATAGCTCTTGCACCGGGTGCTATTATGACAGCACTCCTAATGCATCATGGTATATTTTCCCTTTTTATCATTCTGTCTTGTCCTTCTGGCTGTAATCTGGCTTGGAAATTAATCATAATTTGATGTCTCATTGTTTATTGGAATCGCTATTTCTCATGCATGATGATTTTTGTAAGAAATAAATACTTGAATTTCTGTGCATTTTCCATGTATTGTCTTGGAATTGTTGAATATCAAGGATTCAGTTTTTGATGATCAGGTTCCTAGCATTTGTCATCGTAACTGTCTGTAAAAAAGTGACCTGCTTCTAACCAAAAGCTATTTTAGCATGTTCCAGTTATGTTTTTAAAACCAGAATTCTGTTGACAGTACATGCATTCTTTGGATTGTTTTCTTAGTTATGTTTTCTTGTAGAATTGATTTGGTAAAAATTGGCGGATGTGCATTCTTGTGGCTATTATTTTCTTCATGTTATGTTTGGTCTTTTATACCTGTTTTGGTTCTTTGACCAGCAAAATCTTTATAGGTTGGATCAGCCTGGTTGGTTTCAATTCTCACCCAAAATTCATATTTACCACATTGTTTTCATGTTGTTGATGTCTAACAGGGATAAACCCATCTATTATTGGTGGATTTAGTGGATTATGTTCCATCATGGGCTTTGCCGCAACATGCATATCTGCTACTCTAGTGAAAAAGCTTGGCATTTTGAAGGTTGTTCCCACCCACCCCACATACTGTCATTTGTGATTTCAAAAAAGGCTGATTGATAACAAATAGCTTAATTTTACAGGCTGGAGCAGCTGGATTAATTTTTCAAGCCTTACTTCTAACAGCAGCTGTTGTTATGTATTGGACTGGTTCTATCTCCCAGCAAACTCCACTATTTATCTTCCTCTCTCTAATTGTGAGCGTCACAAACTTTTCTCCAGTATTTGATGTTTTTGCCACAAGCAGACTTTTCATCATTTTTAACGATAGACTAGAACCATCACATGTTTTGTGTTCTTTTTTATTTTTTAAAGTACCACCTGAATTATCTTAAATTAAAATCTTCCAGGATAATGTCATTTTATTCAATTATTTTTATTTTCTTTTTACAGGTATTATCAAGGCTGGGACATATGTCATATGATGTTGTAGGGACACAAATTCTTCAAACTGGGATTCCTGCTGCCAAAGCAAATTTGATAGGGACTACGGAAGTTTCAATTGCAAGCCTAGCCGAGTTTGTAATGTTAGGTGTTGCTATAATCGCAAATGATGTTTCCCATTTTGGTTTTCTGGCCATGCTTTCTGTTTCCTCGGTAGCTGGGGCTGCATGGATGTTCTGTCAATGGGTAGCTAATCCAACTGACGAGCAGAGGAAACTCTTCACCTTTGATCCTCAGACTTAATGCACAGTAAGGTCTTCCATGCTCTTGGTATTGCTGTGTTAGCTTTTATCTCTTTTTACTTGTATTAATTCATGAATATTGAAAAAAAAATGACTTGGCATATAACTCACCAAGCTCTCTTTTGCATTGATGTTAAACTCATGTTAAGGGAACTCTTACTTCTTAAATTTAAGAAATGGTAAGCTGCCATTAATAAGAAAAGGGATGTTGGCTTTCTCCATGCATTAAGAAGTAGCAGTTGTTGATGCCATTAGAATATGCTTGCAAAAAAATTCTGACATGTTGATTGGTTTTAACTCACCAAATTTCTACATTAAAAAATGTTCCAGCCGAAGTTAGTACCAAAAGGAGGTTATTTGTTAATAACGTATGACAATGTTCGTAACTTGTTAAAGAGGATATGAATGTCACCCAACTGCAAAACTGCAGAGCCCTGATAATCTGGTCATCTTTCAGTATCCAAGTTATTATGGAGATGCATGTGACTGTCTCATTATAAATCACTAATAGCTTATAAAGATTTTTGGAACTCATAGTTGATGAGGATGCTGTGTCTTCCAACTTAGCTTTGATAATCTGGCCATCTTTTAGTATCTAAGTTACTAAGCAGATGCATTATCTCATCGGGAATCACCAATATACATACGTACATACATAATATTTATGTATGTAGAAAACAGAGAAGGGTCAACGTGACCCACCCCGTGATTTCCTTAGGAATTTGACATCAAAGATTATAAGAGAGAGAAGTAGAGAAGAAGATAAAAAAGTACAGGCCAGTGAAGAAGGAAGTAGAAGAGATGAGGGAAGAGGGAAGATGGTGGCAGTGAGAGATGAAATGGCCGAGGATGTCGTTTTTTTGGAAGGAGCTTCACTGATGCCCGCCAATGGTGTACCAGACAGGTCGAATCTTTGACACTTGTTTGGCTGGCAGCAGAGGTCCATTGGATGAAGAGGCCACAGACTGTAGGAAGCGAGCTGGTGGCAACTGCAAGATTTATTTCTGCTGTTTCTGTCATTCTAATGGCGCCCTTAGAATGCATTGAGAAAGTTGCTCCAGCACCCCCCTTCTTTCAAACTCTTGCCTTTTCAGACATAGTTTAGAGCATATGTTACTGCTTGATAAGTTGCTCCGGCATCCAAATAGGGCCTTAGTGTCAAAATTATTATGCATCTGTAGCTATCTCATTGGGAATCATCAAAACAGGTCATTTTAGTTTGGGCTGCAATTCCTTTTTATCGGCTTATATACTTTGATGATCTAGTATTCATTTTCTGACTTACATTTATGACTACCAAAAGTTGACTACCTTCATGGATGCTTGTGGCCTCACTGCATGCAGAGTGGCAGATTTTAGATATTTGACCAAGAGGATGCCTGTCATGCTAGTTGCCTATGATGCCAAAGGTGTGTCAGGCTAATCTGAGAACCATTGTTGCTTCAGCTGGGGACTTAAATGGATAGCTATCACTCCAGTGGTTGTTCTCACAGTTGCTATGGAAGTTTCTAACTGCACCAAAGTTTCTAATATAGATGTAAAACCAAACCTACATGCATATCACAACATTTTAATTGGATCTCCAATTCAAAAATTATAGTCTTCATACAATTATATGTATCACCATTTTTGTAAACTAAAGTTGTGGAAACAAATGCGATGCAATAGTGTGTTTCAAATTCTTTATCTGTACAGTAGTCTGTTTTGAACAAGCTCTCTGTAAGGCATGCTTGTGCCTCGTGTTTTCAGGTAGACCAATCATTGGGATACATGCGATCCCCTTCGAGCCAACATATCCTTGACGATTACAGAGAGCCAACCACATGAAAATTTTTGTTTTCTCCAGAGCACCTGACTTCCATAATGCTTTCATATTAATCACAATGCTGGATTTGTAACATGACAGAAAGAGAATTTGTATTCTGCTGCTGCTGCTTTTTTTATCTCGTGAAACTTTGAGGAGCAAGTAACCATGAAGTCAGCCTCTACCTTCTATACCAGCACTACAAGAAATTGTGAAAAATCCAGAACTGAATTTGTTGGACGAGAACTATAAATTAGCAATATGCAAAAGAATAAAGCTGTGACAAATATTCAGCTATGTTTCTTCCACATATTTCCTTCCACTCAAGAAGTATTCCTGTCATCCTTTGACGGCGTTATGAAGAAACAAGAATCTGTAATGGTTTGTAATCACTTTTGGATGCTACGGTACTTAGTAGGAATACTATTTTTCAATGAACTAACCACTAATGATGCTTCATGAGAATCTGACGAACTTTACAACAAAAGGTTACAGACATTGTGTTAAAAGTAAATCAGGATAAAAAATATTAGACACAGACTTAGTAGAACTTTGCTGAGTATACATGAATAATAGATGCCAATAGGACTTGGGATCGGAATGTCTGAATTCGTTTGTACCATTAAATACATGTTGCCATCAGCTTCAAGAGCCTGACAGTGCAGGAAAAAATTGGACAAGTATCAAAAAGAAAATACAAACCACCGAAGATTTTCTAATACGCCCAGTAAAATCATCCACATAAACTGGTCGAAGATAAATCTTGATTTATCCAAGCAATATATAGACATATTCTTATCATCCCACTGGATTCATGAGCTGGGAGAACACAATGGAAACATATTACCGCCCTGTTGGATTGATGAGCTGAGAGAACACTACACTGTCATTTAGGCCATCAGATTCATCGCTCACACCGCTCCTTCCACCAAGACTTTCAGTATGGCTGCCGCCACCGAAGCTGCTGCTGCTGGTAACTGAATTACAGTCCGCGCCGATTCCGGTCGGCATCGGTTTCCCTCCTTCATAATGTTCTTGTAACTGAAGAGCAAACTCTAGATTCCACAACACATCCCCCATGGTAGGCCTATCAATGCCTTGATCAGAGAGGCACTTCTCTGCTGTATCTGCAAACTTCTTCAAGCATTCTGGATCTATCTTTCCTTCAAGAACTGGATCAATAATATCCTCCAGAAATCCCTTCTTCTTGCAGTGCAAAGCCCAGTCAGCGAGACTCACCTGCTCCCTTGGAAGGCTTGGATTCAGTGCTGGCCTTGCACATAAGACCTCAAAAAGAACCACCCCGAAGGAGTACACATCAGACTTATCCGTTAGCTGCTGCCTCCTGAAGTACTCAGGATCCAAGTACCCGAAGCTACCTTTCACCACCGTGCTGACATGAGTCTGATTCATCGTCGGCCCGGTCTTCGACAGCCCAAAATCAGAGACCTTGGCGACCCACTTCTCGTCTAAAAGAATGTTGGTCGTCTTCACATCCCTGTGGATAATTGGATACTTAGCTCCTGTGTGCAAGTAGTGCAGCCCCCTTGCAGATCCTATACAAATCTCCAGCCTCTGCCGCCATGAGAGCGGAGGCTTCCCGCTCTTGTACAGGTGCTCCCTCAGCGTTCCATGAGCCATGTAGTCGTAGACCAGGATCATCTCGCCGTCATCCTCACAGTACCCGATGAGCGAGACCAGATGCTTGTGCCTTAAGAAAATATAAAATATATAAATAAATCTATCATAAATTTTACCTTTTGGAATAAGTGATGATTTTAAATTGGTATCAAAGTAGAGATTCTGAGTTCGAACTTTGTCTCGAGACTCTTTAATTTTATTATTAAAAAATTTTAATTCTATAAACTTAAGATTTTGGGATAAGGGGCGATTGTAACATGCCTGAGCTTCGAAAGCATCTCGATCTCGGTCTGGAACTCGTGAACGCCTTGCTCGGACGACGGGTTCGATCTTTTGACCGCCACTTTCATCCCCCCGTCGATGACTCCTTTGTAGACCTTCCCGAAACCTCCGACGCCGATGACCAGCGACTCTTCGAAGTTCTTGGTGGCCTGCTTGATCTCGGCGAATGAGAAATGCCGGCATAGGCCTGCTGCAATCGTCGACAGATGGCTCGAAGCATAGCTCTTCCCGGAGATCGTCGATGTGTGAGAGTTTCCGTAGAGTGGCAACCAACCTGAGCCGCCCGTAGAGCCGCCCCCGTCGATCCTCTTCTTGCGCTGATACACCGCGAAGCAGATGGCGGCGAGCACCCCGATCGCCGCAGCGCCGCCGGCTGCCCCGCCGATCATCTTCGTCGTGGTCGATGAGTCCTTCCCGAACTCACGATCTTGCTCCCCTTTCGCCATGGACATCGGTGACGGCTCCGGATTCGGCCCCGCCAGGTTTCCCGCGTTGCTCAATTTGAAAATCTCCAAGCCGTTCAAGATGGAGTCGTAGTACTCAGGCTTGGACGCCACCGAGGGATGCAGCGCCACCCACAGCTGCTTGTCCCCAGGTCCGCCGGCGACGGCCACAGCGTAGTCCTTGTAAACCGGCACGCCCTTCTCCGACGTCCATGCGAGAACGTCGGCGGCGGCAGTCGCCGTCTGGTTGTCGACAAATATATCGAACACCCTCTGATTGAGCTTGTCCAATTGAAGCTCGCAGAAATGCAGCCTGACGACATAGGTGAAGTTCCCATCCACTTGGAAGACCCAAGAAAGGTTGTAGTTCAGGTTGATGGCGTTATCGGCCCCCATCGACCTCGCCGTCCGGTAGACATCGAGGGGAGCAATGTACTTCGAATCATCCGACGGGTACTTGATCTGGAGATCCTTTTCGGCGGCGAAGGAGATGCCGAAACCCGCACCGTATATGTACGGCGAGTCGTCGTACCAAGTCCGGCTAAGCCCGGAATCATTGCTCGCCGGAATGTACTGCCCACCGACATTCAATCTGTACATCACTTCGAGCGCGGATCTGCCGACATCCACGGTCGAATCGGAGAAGCCGACCAAGTCGGCAGGCTCGGAATAGATGTCGGGCATCGAAACGATCTCGATTCCGTTGACGAAGGCGTATGAGTTCTGGTGCTTGTCGGAGGGTGCGAAGGTGAGGCTGAGAACTCCATCGGAGGAAGGCGGGATCGAGAATTCTTTGACAATGTAGGCTTGCGTCAGTGCCTGCGCGGTGACGTGCGCGCTGAAGTTCCGGAGGAGAGTGATCCCACCGGAGACGGTGACGGAGAAGTAGGCATCCTCCGGGTTAAGGTTGTTGTAGGTGGATGGATAGAAATGGAGGCGAATCCAATGGCGGTCCTTGTCGGAAACGGCGAACTTATACGTGGACTCCGATGTGAAGATCCGGGCGGTCATGTAAGGGACCGGGGACAGGAGGGACGGATCCTGGAATGCGGCCTGCGCCGCGGCGGAATTGCCGGAGGGGCGGAGTTTGGAGCCGTTGTCGGCGGCCCATTTCCGGTTGTCGGCGTCGGTGCCGTCGGCGGAGGAGCCGCAGTTCAGGAGGATGGAGTCGGTGGGAGTGTAGGTACCCGGAAGCGGGGCGGAAAGAACAGAGAGGAGGAGGGAGAAGGAGGAGAGAGCGAGCAAGGAAATATGCATGGATTTCATGGCGTACAGGAAAACAAGGAAACGATGGGGGTTCAAAGTTTTCCTGTACGCCGGCGAGGGCTCTTTTTTGGGAATTGGGATTGGACTAAGCCATGGATTGGGTGAGAATGGAGGAGAGGGAAGAGCTCTTTTTTTTTTTTTTGGTTTGTTATTTTTCTTTTTCTTTGCAGTGCTTTTATCGTTGAGAGATTTGAGGGGAGGAGAGTGAAAAACGGATGGCTTCGGTTTGTATTGAATGGCGAGAAATGCTTCATTCAAGAGACCGTGGAAAAAAACGGTTTGTGCATCCATTTGTCCGAACACCAGAATTTGCAACAATGGTGTGGTATTTGGTTCAAAATTTGGGCAGTTCTCCAATGTTTTAAGGCATGTTATGGTCGTTTGGAGAACTAGGAAGCAGAAAAAGCAACAGCCAAGAAGCCAAAATCTAGGTTGTGTTCAGTTGAATGTACCTGAATCATTGTATCTTGCTAGGGTGGTGCCAATTTGGGTAAGTTAGGTTCGGCAAAATTATAGTTATATGAATCAATTCAATGGTAAAAGTTTTTTAAATTTGTTTAAATGCATTTTAGACGGGGTCAATTTAGGTTAGGTCGAGCATGATTATAATCTAAATGGTTATATTTTGGGGTTAGCTAGATTGAAGGGAAGCCTATTGTTTCGTTGGAATTCAAGTTGGATTTAAGTTGACTCAAGTCTTCAAAATTTGGAAATTGAAGACACGATGTTAACATTTTATTTTATGAAATTACAACCTAAGGTAAATATTATATTGGCCCAACTGAGCCTAGACTATGAATTGGGTTGGGCTGCGATCGCGAACTTGGCCCGTTACATGCCAACCTTGCAGTCTGATAAATCTCCCAAATAGTGGAACAACTATTCTAATTTTGGAAGTAAGAGATCAGCGGAAAGGGAGGAGAAGTCTTTTCAATAAAAATATGTTGAAGGTAATTTTAAACTTAATGTCGGCACCTGCATTACCGAATACTGAGAAAACTGTGTCCCAATTCCTATCTCGGTAATCTTAAACCTAACGCCGGCAACTCAAGAAAACAGTGTCGGCATCTCTCTTTCCCTTCCCCCAACCCCACTCCCAATGTAGAGACCTGGAATGTGTGCTCAATCCTTAGCAAAGCAGGATGTTTAAAACATCCAGGCAATATTCTTGCTCTTATTCCATGACACTTGGGAAGGGGTGAACTGTTCACCTAATAACCACTAATCTTCCCTTAGAAATTTATTGATTGATACTTTGATATTATCAGATGGAGTCATCTCGATATGTTAAAAATTAGAGAAATGAAAATTCATCTCAGCAATGTCATGATGTTAATAAGTAATATTTGTTTGTTTAAAGATCATAACAACATCAAGCATCCTTGTATCTTATATCAGCACAGGAAATGTATAATATCATTCATGCATGCAATGCTTTTTCTGAACTACCTTGTGCTTGTGTTGGACACTTAGGTGTGATCAGAAGAGTAAGAGAAATGTGAGTGGTTGGGTGTGAGAGAATTTGGAAGAAAGAAAGAGAGCCTTCTTGAGAAGATATAGGGTGAATAATCTTGCCACCTCTTGGTTCATAGCTGAAGGAGGAGATGGGACACAAAGGAAAAGAGGGACCACAATTCTCTTTTTCCATGGAGATTAAGGTCCAGCTGCTTAATTATCTTTATAGCAGTACAAGTCTTCAGGAAAGTTGATGATATAACCAGTTTGGTTGGAAGTCCACAAAATGAAACTATAGCAATCTTCGTGTTAGAGAGTGCAGGGCCCTGCTCTATGAGGGCAAGTAAATATCAGAAGTCTTTATATAAATGCAAGAATCTATTGGGAGGCATCCATTGTATATGTAGACATTAAAAACTAATACTTCATAGTATGGCTGGAAGCCCCAAAAATTATATTGTAATTTTTTTAGTGTAGATAATATTAACAAATGTTAAGATTATTAGTTATTAAACATGGAAGAATTTTGTTCCTTAATAGTTATTTCATCATGTTAGTATGGCCATGGATTGAGTCCACTTTGATTCTATTTGTAGTGTTTCAGGACCTTACCCAAAAAGACTAGCTTAAAAATGTTATTTGAGTTTCTTGACCTTCATAAGCATTTAGAATCTTTCTGGTGCATAACCGATGTAAGATTAAATACACATCTGCAAGAATCTTTATAGCTTTGAAGTGCATTCTTTTCATTTTGAATGTGTACATAGATTGCACGTGATCGACCAACATGCAAAAGCTATGCCAAATATTGTATGAAGGTTTTTATTGACTTAGATGAGACTGATTCATGATTATTCATTTGTTCTAAGCTAGTGGCATATGGTAGTAAGAGAAAGATGCTGAATATTATCAATAAACTTATTGTTATTACGAGTACTATCATTATTACTTGTTACGGCTACCATTATTATTATTGTTAAAGCGTAGTACCTTGCCTTTTATAGTTTGCATATGATCGAGCAAGTCACTCCACGCATAAGTTGACCACCTTCTCCCCCATTCCAACATGTACATTTTTTTTGAGCAGGGTATCAAAAATTGATAAGAAAATCTTAGAGCAGTATGGCAAAGGTGGACTCTATATTTGGTCCAATGGGAAGGAAAGGGACCTTGGCATACAATCCTCATATCCGTGACACACACAGATACACACAGAGAGAGAAACAAAGAGAGTCCAAAAAATTATTCTAATGTCTGGCTTGGTAGTGCTCTATCCACATCCTGCAATGCAAGATCTCCTTATGACAGTTTGTTCAACATCGGTTTTCCTTAGAAAGTAGATACCGGGGGAGAGTTTGCACCATCCAAGGAGTGGTTATTGGTTAGACCAGGGTCACCGCTCAGCTTGTGGACCAGTCCAACTATACAACAACACACAAAATGGTAGACAAAAAGGAAAAGAGAGTGATACATGCGCATTTGTGCGTGTTGCTTCATGATTGGATGGATCCACCAACTCAGCAATGGACCTGGTCTGACTAAAAAGTACACTATTCCATGCCTCAACATGTGAAAAGGCCATCCATTGGCTGAAGCTGCACTGATAGACCTCACGGACCACCACTTGAAGCCGACCGAAATCTTCAAATGCTAGGTTTTTCTGCCATTGAAGTCTATGCCAAGGATAGAGAAGCACTTGTTCGCTCATCGAGAATAGGTTTCCAGTAGAGTATGGTTCTAGTCACCATTATCCCACATGAAGGACCAAATGCCACTGCTTCTATCCTAGATGTTGTATATTGTAAGGATAGGAAAACAAGAGATGCATAAATTGACAATCCGAAGATCATTCAAAATATCAATAATATACATAATGGAAAGGAAACATGAAACAACCTCCCTAAGTAAGGGACCAAAGAAGCATATCGCTGACCTACCCTAGATTTTGTAGTGGTGAGAGTCTTGTGCATCAAGATGTGCCTTACCCAAAGGAAAGAAGCTTGGTCTACTTGGAGTATAAGCATTACAGCCGGTGGTATTAATTGGATCAGATTTGTTTTTTACCATATTTGAGATATGTAACTAGACTTGTGGGTCGAATTTTGATATGCCTAATCATGGTTGAGCACTACAATATTTTTATCACACTCAAGCCGAATGCAATGGTGCTTATCCATCTGATGCTATCACATGTGAGACAAAGATATGCTAGTTATTCTAATAAATAAGCTGATGCTTTTTTTTTTATTGTTTGTTTGAATTTTTTTCATGTGTCAACTAATAATTTAAAAGACTTATGTACAATATTAACGTCTGATAGGAAGTTTCCTGCAAAAAGATAGTTGAGATCGGAATTCCAATTAATTTTACATATACACCCCTCCCGTTCCCTACTCGGTTCTGAAACGAGGGGTGAGGGTATAGGGTTGAGTTCTCCCTCGCATCCTAATGGCGCCGGAAAGAGGCAACCCCGCTCCGACCTCCTCCTCCGCTCCACCCCCTCCTCCTCGAATCCTAAACGTTCAAAAATTCGCGGAATCGCGGGGCCCCGAGCTCGAAGCCCTCCACGCGATCGTCTCCAACCGGCTGGGCGACGACTTCCGGATACGAAGGAGCAAGAGGCGGCGCACCACCGGGCACAAGGTCACCAGGAACCGGCGCGTGAAGCGGCGGAAGGTTGGGGACGGAGACGGGGACGGCGGCGTGCCGGAGGGCACGAGTGCGGAGGATGATCGGAAGAAGAAGGTGTCCCGGAGGACTCGCCGGAGATTTGAGTTCCAGAAGAATCCGGCGTCGGGGTTCTGTACGTCAGGGGACGGGACGAGGAGGCTCAGGACTCACTTATGGCATGCGAAGCGGTTCGCCATGGTCAAGCAGTGGGGTTTTTATCTTCCTCTAGGACTTCATGGAAGGTAAAAATCTTCTTTTGTTTCTATGGTTTTGTTTCCTCATCACGGATAGGGAAGTAGAGAATTTGGAAGTTCTTGAAGCAAAGGTTGTATCTTTGTGGGTTTTTTCAAGAAAATATGCGAGGGAGAGAACGTCGACCTACGGATTTTGGTTTTAGGTGAATATATCATCGGTCGTCTTACAATGTGGTTGGATCTTTAGATATTAAGGATCTTTGATGTTTTTGTGCTTGGATGATGATCTAAAGGGTTGATAAATAGGCATCAAGGGAAAATGGAAATTTTATTTCACGGGATTGATTGGTTGAGGTCTTTTAAATAAGTTCCAGAAAAGAAAGTGGTCTGAAGAATTGTTCATTAAGTCTTTTTCCTGTTGCAGTTCAACTTTCTACTTGTTCTTTATCTCTAGCACATATGACTTTTCTCATAAATAACGAAGTATTAGGTACTGTCTATAAATGCCATTATTGCTCTGCTGGAAAATAATTAAATCAAGCAATGTGTAACAACCTAGGACCTCACTCAAAATAGCTAGTCGGAAGTTATTATTTGGGTTCCTTGATCCTGTATAAGTATTCAAGATCTATCCAGCGAATAACCGATATGGGACTAAACACACGCCCGCACGGGTCCTCATACAATGCCTGGCTGTATTGTCAGAACTTGGTATAAGAAGACATAAGATGACATAAAATCTTCCTGATAGATGCGCTAAAGAACCAAATATGTTCCATGGAAATCTCCCTTTCTAATATATGCTTTGGTTTCCTGTTTTAAAGGCAACTGGTTAAGACAAATTTCTTAGTGAAGCTCATGGGCTGAAAGTTTTGGAGTGGAAGGTTATGGCTTGCACAACTATAGCAGTTTGCAGAAAAGGCTATAATAGAATACTAGGAGAACTTGTGGCTAGTGACTAGAAAGGAATTTCAAATTAGTATTTCTACAATGTTTAAAGTATGCATTTATGCAGTAGGAGATGTATGCGCACAGACTTCCTGTGGGTTGATTAGGGTGTATCCAGTGATAATAGGCCTCTGCTATTGATCATCTTCAAGCATCTGCTGTTCTACTATATGCACGAAAAATTTATCCATAGGAGACCCATAGATGCATGTTCTTTGCAAGCGATATAAGTGGAAATATGGTAATGGAAAGTAATGGTTTATTGAAACAAAGTATGCATGTGTCAACTCAAAAGGAACATTATTTTTTGGGGAGGGGTTGTCAAGGTTGTTCTCTGTACGTAGAAATAAGGTTTCGCAAACAAAATCACATTCTCTACCTTGGTTCTGTTTTTTGCAAGAGGATGGAGGTATAGGTGAATGCCTGTAATGGGGATCAGGGAAGGTGGAAGAACTGGAGGTACAGACTGTCAAATGTCATTGGGATTTGATATATACTATATAAACCAGTTAGAAGAACTGCATTATTTGTATCACTGTCAAGTTTAGGACCTATAATCACTCTAATAGAGGGAAGAAATATTTGTAGTACAACTGGAAATGGCTGAATATATAACTAGAGGAGTGCTAGGAATTCATAGTGGTGCCAGCGGAGGGTAAAGTGAGGAAGAAATGTCTGAGATAGTTTCAAGGTGTTCAAAATAAGTCTGAGACCAACATGGTTTACATGGTCAGAAATGAGGAGAAAGAACCCACGAAGATTTGGATGAAGGTGGTTATACCTGGTTTGAAGTAGTTTTCTATTTCAGACATCTTTGCATTTTGGATGGGTGTCAGTGGCAAAGTATGTTGGTTTTCAATTGATGTGATTTTTTTTCCCGTGCTAACACAGCTAAAGAAATGTCATGCTATGTTATCCAGATACATACATACATATATACATCCATATATTTGTCAGACAATTTAATTGGTTATTACTTTGTTTACTTGTTGGTGATATACAGAGTTTTAGGAGTTGAGCATAGTTGCTTGATAAACATTATCATGTTTACTTTGTAACATTTTGATTTTAACATTACGCAGAGGAAGAGGTTCAAGGGCCATTTTGAAGTGGTTAAAATATGGGGCACTAGTACATGATGCATCCTACAGCCTTCCAATCCAACTAGAGGGGCCAGAGGCAGGCACTTCCCTTTTTTTTTTGGCCAACATAATTTGTTAGGTTCACAACCTCTTGTTATAACTTTTATTCAAATTCAGGATCTTATAATGATGATCTGTTTTAGAAACTAAGATATAATTCATTTGACATTGTGTCTTGTGTCAACTGAATATTACAAGGAAACACTGCCATAATCCCATGGGTTGTAACTTATTTTTGTGTTTCAGGATTCAATACTGGCTATTTTGAGAATGGTTTTACTGCCATCACCTTCAGGACCCACTGATGTTTCAGAACAACATTCACAGTTGGTAATTCATGGAGTATGCTATGCATATGCTATGGTAGGTTGTTAGATCATGGAGAATAGTTGGCTCTCTCTATGTTAAGAGGGTAATATTGATACATCTGTAACTTTTCCTCTCTGTTCAGCTTTATCATGTTGGAAATCCTCTTTCCCATTTTATTGCTCCGGTGATTTATATGTGGCGGCCATTCTTAAGTGATGATCGTAATAGTGTTCAACAAGATGATGTTTCAAATGGCTGTTGCAACTCTGGTAAAAATGGAAGCAATACATCACCCAGACAGTTATGGATATGGTTACATGCCGCAGCTTTTAATGAAGGATTCAATGCACTGAGATTTGCATCTCAAAAGCAGGTAGCACCAAGTTCCTCCTTTTTCTGCTACAAGATACAGTTATATCTTTTATATAATCAATATCATTGCAGTATGTCTTTGCTGGTTACTTGTCACTCTTTCTTGCTTGATGTCTACTTTTTTTTTTATTTGGCAAGAAAGACAATGTAAATCTATCTAGTGGAAAACATTATCATAAGGAAAAATAATCTGATACATTTAACTCAAATGGTACTGTATGGAGGAGATATATTCCCTGTTGTATCTTTTAGTTGAACCTCAATTTCTATATTAATTTTGATCTACATAGTACCACAAAGAGGTTAAACCTTATTCCATGTCATTAGTTTCATGTTCATGACTGCCACACAGAAGTATGTATGTCCTCTCTCTTTCTTGCAGTTGCACTTCAGAATTAAGGTCTGTTGTTTTTCTGGAATAAGTTGGAGGAGGACACAAGGACAGAGTAGTTCCTTTTTGATATGTGTGCATGCTTTTCTTATATCTATGTGCGCTATTTGTATGAAAAATAAGTTCCATCCCTATTCATTCAGCCTTTTCATTTTCTGTTCTTCTAGTGCGATCTTTAAGTAACTTATCTGGCGGGAATTCCTGTCATTTTCTCCAAAGAAAAACTTAATTTCTTTTATACTTCATTAGAAATATGCTATAAGAAAAAGATGTGTCAAGATGCTAGTTGATTCACAAATTTCTACCATTTTCATTTTTAATTTTTATTTTTTTAAACTTAACTGTGAATTTTTGGTTTTGTTCTTTTCCTTTGTCTCATACAGCTGACCATGGGTAAAATATATATAATTGCTTCTGTTTATTCCCTCACTTTAGATGAGTCCATGATTCTTTTCCCTTCTTTTCTCAATATGTTGTTATGCTTTAATTAATTCGGAATGACTTGGGAAATCTTTTTCTTGTTTAATGTTTTTTCTTTGTTATCTGCTTTTACATTATTTTTTTTTAGCATTGAAGAAATGAAGAGAATGCAGCACCTAGCTGTTTCCCCTTAGTTTTTAGGTTTTATTTTGTTTTCATATTTATATTTGCAATATTTTTTTTATACTAAATAATTTCTCAGCTCATTCAATTTTTCTGTTTTTTATTTTCTTTATATTTTTGACTCTTTTCTCTAAATATGTCTAATAATGGGGTCAAGGACAAGGGTTAAAAGTTGGGTACTGGGCCTCGAACCTGTTTGCTATTGGGATGGTATGGTACTGAGTCAGAGTAGTACGATCAAGACATACAAAATAGCCAATAACAACAAGTAGAGAAGACAAATGAAAAATTGCTACCCATTTTTGCCCCTACCGTTCCAGCAAGTCTTGAGTGTGAGGATGCAACCGGGAGCCCTAGTTTAAGAAAACTAGTATTCCTTAAGTGCCCTAGGCCTTGGTTTCCTCACTTTAGATGGGTAAAATATATATAATTGCTTCTGGTTATTCCCTCACTTTAGATGAGTCCATAATTCCCTCAATATGTTGTTATGCTTTAATTAATTCGGAATGACTTGGGAAATCTTTTCCTTGTTTAATGTTTTTTCTTTCTTATCTGCTTTTACATTATAATTTTTTAGCATTGAAGAAATGAAGAGAATGCAGCACCTAGCTGTTTCCCCTTAGTTTTTAGGTTTTATTTTGTTTTCATATTTTTATTTGCAATATTTTTTTTACACTAAATAATTTCTCAGCTCATTTAATTTTTCTGTTTTTTATTTTCTTTATATTTGTGACTCTTTTCTCTAAATATGTCTAATAATGGAGTCAAGGACAAGGGTTAAAAGTTGGGTACTAGGCCTCGAACCTGTTTGCTATGGGATGGTATGGTACCGAGTCAGAGTAGTACGATGTACGATTCAAGACATACAAAATAGCCAATAACAACAAGTAGAGAAGAAAAAATGAAAATCTGCTACCCATTTTGCCCCTACTGTCCCAGCAAGTATTGAGTGTGAGGATGCAACCGGGAGCCCGAGCCCTAGTTCAAGAAAGTAGTATTCCTCAAGTGCCCCGGGCCTCGGTTTCTTGTTGGAAACAGTGCCATCCCATTCCAACAGGACTTAAGTCCTTGGTCAAGGAGTTATTATCATATTTTTACTTCTAGGGAAAGTGGTGAATACCACTTTTATCTTCTTTTCTTCCCTACTAATTATGTATATTTAGCGCTTTTATTTTTTCTCTCTTGTTTTTTTATATAGTATTTTCTTGAAAGATACAAAAGAACAATCTTCCTTAACCCTCTTCTTATAGTTTACCACTTTATGTACCTTTTTTTGGGATTAATTTATGTTGTCAAAGTTTTTATATCAAGAAGATTTTTTTTTTTTTTTAGCTTCTATCGAACATAACAAGGTGAAAATGTGGTTCCCCTGTTGTTTACATTTTTCTTCTAATATCTACTTTTTCTCTCTTCCTATAATTTTTTTTGAAGACAAATAAAAAACAGAATCTTGATGCTATTTTTTATTCTATTTCTTCTTTTTGATTGTTTTTGATTATTTGCTTTATCTTTTAATTTTTAGAAATCTTTTGTTAGCTTTTTATTATGTTTAGCAAATTTCTTTTAGTTTTAGTGTTAAATGTTTCTAGCAATAGAGGAAGAAACAGTATTTGTTTTATTTCATTGCATCATGCTGTCTTGCCATTGATTCTTTTTCTTAGTTAATATTTAGTGTTATATGTTTTATTGTTTTCTTCTAATTTATTTTTTAAATAGAACTGTTTATTTATTTTTATCTCATTACCTGTATTTGGCGATATCCATGGTTCGATTCTTCCACTTTTCTGTTTTAGTTTACGAAATTCTAAAGAAGGACCAAAGGATATATGGTAGCCAAGTAACTACCAAATATTTAAGAATTAGTTATGAACTAAAGGTATACAGCAAGCACCATTAGATTGGTTTCCTTTGATTCCCCTCTGTCTTATTATTTTTAAGATAAAACTTGAATTTCCAATTGACATGTGGAAGGAAAGTGTTTTGGAGGTTTTGTTACAGAAATGACAATCAACCCACCATTAAATTTTGCTGGTAAAATTTTATTTAAATTTGTGCAATTGAAACCTACATTTTTGATTGAGTCTTTACACTTATTCTGATTTTCATCGATAAGAAGCTAACATATTGAATTTTCTTTCTAGGTATTTTTCTTTCATCAGGAATTTGACATGCCCTTTTCCTAGTGGAGATAAACAAACAAGTTCTTTGGTAGCTTAAATCTAGAGTCAAATAAGAAGATAGAGTTTTCCATTTTTGCGAGCCTTTATAAAGTAGCTTACCTGACTGGACCGAAGTGGGCTTCTATACTCACGAACATGAAATCAATTTGAAGGTTGTAAAGTGGAGGCTAGCTTCTCATAGGTTAGCAAACAATAGAAACCATGGAGATCCTAGACTTTGAGGGGAAAAAAGAAGAGCTAACAAAATGTTTGCTTCTAAAAATTGTGAACATGTGCTATCTTTATAAATAATGTTAAAGAATTGATGTAAGAGATTAGACAAGAGAGGGTATCTGATTCTTTTATTACATGCTATGTGGTTAGTGGCTCTAGTAACAAATAACTGCATCCCTTTAAGGGGGTCTAGCAATTTTTTTTTTCCATATAGAATGGGGCATGTAAGCTCCTGATATTATTGCTGCTAAAGATGACCTATGAGTGTGCAAATTGAAATTATAATATGCAGTGTTGACATCTCACACTTTTCTTGCAAGTATGTGTGCTCTGTGAGTTTCTTAACCTCATGTCATAATCTTTATTTTAAGCATTTATGCTACGTAGAAAGAACTGGATTGGCTTGTACCTGGAAAAATAGCCATTTAAGTTTGCGAATGAGGAATGATTGCTGGAAATGAACATTGTTTCATGTTGGAACATCCTTGTGCAGAACCTTATCAGCAGGAGTAAGAGCATGCGTGCGCGCGCGCGCGCGCGAGAGAGAGAGAGAGAGATTATGACAGATCAAAAGGTAAATAACAAAGTGAGAATTATTACCTGTCATCGTTTTTCTTCGAGATGGTAGAGAAGCCAGATCCTCTTTTCCTCTATTCACCTAGTAGAGTATGGAGGCTAAGTGGCTAATCCACTTTATTTTCTCCTTGGAAGGAGATGAGTGTCTGAATTCATCCGTAGTAGGGAGTGTAAGGAGTATGGCTCTCTTCCCTCTTGTTGCTCCGTGAAAGAGAGTAGAGGCTATCCTCTCTCACTCTTCGAAAAAGAAGAGGCCAACCACCACTGCCACCACCACCAAATAAAGATAGATGGACAAAGAGAGAAAGGAGCAAACCATATGACTTTTCACCATTTTTATCTCTTACCTTTCGTCACTTTATCTTCTCTTTTCTATCCATTTAAAAAGGATATCATGTGGCCACTCTCACGTGGAGAGACAAGAAATGTGAAATTGCAGCTTTCTCAGTTTGCATATTCTTCCAATATCTTATTTTCATTGTTCAAATCTCTTCATTTCCCCCCATGTCCTGCATGTTTTCATATATTGAAATCCTCTCTCTTCAGTACATAATCTCTCCACCTTTTTGTTTGCATAACCTAGGGCTGCAAATGGTCAGAGCTGCTTATGAGCAGCTCAAAATTGGCTTGACAACAACTTGTTTGGGCCCGGCTTAGTCAGAAAATGATCTTAGCTCAAACTGTTTTGAGGGTTCAGCTCATTCTCAACTCGATAAGAGCTTTGCTTAGAACTTATATAACAAGAGGCTGAACAACTTAAGCTTGGGTTGAGCTTGAGTGGAGCTTGAGAAACCTTTGCATATATTGAACTGAGCTTGAGCAGCCTGATACTTGGCTTGGCTTGGCTCATTTTCACCCCTAATATAGACATAATTCATCCTGGGGTGGTTACTTATTTCTCCATCTATGTAATCCCTCCTTGTCTTTGTAGTCCTCTCACCTCAAAACCTAGGGGCCATTGCTTGGTGCAGTGATACCAAGTGCAATGGCGCAAGTTTGAGTCTTGAAAGGGTGCAGATTTGAGTCTTTGGGCTACAACTGTGTAAAAAGTGCCATATGTTAGGTCTATCTCTAGTCCGGCCCTATTAGGACCCTGGACTGCTGAGATCACAACAAGGTAAACCCACCAATTCTTCCATCTTTATAAGGTATTCATGATAAAGAAGATGATGGACTTTTCTCTCCATTTGCGATAAGGAAAGCTGAGATGCATCATTATTTCATGGACAAGGATGGACTTAGTACGGAAAGATTGCGTGGTCATTAAAACCAAAGAAACTATTCAACATAAGTCATGCACAAGTGACAGATCTTTAAACTCATAGCATCACCAATAAAACAAAAGAATGGGTTTAGATTTCGTGCAAGTTGTAGCTTTGGATTCATCTTATGCAAAAGCATGGGCTTAGCCCTTCCTGAATCCTAGCGCAGAAGTTGCAGCCATGAATTGATCCCATTTGAAAGAATGGGGTTACCATTTCCATCACTCGAGGTGCAATCTTGCTCCGATCTTCAATGCAAAAGTATGGACTTGGCTTTCAGTCCAGCCAATTGAAAATGACATGGTGTTTTACTCATCTCTATATGTATGATCATGCAACCACTCTTCTTAAAAATATGCTTAGCAAATTCATGATCAATTTGAGATAGTTATTTTTACTAATTTGTCCACGTTGTACCAACAATCCTAAATGATGTGTTCATGGTGAATCAACTCCAAATAGTAGGATCTTTCAGGCATCTGGTGACTAGTAACTTCCAATAAAACTTTTAAGCCTTGAGATCATATGGTTTCAGAGTACAAGTTATGCTGCTGTTCACATATCAGTAAGTATTCTATTTATGTCTTATGTACATTGTGCAACCTCATCAGAGAACTGTTTGCAAGTTTGGCATATTAACGTGGTTAAAGTAGCACCTTGTTAGAACTCAGGTGCAAATGGAGAAGCAATACATGATATCCTTTTTTTTCTTGTATTAACATTCCTAGATTTTATGAATATTGCAGCTAGATTTTATGACTATTGCAGCACTTCTCTTCATATTTTTTCAGATGCATGAATCTGGTAAATGTGTTAGTTGTTTTACTCTTGAGGGACACATAGCAAGGTTGGAAATTATGGGTTCTAAAGCAATACAAGTTCTTCAGAAGACTTTGCATCCTCTAACAGAGTGAGTTATTAAATCTGTTGTCAAAGCCATTATAGTCTGAATGGTTTGTTTGTCTATTCTCATGAATCAAGATATGTTATAACATTGACAGGTCATGCAGTACTTCTGATCATTCTGAACTAACACATCCATATTTGATTGCTAGCACCAACTCTCAGCTTCAGAAAGCCTGTGTCCTTAATCGTGCGGAGCACCTTCCATCCCATGCAATTCTATCTCTGACAGTTGATGATCCCCGGGATTTAGCATCTAAGGGAGCCGAGCCTGCCTCTGAAGCTCATAATAGACTGGAGAGTAATTTGCAGGAAGAAGATAGAAATTCTAGTCTTTTGGTCTCTGGAGAATCAGCCGAGAATGAAGATAAATTGTTGTCACTGTGGTCAGAACCTGAAACCAGTGGCATTTTTCTTTCTGACAGTAGAAGTTTGTGGGATTCCAGTGATAAGATGAGTCCTCCAATTCCAGAAAATGTTCTTTGCACAGAGAAGCATCATAGACGTTTGAAATTCTTTCACTTTGATCCTACCAATTATGGAATGCCAGCTACTGAAGCAAAAGATGATTTTAGTCGATCTTGCCCTGTTTTGCTTCTAAAACATGCTAAGCAGGGGTAGGATGTTCTATCATTACCATCCTTGCTGTTGTATGAACTATGAACTTAGTGACATTTTTTTTTTCCGAAAAAATACCTTCTAATTTTTCCCGTTCAAATTTGCAAAATCATTAGTTCCTTGTTGGAATAAATAATTTGAATTAAGATACACAATGAATATCTATATTCCATTTAACAAAATCATATAATTTACACCTCCTGTTGAAAAGTCCATGCCTTTGCTAGTCTATGCCATCTAGTGTATGGTGTATGGTGCTGGATTTTGTTATTTCTGTAGTTTAGTCCTCTTCCTAAGTACAGATTTTTGAATCTCCTGCAGATGGTCTATCATTCTACCTTTGAGTTGGATAAAGCCCTTCTGGATGTCTCTCATCCTACATGGGGCTCATGTGATAGGTTTAAGAGAAAGGCGGTGGATTGCATGCAATGTAAGTCAATGCTGCAATTCTGTGGACATTTGTTTTGTCTTACATTCTTGCTTCATAAAATGAATTTTGTAATCACTGGAAACATCTCAAACAAAAAAAAATACTGAAAACTTAACCTAGTGAGGGATTTCTAAAATTTCGAAACATTCTTTTTATTAGCTTATAAACTTCTTAAATCAATACCTCTTCCCTTTCTTTGGCATATTCATCAAATAAAACATATATGCAAGTTCTTTGCTTAGTTCCTGTCTTCTTATATACACAGTCTTTGTTTTGTTTTATTTTTGTTTTTATTTTTTTGAGTTCATTATGATCTCTGATATGTTTATAAATTTAGCAGACATTTGACCTTTCAATATGATGAGCATTTTCTATTTCTCTTTAATTGACCCATGATAAAACTTCTTTTTTCAGAGCGGCTTACCGTCCTTCCCATTTGATTTTCCTGATTGCAAAGCTTACATGTCATTCATGGCCGATGAAGCCAGTTCATTTGATAGAGCAGCTGAACTCCGTCCTCTTGCAGTTAGACCTGTAAAAGTCCCCGTACCCCCTCCTTGGGATTGTATAATGTCTACTGTTGGAAAAGGACCCTTTATATTAAAAGGTTTTCAAACACAGGATGTTCAAGGCTCTGGTGGAGTAGCTCCTGAATGTTCTTTGGTAAATTTAGCCTCCCAAAATGTTGGAACATTAGACCAAGCTACTGCATCCTTCCAAGGCTTTATACCAAGAACACCTAAAATTTTGAAGGAGTATTTAGAAAAGATCTGTGATGGGAAGTTCCTTTTATTTCCTAGCATGGCAATGATGGAAAAGGACTTCTCTGACCTGAACCCATTCAATTGGGTCACTAGAAGTGATCACCAAATGTCTGCTGACAAAGAACTGTGCCTTGTAAGAATTTTGCTTCATGCATATAAGGAAGGTGTTTTTGAAGAAGGTGCGGTTGTTTGCGCGCCCATTCTGACCGACCTATCACAATGGACATCCAGGTTCGTAACCGCTCAAGCTTCTTTCTCATTTTTTGATTTCCCAGGAAATTGTAATAAAATAAGAAGAAATCCTGGAAGTATCTGTAGCGATACTCAAAGCTCTTGGAACATGTGAATCTTGTTGGAGTTTAAGGAATTGCAACCAATTATCTACAGAGATAAGTTTGTTGTCGATCACTCTCCAAAGTAGTCTTTTGGAGCCTTGCTACTACAATTATTAGCTAGTATAGGGTTAAATTTCAATTTGTTACTGATATAGTGGGAATTTCATTCATTGGAAGCATGACAAGTTGAAGAAAAGGAGCATGCTGCAATTAAGTTTATGGTTTTGTGGAGCCTATGTTTCCAGTGTATATCGAATATTAACAGAACTAGATTATTGACACCTCAGAAATTTTCTAAAACCTTTGTTCCTATTGATTTTTCAGTGTAAACTCCCATGAAATTCATTCATAGGTGATTAATTTTTTCTATTGTCTCTTTCAAGAACTGCTGTTTTTCATATTAATTAGCTGTCTAGTTTGAAAGGATGGAAGGGCAGGTTCATAACTGCTCTTTTTAGTTCTAATGAAAAGTGGAAGACTGAATTTGGTTGATCTCCAGTCAAATGTATTGTAAACGAAGATAAACTACTGAGATTGGTGTATAAGTACTGATAGTACATTTCGTATCCGTAGCAGGCTAAATGTATCAATTATTCTCCATTTGAGCAGACAATTATTTAGTATTTTGGTCTCACCATTTATTTGACTGCCTGCATTTTGCTGTCACAAGGACTTAAATCACATCAGGTTCAACGGTCATTAAAAAATGACGTGATAATCCAAGAGATCCTTTGTTTCCCTCTTTGGAGGGACACTTGTTCTTAGGCGAGACTAATTTGGATTATCTTGCAATGCAGGTCAGAGGAACAGGAACAACTAACAGTAACCCCGTCTTTCGTAAGATCATGTTTCACACAGCAGGATTCAGGGAAGTGGAAGCTGCAGGTGCCTGAATATCCTTCCGCCCTTCAGTCATTTAGGTGGCCGATCGGTTTCGTAACATCTGGGTTTGTTTATGGAAGGTATCAAGCCCTTCTTCCTTGTTGCTTGTTTTTGGGAACTCTTTGCGGTTCTTCTCTATTTGCATATCTTGTGCCCCACTTACGCACCCATATTTTATTTTCTGCAACAGTAGCAAGCCAGTGGCAGTAGCTTTCTGTGAAGCAAAGCTTCTTGCTATGTTGAGAGTACGACAATGGAATCAAACACAGGAAACAAGACCAGAAATCTTTGTTTGGGTCCGCAATATGAGATCCACTGCTTACCGACGTGCCCTGGCCACAATTGTTCTGGAACAACAGAAGGAAGATCTGGAGTTTTTATGAGCAAACACACAAAGTCGCTCAAATTTGTGAACAATGGACGGATATAACATATTTTGGAGTGCTATAACTTCACAATTTGCAACATGATTTGAGTTGATGCCATGTTTCAAATGCCTGGAATTGATCCGAGATCAAGTTGTTTTGATATTGTGGATCAGTATTACCACCTGCATCGGTGATTGCGAAACGGGACTCGCGCATTTGGCACTTCCATGATATGCCATGTTGGAGATCAGGTGGGCTTAGTTTGCTCTTCCCATCCCCCTTTAGCGGTGCCAGGGTGGTCGAGGTGCTACAAAGCTGGGAGTTAGAAAACCTCCGGCGCTGCACCACCATGGCCGCCACCGGCGCTGGAGGTAGTGGTTGGATGCTGGAGAGGACCAATTTATGGAATTATTCTGTCCATTGTTCCTTCTTGACCAGATCCACAAATGCTGAGACGCAACATGGAGATACAAAATCCCTGAGATTTAATATTGTTGGCCATTATTCTCCAATTTAATTAAAAAATCATCTTTAATTTCTAGAGTTGCACTGTCACTATATCTCTCTATGACTCCCATGTCTCCATCTGAGCAAGAACTATATTAATTTTTTTTTTTTGTTTATTTCATAGCTATAATATGTGTACTATATGTTATGGTGAAACTCAAACGTGTGACGCCAAGCTAACTGCAATTTCTTTGTTTCTACTCCTCAGGTATTTTTGTTGGTTTTTAAGGAAATTAAAAATTATTTACAAAAAAGAGTACAAATCAGTGGTCGGACCTGATGAGCACAGCCCTTCATACTGTTTTTTGTGCATTGCAGGTGTTAAACTTCTTGTAATATTAGTTATAACAAAGAAAGAAATTTGAAGGGAAACAATCAAAGCTTCTTGCATCGCACTTCAACACTTTGTATTAACGTAAAGAGTAAAATTTTTGAGTTTTGATTAGTATTAGAAATTTATGATAGACCAAAACGGTAAAATGGTTCTTGCAACGTCATCCTAGCCGTTAAATAGGTAATATAGTCGGCGATGTAGGTGCCGACTTCAAAATATTTTAGCGGGAGTCACTTGGAGGTCCCCAAGTTACATTTTAATTGTAATTGGCTCCCAGATTGCAGGTCTCGTACAAAGATATTGTTCATTTCGAGGGGGTCGAGAGAAGAGAATCCGCTTCTCCCGCCAAAAGCCCCACCCCTTAAAATGACAATCCCAAAACCCCAAGATCCAGTTATCTAGGGTTCCGAGTCCATGGCCTCCTCACGCTTCGAGACGTCGTCCTCTCTTCCCTCCCCGCTTGGCGATGCCGCCATCGCCGAGGAGGATGACGACGCCTTCGCAGGACTCGTCGAGTACGCCAGGTCCATGCTCTCCTCCGAGGGCGACGACTCCGACGCCGCCGCCGGCGGTGGAGGAGACCTGCCGGCTCCGCCCTGGAGCTGGGTCGTCTCCCGAATCCTCAAGACCTGCGTCGCCTACCCCAGCGGTGTTACCTCCGCGATCCTCCTCTCCGATCTCTTCCAGGTTGATCCCTCCCCCCCCTCCCCCCTCTCTCTCCTTCATTCTTGATTCACCTCATTCGGATTTCCCCTGGTCCGATTTTCCTGATTTTACCCTAGATTTTTGTAGAAATTTAGCCTGGAAAAGGAAATAAAATTTTCTTTTCTTATCTCCTCACCTGGATTCCACCAGGGTTTGCGCTCGTTTAGCCCTTTTCTATTTGTGTATGTCGAGAAGTTTAGCTAGAGGAAGGAACGGAAAAAGGGTTTACTTTGGGTGCCATGATTGATGGATAAGTTCTTGCAGGCTTGGAGCGACCAGCATAGGTATGCGACCTCAAAGAAGAAGCTGGACTGCATGATTCCGCTGAAAAAGAGGCAGAGGAGAACGAGGCTCCCTAACACTGTCACTATTGATTCGGTTTGTGAGAAGAATTTTCTTTCTCCGAGTAGTGTTCTTGAAGCAGTTGTAGTCGATGCCTTCGTTCTTCCAGGTGCTGCAGAATTATTTCTTTTCTTCATTCTTCCTGGGAAGAATGTTTTTGATCCCGATTTTATTTTTTCACTGCCCCTTTGGGGTTCCTAAACTCAAGGCATCATCTCTCATTTCCTCCCTCAAGGCATCTTTGTTTCGGAAGGAGCCTGATGCACAAGAATATATCTTGCCAATTTTTTAGGCATTTTTGGCTTAGTGGGTCCATTGGTGTTTTAAGATTCTTGGCTCCAAGCGGCATTTTTGTTGGAGTTTTAATTTGAAAAAAATTTAAATTTTAAAAATAAAAAAAACAATCTTATCCCCTAATTATTTGTTGTTTCAAATGTTTTAAACTCTTTCATTTTTTTTCTCCCGCATTGGATGTGTGAAAGCAAGTTTTCTTGCTTACATGGAAATCCTTTCTTAGGAAGCCCAAGTCGAGCTTTGAGGGAAGTGGGCTGGTGACCACGTGGATGCATGCCTGGCCATGCCGTGCCTAGTACCGTGTACCTTTTTGCTAGCGATCGTTCTTGTTAGAGGAGGATCGGGTTGAGCTAGGTTGTACCTTGGGGATGAGATTGCCACAGAGCTGCACATAGGGGTTGAGTCATGTTCTTAGGGCAGTGTTAATCATACGTCTCGATCCAGACAAGATCTCGATCTAGATAGGATCTTTTCAATCTTCTGGTTTTCTTTTAGTAGATGTTTTCTTTTATAATACTATTCTAAAATTATAAAAACTGAAACATAGCAATTTCTATGCCATATTCTTCCAGCAATTTTTGCCTGATCAGTAATCTTATCATTTTCCTTTTCTCCTATATAGGGGAACTAGGTCCAAATAGGGCCAATCCTAATATAATCAGAATATCAGTCTTCTGACTGAAGAAATAGTACCCAAACATAAAACATGGAATATATTAACTATGGAATCCATAAGTACTGTGTTATTCTGTGTTTGCCATTGTTATACGTGTTTTCACATCTTTATTCAGGTACGGACATATACATGCTTAGCTTGGGAGACATGTGGAGCTCATGTATCATTGATTTATATCTGCACCGCAGGTATGACAAACTACAATACGACACTAGGAAGTATATTTTGTATATGCAGTGAACTGTATCCAATTTATGAACAACAATTGTGACTTTCCATGCACAGAGTCTGCATGCTACACAGGATATATCATAGTGAATTCTTTAGAGACTCCATATTTTGCGCTGTTAAATCTTGATGGCATCAACCTTTTTTCCCGCTTCCCAAGTTCATCTAACTTGAATTTTAAGATTCAATTCACCTGCTGTGGTCTGTAACACTTGGGATGACTTAGGTTAGTTCAATATTAAGACTTATGACATGAGCAGTAGTAACAAAAGAGGATAGCTTGACAATATTAAAGATAATGGAGTCTTTGAGTGGTTTTGTTTATTTTAACAAAGTGCTTTTCATGGAAATATTTTCCCACGCAATGACCCAATATGAAAAAAGATCTTGTCTATAACAAATAGGAAAGGCTAATTCGTGGCTTGAGGTGCACGAAGGAGTTGGAGTAATATTCGTGAAGCTTGTAAGCCATCTTTTGTTTATGAAGGTAGTTTGGTTAGATTAATTTCTGATTCATTGTATAGTATCCTGTTGGATGTTTGATCTGAGGCACATTACTGCTTAATCCATTCTGATTAAGATTTCAATGGATGATCAAAGAGTGAGAGTTGAAGCCAATTTGACTTGCTTAATTTTGCCCTGTTTCTTTAATGTGTAATCTCCTATATTGTCATTTAGCAATTGATTTAGTTTTTTATCCACTTTTCTGTGCATGCATGTGGCTCTGCATTGAGTATGCTGGGTTTCCAAGACCTAGAACTTGCAATATCTTCATGGTCATATGTTTGAGCAATCATTAAAATTTTGCCTTGGCAATTGCTATGACTCTTCATATGAGATTGTGTCACGTGATAAGTAAAGCTGCTTCAGACAAAGAAAGGAAAAATGTTGTTTTTTTTGTTATTGCTGCAAGTGGGACACTTCAAGTATCTTTATGGAATGCGAGGAACTTAGGTCAAAACAAGTCCTTGAAACCAAGTCATCACTAGGGAAACTCTGATCGATATAAATGAGTGGAAAGTTACTTTGAAGAATATCCATCAAAATGCTTTACTTCAGGACAACATTTTTGTCACTGGCTCCCTGAATAGCTATTTTGCTTCTGTTATAAGTAGTTTTGCGTATCATCGATGTCGGAAGATGATCTACTTGCATCATAGAAACATTCTTCATCATTGGTTGACCCTTTTCTGTTCAATCTTCTTCCAGAATTACCAAACTGTTCCTTACTAATCATTGCATTACGCTATGCTCCAACAACTGTCACTAGCCTTGACTGTGACTAAGGGTTTATATTAGACAATTTCTATCACTAACTTCTTGTTGAAAGTTTTAAGTTGTTTAGCCTGTAAGTCACAAAATGCTACTGTAATACATCAGATGGAAATTGTCATGTCAGATTCTATCATTTGGTGGACCCGCATATTGGAATTCTGAAGAAAGGGCGTGAAGTCTTAGTCACAGGATGTTGTCTTCGTACTGCCATGGAAGGATCTGGTAAACCTCGTCTTTTACCAACAGAATATCTGGTGATATTATTGGATGAGGTATGCATGATATCACATTACAATATCCACTAATTTTTCATTTGGTTGGTTACATTTTCTTTGATATGTATAAATAATTTTTACAACTTCAAAAATTGGTTGTGCTAATTGCAGTTTTCAAAGCAGGCCAAGTCCACTTTGCTCTTTTCTTGCCTAATTGCTGGTTTATAATCTTAATTGGACAGTATCCTAATCACATAGTCGACATTTGAAAATGCAACAAAAACAATAACAACAAAATTCTTTACTTAAAAATGCAAGAAATAATTCTAAATTATATTAAAATGAAAAGATTTTATGGAATTAACTATTAACTATTTGCATAATATGTACATATATCGTGTGAATGGTAGAAAGGAAGAGCGTGGATGCAATTTGTGTTGAATAAGGCTTTTGATGATAAGAGTAGATACAGAACCTACAATTCTTTCTGTTTTTTCAGTTATAGCTTTTTCTTGCTTTTATTTTTAACAGACATTGTCTTTCTCCTCCAGTTCTTTATAATTCTTTCTTTCTCTGCTCCTAATTATCCATTCAGTCTTGCATGATGCTCCATATGGTTTATAGAATAATCTTCCATACTACTTTTAAATCAGCACTGTACCATGCCAATGAAGTTCAACCAGGCAGTTTGGTTCGATCTCCTCGAAGGACTGTTATTGAATGTTTAAGTGTAAGGACTGTTATTGAATGTTTAATTTCAATTTTCATGCTTTTTGCAAAAGGAATTTAGATAATGCAGTAATTTCTTGATTTTTCTTACAACAATTTTTTTCCTGGAATTATAAATTTCATGATTGTGCTATGATCCTGCTTCATCAAAAAGATGTAGGAAACTCTTATTTTAGTAATTTTAAATCAAAACATAAAATAAGTGTTTTATTTTTCTTTAATTTTACAAGCTCTCTTTCTTAGATTTTAATCCATTGTTGACTTATTATTGGATACATGTTATATTTTAGGATCAAGATGAAGATGCAATGTTGCTGGGTGCACAGTTTTGCTCAGATTCTTTCTCGTCGATATCACTTGATGCCGTCAGAGAGGGTGCTTCATATTCATTTTATGCAAGGCAAGATCATTGTAGACACACACTTTTCATTTTCAGAAAATAGTATTGTCACTGGGCTGCCTTCAACCTGTAAGCAACCAAGATATAAGAGGGAACCAAGATATTGCCTGTTTTGTGTAAGCATCTTATGTCGTGAGAAGATTTAAAATAAATACCAAGGTGTGACGCCAAATCAATAAAGCTAATGATGGAGGAATAGATGCGTGAGTCCATGATAGTTCCTCCTTAAGGAAATCCTATGGATGATAATATTGTATGCTTTGAGGGCTTCTAAATGTCTATCCTACTGACTATCAGTGTCCTTGACAATATTTCAATGTATTCATGTTGTGAATTAGCAAAAGCTTTTTAGTCATGGCTGTGACTATCGCTATGTAGTTATTGTCATAGCTCTAGTTTTCCGGTAGTGCACTTTTTGTTTCTCCTAAAAGTTATCTGCTGCATTGCATAATATCTTGTTCATGTCAGGATTAGGTCTCGAATGTTAGTAATAAGGGAATCAAGAATACTTATCTAGACAATTGCTAGGGTCTGCAAGAAAACAGATGATAATCACATTGGTATTTTGTGTTATTGCAATTGGGCAATATTACCAAGGTTTCAGTTTTTACAAAATCAAGGCACTGCATCAAACCAAGAGGAGTGAATGTAACCTTTCCAAAATCCTCTACGTAGAGTTCATAACATAAATGGACAGCTGAGGTGCTGAACAGCTGGTCAGCATCTATTTGAGAATAAATATTTCAAGATTTCCCAAAAGAAGCAACAAAGCAAGTGTTGTTTATGCAAGTAAGGAAACATATCATGCCCATGGCCTTCTATATCAAAACGTGCTATTGTCATCTATTGCACAAAGGGAATTTGTGCATTTTGTCAAATTTTTCACCCTGACAAGCACACCAATAAGTACTGTTAGATAGATAGATGAAGCACCTCTTGTTCCTGATGTATATCTTTACTTTATTTTGCACTATATAGAAAACAAGATTACATGGACAGTTAATTTAAATATGACCTTAATTATTGAAACAATCATTTGCTATTTCTCAACAAAACATAACCTGAAACCATTGATCTCTATCTCTCAACAAAACATAGCCTGTACAACATCACGTCATGACGACACCCTCGACCAAACATTTTAGAGACAATATTGTAGAAGCATAGAATCCTGTAGAAGTGAAGGATTAAACAAGTCTTAGTGGTGGGTCCATGAGACAAGCCCTTTCTCAAGGATAGATCGTGATGAACAAAGAAACAAAAGTCATTAGGAAATGGGTGGACAGATGTCATAGAGGAGCGAAGGATCTACTACAATCTATTGTAATAATAGGTAATGTTCATCCGGCCAACTACATAGCAACATAGCTAAGATTTGATCAATTTGGACAAATACTTGGAAATCTGAAGAAGGTTGATTGAAAAAGGAGGCTATAAAAAAAATCTCACCTAGGGTTCATTTAATAAGGAATGAAGGGCATTAGAACAGCGTACTAGGAAATCCTAAGAGATGGACATAATCATCAAGAAAAATCTTAACAGGGCCCTTTGAACTCATCTGGTTGAACTGTTAAATTAGCTCTAAAATGCATATTTAGATTGGGATGCAATATGGGTAATCTAAATGGCCCCAGACAAATTTGGGTCTGGAGCTGGACCTGATTTATCCCAGTAGTTTGTGTATATCAGACAAACTCTGGTCTTATCCAATAGGAGTCTTTCAGATGAGCTAGACACACAAGCATCATCCAGAGTCCTCATGAAAAGCCAAATAATGGATCCAACACCCTGTTACTTAAAGAAAAAAGAGGTTTACCTAAAGAAACAGAAGTTTAAAGTTGCAAGCCTGCATATATTCACTATGTTCTGAACAGACAAAACATTTATCTTGGTGACTTGATGTAGGTGTGCCCACCAGTGTAGAGAGTAGAGACCATGCTTTAGTAAAAAGCTTGAGTATTATATACAACAAAAGTACATTTTAAGGGAAGAAAACTACAATGTACATGATGGTGGATAAAGTTTTGAAATTCTACTAAATGCTTATCGAGTGATGGAGCTAGGATGGGGATGATGACATCGCTATACCCATTTGATTGCCCTGAGGTCTTTGGATTGTTTCTGTATCGTAGCATGCATGCCACATCTATTCCATTTTGCTATATAATGGTAACCTTTCAATATTTTTATTAATCTGTTAATAGTATTAGTACTTCTAATCCTTCAGCGAAGACCATCTCTAGTAATATAGTGTACATTCCAACATCATTTTTTTCTTTCCAGGATTGAATCAATTGGATCTTTGGAAATATCTGCACATATACAGAGAAAACAGATTACTCTTGTTGATAATGATGACATTCACATAAAGTTTCTTTTATGGGGAGAGCAGGTTCTCCTTGCCAATCTTTTCAGGTCCGTGATTTATTTAATTTGGTACTCAAAGTTTGTTTCCTTGTTCAGATATGACAATTGACATATCAGTTTTTCAATAACCAGTATTGGAAGTATGCTTGCATTGGATAAACCTTTCATTGCAAATTTTGTTGAAAATGTATATGAGACAAGTGAAGAATTATGTCTTGAATATGGTAGTGCTACACAAATATATGTGGTTCCCTTCATTCAACATGAGGAGCAGGTAGGTTAGTAGCTACCTGAAGCTGCCGGTGACTATCCTAGCTTGTTTCGCTTAGATATATGATGTTATTTATATTGCTAGGTTCTTCTATCATCCACACAAATGAGGAGCCAAGGATCAAGGTTGTTGAGTGCATTAGGTCAGTGTCAAGAATCGAGGCTTTCACAAGTAACATTACCCCTCAATTCACAAGGTTTAATTGACTTCAGTAACTATCCATTCAGAGTATGTTTACCATTCTTTTTTTTTGTTTCAGAATATATTGGTTACTTCTTTCATTTCTAAGTTATGTCCAATTTAATGCTTTTATATCATGTTAGAAAGCCTAATATGCCATATATTGGTCATTAATTTGCTTGTGGTGTTGGCTATAGATATTAGATACCCTTCACCAGTTTATAACTGCTGAGTCTCTCCATGCATTAGTTTATTTCCAAGCCTCCTTGATATGAAGGATATTTAAATGCACAGCCCATAAGCTCAGCTAAGTACAATTGACCCAAATCTATCGAAGGCTCAAGGTGCACAAAGGTGCTCAGGTCTCCTGGAGCCTAAGTGCAAGGCACTTGGGCTATGTGTGTGTGTGTGTGGACACACACACATAGGGATTGATAACATACTCTCTGTTATGGTAGGTTATCAATCTACCTATTTTTCATTGGACAAAATATCCTTATTTTTTATAACTCTTAAGGGTATTTTATGTCTTTTTACAATCCTACATAAACTCACCCTCTCAAC
>JAOXJJ010000001.1:2171975-2189680 GCA_025769935.1 Phoenix roebelenii
ACCCCCCCCCCCCAAAAAAAAAAAAAGAAAAAAGAAAAAAAAAAACTAAATTTCTTACCCTATATCTCTTTCATTCAATTTCTTGGAACTAGTTAAAAAAAATGCCCATAAAAAACAAAGTTATGAAGAGTGAAGCGCTATCAAGTATATCCAATAAAAGCAAGACTACCCAAGTGGCCCAAACAATGTTTGGAACTTCAGTACATCCAGCAACGGCTACAAAATTCAACCATTCCTACTTTCCTACTTCTATGGACAAACAACCACTTCCCGCCGACCTCCAACTCTTCATACGCTCCATTCTATATCCTTAGCTCAAATACCCTTAACTTTCTTCCATATTTCCCCCACTTCCTCTCTATGCTCCCTTCTCCACGGTCACCATGAGGCCGGAGATCCCTCTCCTCCTCTTGCACTCCCTGTCATGCCCTAAATCCAGAGTTTAACATGGATGTGCTACCGAGAGGTACAACCCAACATAACATGAAGCCAATATTACATTTAGTTTTCAAATCCATCGCAAACAAATTAAATATGATAAATAAAAGTCTAATTTCATTATCCATTAAATCCAACAAACGTATGTCTAAATCTAAATATAAATGTCAAACCTATAATCCTTGACATTTGGTAAGGCCGGGGTGATCGGTCCAGTAGACTTCTCGAGCACCAGGACAGTTTAGAGTCTATTTTCAGGAATCAACTTAATTTCGTATATCAGGTTGAGAGGACCATGTACCGAAATCTATAGGCCTCCTAGAGAGAAAAAAAAGGGAGAAGAGAGCAAGTAGAGAGTGGAGAGAAAAAACAAGAGAAGAGAAACCGTAAGACTCTCTCTTTTCTTCTTCCCGAGTGGTAAGAGGTGCTTGGCGGTAGCAGCCGCTCGTGGCTATAAATTTGAACTCTTAGTCTGACAATGACGTTAGGGCTTGAATGAAGCGAGTATATAAAGACTTACATCGGTTATTTACCGAGAAGATCTTAGGTACTTTTATAGGACTAAGAAATCCAAAAAATACTTTCTGATTAGTATTTTTTGGAGAAAGTCTTGAGTTCTCGTCACCATCATCCAGGTCTGGCTCTCCGACCAAAGGCCTCGAGAACGCGGTCGAGGGGATGCGCAGCCACACCGACCACCCGGACTTGTGCCTTTGATCAAATCAAGTCTCTCCTCTCCTCTCTCCTACCGGTCCCACACCAAGATTTTCTTGCAAGCATGCACTGAGAACTACGACGATGCATGGGGCAACTTCGACGCCGCCGCCAAGGGCCTGGCAGAAGGTGATGAGGGCACGCTCCACATCATGCTAAGTGCGCTCATCGAACACTACGATACTTGCGAGGATGGGTTGGCCGAGATGTCCGGGACCTCACCAATGGTCAGCTATGATGCATGATTTGCTCAACAAGTTGGCCAGCAACTGCCTTGCCCTCGTCGAACTGATCAAATTTGAAGCTTGAGCCTTGGTTAGTCTACTTCCAGGTACTGCTATGCTTCATTTTAGGATTCCTTCTTTTTTTTTTTTGGAGCAAACCGAGCAGAGCCATCGACTTCATTTCATAGAGTTTATGAAAGTATTTCTTTTTTTAGATATTAATTAACTAAATTTCTTTGAGCTGGGTTTGTTTCTCCAAAATAATTGTGCTTACGGTTTTGTTCGTCCATCCTTACACTGAAATCTTCCTTATCCAACTATGGATGCACTGATGAGAAAACTCAAGCCCAAATTTGGCCTATATATATGTCGTTTGATATTATCTCTAGCTCTTCTTTTTTTCTTTTCTTTTTTTTACTCGTGTTCGTGCATGCATGGGGGAGCGTACGTGCATGTTTTTTCATTGGAATTCTTGGATGAGGCCCATAGACAATCTTCAGCTGCACAGGGGATTTCGTAACAACCAACATATGGAATTTCCCAGCCTGTGGAATGCTTAGGCCTAAAAGAAGAAATGATTTATGATACTGTGTTAATTTGCTCAGGATTTTGTAACAAGAAAATTATGAGTAGCATGATCAATTTTTAAATATGCATGCACCTTTTGTTATATAAATAATGATCAAAACTTTAGTCCTTCCTATAAGGATCGAAAAAATGAGCCCCACCACATACAGTTCATGAAGGCCTACATGTGTTGCAACTGATTAGCTTCCTGTTAAGCCTAACCAAAAAATAGATCTAAAGTTTAACTTTAAGCTCCAAAAGCAAATCCATTTACTGTGTTGCGATATTCACTTATATTCTTTTGACAAGGATTTTATCAGTCTATAAGCAATCATGACATGTGAATCTGAAAAAATAAAAAAACAAAAAAAAGCCTTCAATTTTGGCTGATTAAACGCTATAAACATCAAAGGTGATGATTCTATGACTCTATAATTAACAATGGTCTGTTACTATAAGGCAGCCAGCACCTCCCTAAGAATCTCCTCTACAGGATTGCCCCTTTTTATCTACCTCCACAACCACCATTCCTCAGTCCTTCACTGTTATTTAAGGTCACATGCATGCATGTCGATGATGCTCCTATTTCCCTCGTCCTTGGAAAATTCCGTCAATGTTTTCACTACCAAGACTCCTCCTTGCTCAACATAAAAATCTAAAGAGTTAATGGAGGGAGGTGCTGATGGTATGTGAGAATAAGGATGACGTGGCACTAAAGCTGATAGGCTTCCTCTCCTTGCATTCTATGATCACTGGAAAGTGACAGAGTAAGATAAGCTACCATATTCTTTTCTCTCCTTTTCAAGGTTTGAATGAGTTCTACCTTCTAGAATTTAGATGATTTAAGTTTTAAATCACTCGACTTTATTGAATTCATGTTGGTCTGTTAGGCCCGTTGTGAATCATTTATTGAACGGGTCTACCTATTAGGTAATATCGCCCTTTTAATAAAATAGTCGTATTAGGTTTTAAATGTATGACCCATTTAATGGATGGGGTGGTTTCAAACATATCTCTATCTCCTCTTCGTGTCACGTGCGGATGCCGCCACTTTTCCGCGGTTGGTCTGATTCAGGATCCTTGTTGGTTGGCCGGATAGACTACTGGGCTGGCTGGGACGCGTTTTTTGGCTGGCCGGGACGCGGATATTTCTAAGTGATTTCTGGAAAGAGATGTTGGTGGGATTTGGTGCAATAATAAGATTGCTCTATTATGCATTATACGTTTCAAACACGAAAATGTCGTTTTCACACATAAGGATAAGGTTGCATATTTCTCACCCTCTCTACAACTACGGTGGTGAGTGTTTCGTGCATTAGGATGCTCTTTTTTATCTCTATCTCTTCATAAATCCAAGTCCACTCCACTCCCCTCAATCCCTGTTTTTAACAAAACCATGGGTTGATAGATTCTTTGAATCCAAAACAATAACTAGCCAAAAATTTAAACAAGCTTGGGTTTCTTGGACTTAGTGTATTGTTATCTTTTTTGTTAAAATAAAACAAAAACTTCATCTCTCCAACACCTCCTCAAAATATGTTCAATTCACAATTTCTTGATAAGAGTAGTTGGTGTCGAAGTTGGTATTTTGGTCCCTAATTAACCATCAAACTAGGTTAGAACCATTCAAGATTCTTGGGTAAGCATAGAGATCTGCATTTTTTTTTCTCAAACTAAATATGCATAATTCATCTAATATGCCAAACAATTTAATTAAAAATCTATTTGCCGTCCTCGAGGGATGTCATTGTGAGCCTTCTACAGCAATTGAGCCTCAAAAACATGGGAGAGCAGGAATAAATAGTAGGTTAGAATGACTTGGGATCACATTTTGCACCGTAGAGGATGACAACTTACGTTGCTCATGCATGGCAGAGGTCACGATAGCCAATACAAGAACAGAAGAACTAATTACTACATGACACTTAACACGTGAGCAAATCGTCTCATTTACTAATACATTAAAACACGTAAAACAAAAATAATGTATCATTTAATTAGCATATATTTCTCAAAGATTACATTTTTAATGTTTGTCAAAATCTTCACCCCCGGATTCATTGCCAAATTATTATATGCTCCATTTGAGCCAACGAGGGATACCTCTCAAAACCACCTGTTTCATCTATAAATAGAGGGCTGAAACCACCGCAATAGCATCCTCGGCATGCCTTTCTTGGTTCTCTCGTCAACACCCGCCCTTCCAAAACCATGTCGAGGAGCAGCATGAAGCTCCAGTTGATTGCCGATGATGCTGCGAGGAAGACTTCCCTGAAGAAGAGAAAGAAGGGCTTGCTGAAGAAGGTGCAGGAACTCAGCATCCTGTGCGATGTCGATGCATGCGCCATCATTTACGGACCCGGCGAGCGCTCCCCGGAGGTGTGGCCCTCGCCGGAGGAGGCCACCCGGATGCTCATGCGGCTCCGAGACATGCCGGAAATGGAACAGAAGCAGAAGATGATGAACCAGGAGGAGTTCCTCTACCAGAAGATGAGGAAGTTGGTAGACCAACTTCATAAGCAGGAGTTCGAGAATAGGGAGATGGAGAAGAAGCTGAAGATGTATGAAGCACTGAGGACGGGGAACTTCAACGACTTGGACATAGAGCAAGCCATAAGCCTGTCCATGATGATCGAGATGAAGTTGAAGAAAATCTATGAGAAGATGGACGCAATCAGGAAGCACCAGGAGATGGCCTGGGTTGATGGAGCGGTGCAAGAGGGTGGGAATTCGGCTGGGCTGAACAATCCGTGGGAGAACAACCCAACGGAGCAGGGCAGGGAGATACTCCAGAGGCAGAAGCAGATGATGGATACGATGATCCTCGCAAGGACAAATGAAACCAATCAGCCTTCTCCAGGTCCAGCCAACCCATGGATGCCTTCCTTCTTCCCCTCCAATTGAGCATGGGTGCATGTCCTTGGCTTTCGTGATCTGTCTTGTCTGTCCTATGTTGGGTCCTGTCTTAGTGACATCAGGCCAAAATAAATAATAATACAGTCTATGCTTTATCATAATCGTTGAGTATGTCATGAATAAAAAACCCTATGTTTTGGACAACCCTGATCATCAATAATTAATAAAAAAATATTTTGTCTATCTTAATTTCTTATATCCTGTTTGCTAAATATTTGATTAAGACAATCATGCTTCGCATGTTCTCTAGACTCCAGGGTTATGCTCTCGGGAGGTATGCAGCTATATTACTTGGTCGATCCGAGTGTTATGTTTAACGCATGATAGCAAGTTGTCGCTATTGTCAACTTTTTTATTATTGTTCTTACTGTTGGTGGTGGTGGTGGTGGTGGTGGTGTTATCGGCATTTTCAATAGAGCTAGCATGTGTGATAGTGTGAACTACCTTTGAGATTTTTCTTTTCCTTTTGTCTCTTTGTTGTCATGGCATCCTTGTCTTCCTTTCAGTTGTATGCAATAGATGGTTTTAATTTGCCATTTCATGTCAACTACTTTTATCCATTTGGTTATGACATTTCAGTGTATATATATGGTGCCCTTATAGTAAGTGCATTTGGAAAGACAGGCAAACTAACTATATGATGGTGTAAATTTTCTAATTATATACTTGACTCTTAAATTTAAGATGACAAGTAACTAAGCACCTGCAATGCACATTTGAGAGAAGAGATAAGAGAAAGTAATGGAGTTCAATTTGTTTAAGAATTGAATCAAAGAGTTCAATCAGCATGGAAGTCAAATAAGAGAAAGTCTAATTTATTTGGAAGTGTTATAGAAGGATCTAATTTGAATAGAAAAAAGAAGAGAGAGAGAGAGAGAGAGAGAGAGAGAGAGAGAGAGAGAGTATGTCACGTAGGTGGAGAAGCTATTAGATAGAGCATTATGTTTGGTATTGTTTTTGCTTTTATCAAAAAAAAAAAAAAGAAGCTAGAACCTAGAGTTTATAGATTTTCTAAGATCTTTTTTTTTTTTTAACTTTTCTTCTTAAAAAATATTTTTCATAAAATATTCGTAAATATTTTTATATTTTTCAGAAAGTGCTTTTATGCTTTAGAAGTTGTATGAGATTTTTTTTTTTAACCAATACCAAACGCACCCTAATTGCCATACTTTTTAAAGGATAAGAAGATATATTCAATATAAAGAATGATAGAAAAAAAATTAAAAGCAAATATTTTTTTGATTTGAAAATTGCATTTTATATAACACAAATATAACATGCCAGCTGGTAATGTCCTTCATAGTTGGACCAAGTGGTCATCCTATAAAGAGATTATAAAACGATTCCTTAACCCCGAAGGCATAAACAAATGATGCTTTGCATATTGCCCATTATGTGAGACTTCTATAAATATAATTTTGTCTGAATTTCATAGAACCTTCCAAATCCTAAACCCTCCAAACCCAAAATCTTCTAGAGCAATCTAGACCTTAGAAATTTTACCAACAACTTGTGTATTGCATTTAGGCTAGGGGTGCAAACAAACTGAGCCAAGTCAATCCAAGTGTTACGTTTAAGGCATGATGGAAAGTTATCGCTGTTGTTTTTTTTTATTGTTGTTGTTGCCAATGTTGGTGGTAGCAGTAGCGGTAGTGGCATTGTCGTGATAGTGTTATCGCTATTTTCAATAGAGTTAGCATGCATGATGGTGTGAACCAAGTTTGAAATTTTTTTTCCCCTTTTGTCTTTGTGGTCATGGCATCATTGTCTTCCTTTTAGTTGTATGCAAAAGATAGTTCTAATTTGCCATTTCATGTCTACTACTTTTATCCATTTGGTTATGACATTTCAGTGTATATATGGTGCCCTTATGGTAAGTGCATTTGGAAAGACATGCAAACTAACTATATAAAGGTGCAAATTTTCTAACTATATACTCAACTCTTAAATTTAAGATGACAAGTAATTAGGCACCCGCAACGAACATGTGAGAGAAGCTAGTAGATAGAGCATCATGTTTTTTGCTTTTATCAAAAAACAAAAAAAGCTAGAACCTAGATTTTATAGTTTTTCTAAGATCTTTTTTCTTAACTTTTCTTCTTGAAAAACATTTTTCATAAAATATTACTAAATATTTTTATATTTTTTAGAAGGTGCTTTTTTGCTTTAGAAGTTGTATTAGATTATTTTTTTAACCAATACCAAATGCACCCTAATTGACATACTTTTAAACAGATAAGAAGATTTATTCAATATAAAGAATGATAGAAAAAATTAAAAGCAAATATTTTTTTATTTGAAAATTGTCATTTATATAACAAAAATATAACATGCCACTAGTAATGTCCTTCATAGTTGGACTGAGTGGACATCCTACAAAGAGATTATAAGATGATTCCTTAACCTTGAAGACATAAACAAATGATGATTTGCATATTGCCCATTATGTGAGACTTCTATAGATATAATTTTGTCTGAATTTTATAGAACCTTCCAAATCCTAAATCTTCTAGGGTAATCTAAACCATAGAAATTTTACCAACAACTTGTGTATTTCATTTAGTTTAGGCATGCAAACGAACTGAGCCAAGTCCAGAAGCTAGAGGCTCGAGCTCGACTCAATTCAAAATACTTGAACTCGAAACTCGTCTCGAAATTGATCATGCCTTAATACTAAGCTCAAACTTGACTCGATCAAAAAAAATAATACTCGAGATCTACTCAACTCGACTAGAATATCAATCAAACCATACTCAAGCTCGAATTCGAGCTTTCATCATCATTAGAAATATGGTTAAAACAAATATAACATAATATTATATTTTAAAATATTTAATTGATAATATATATTATGAATGACAAAATATTATTAGAAATATTTATATTCAACTATGCTTGCAAACCTTGAAGTCGAGTATTTTGCTACGGAAGTTCGATAATAGTCGAGTTGAGCTTGAGCAGCTTGCCTCATTTACACCCCTAATTTAAGCCGCCCTCCTCATTTTTCATCCTCCATTCTCCAAAAACTAGAAAGACACAAAATCTTATAATGACATATAATGTATGAGATCCTGCAAAATTTCACCATATCCCTTCTATCATTCCGTAGGGCATGCTTATATGGTTTTACAGAAATACCACTTCCCCTCCTTCCAATTGAGGCTAATAATTCTTTTTTTATCTTATTTTATTCTTTTTTTTCTCTCTTCTTTTCTTTACTTCTCCTATATCCTTATTTTATTTTTACTCCTCAGTTTCTCCTAATTATTCTAATAACAGTTAACAGCTTTTACCAAACTCGACATGAACCATTATGATGACCACCATTAGATCCAACATATGTGATTTGGAATTGCTTATTATTAAAATAGTAATTGCAATATTAATATCTTTTGGAGTGATATGTAATAAAACATAGTGGACAAAACAGGAAAATAACTGACATTATATTCCACATCTTCTTTCCTCTAAGATTTTAATCACAATTTATTTTATTATAAAGAATCTTATAGATAATTACCATTGTTTGCCTAGCCTATGTGATGTTAAATTATTTATTATTAAAATCATGACTGTGATAATGGCTGGTATAAAAGAAAAATAATGGTAATAATAAAATATTATAGTATTTTATCTTCCTCCTTCCCTCCTCTTGTAACATAAGTTACATAATAACAATGTTACTTTGTTAATAATAGACCTTCCCAAAATTGTTATCGACAATAATAATGACTAGAAAAATACTAATTATACCCAAAGTTGGGACAGATTACATGATGGGCCTTGGGACGGTCATGTCGACTGGAGCGCGAGCGAGAAGCCGAACTCCTGAGGCATTGCGATGGGGAGAGACAGGACATTGATTTCAGCCCATGAAAATATAATTTTTTTTTATGTTCCATGTTTTTTTAATAAAATTTGAAAAATTTATTTTTATAAGTACAATATTTTTTATTCTTGTTGAAATCTCCAACTTAATATATATTTTTTTATTAATAGTATTTTTTTTCTACAAACTAAATAAGTATTTTTTTTGGTAAATCGGCTGCTCACACGATTCTAGTATGGGCATAGCCATCTAAATCACTAGCAAGAAGACTACACAACGTAGAAGAAGAAGTCTGCTGGACCAACTAAATAAGTATTTAATGTGCTTCTTCGCTAAAAAAAAAAAAAAAAAAAGAATGAAGAGGGGGTCGGTTTCAAGCTGCCTTATAAAGAGAGGACGAGGTAGTGACAATGACCTCAAGGCCATGGGAGGAGAGGAAGAAGAGCATACCAATGAAAGGGAGGAAGGTGAAGATTTTTTTTCTCACAATTTTAAAAATTTTCTAGCTTGCCTTACTTATTCTTACAATTATTTTTAAAATTTATATTATTTAAAATTATTTATTATTGAAATATGTCCTTTGATAAGAAATTGTACTAGAATCTAATCACATGAATTTTGTAAGCGCAATGATTCTCTCTTATCATGTCGCATGCCAACAGGGTTGTAATCTCACTTTTTTTTTTCTTTCATTAAAAGAATTGATCATTGTGACCCTATGTTAATTTTATTTAATTTAGAAAACATTACCAAATCACTATGACAAATTTCTATTTAAAATGGAATATAAAATATAATCAAAGTTATGGAATAGTGATGTAGTGGATTGGTAAATAAAAGTAGATAGCATTTCTCTTACATGGCAAAGTGCTAGATTTATTAGTAAAGAGAAAAAATAAAAATTCTTAGAATAGATTGGATAATAAAAATAGATTGCATTCCTTGTGCATGGCAAAGTGCTAAACTTACTAGTAAAAAAAATAAAAATAAGTTTGTAGTTGTATCTATTTTAAAATTTTGTTATAAAAAAGTTTTCTTGGGTTCAGAGAGACAAGGAAGAGGAGGTGTGAAGGGTTAGAGGTGAGGGGACGCGAAGGAAGAAATAGAGAAGCCTCCCTCTTTGCATTCTAACCCTGTATCTCTCTCCCTTGTATCTCTCGACATCCGCCTTCAGAGGCTTTTCCCACAATTCCCGTCCCGATCCTCCCTCTTTTTGGCTGTTTTTGCTACTCTCTCGCGTCTTTTCGTTTCGAATCGAGCTTGCCGGCATCTAGGGTTCCTGATATCGTCGTAGAGGTGAGGTTCCGTTGTTTCTGGATATCGATTTTTTACGGCTTTTATGCATCTCGGGATTCTGATTTCGTCTCTTCCTCGTTGATTGATGGATCAAAGTCGGTTCTTTTTTATGTATTCGGTGGATTCTGAGATTTTGGTCTTCGTTTTGTTTGTTCACGTTTAAGATTGGGGCTTTATTTATGCCTCATTGGATTTTTTCTGAAGTTTTATTGGGTTTTGGGGAAGGAATTCAGGCCTCTATTTGGAACGAGTTTCTCGAAATGCTGCATTTTCTGGTCTTGGTTTTGCCGGTTTCGTCTGTGTTTTGGTGAAAATCGTGGAGTTTGATCAGGTTTTCTCTCAGGTTTTGGCAATTTTGTTTAATTTCTTCCGAGTTCTGATACGTAGTTGTCGGTATAATTGTTTGCTGGCCTAATGCTGGTAGATTCTTTGGCGTTCTTTAGAATATTTGGACTGCCTTCATGTTTTCAGGGTTGATTTCATGCTTTCTCGTGGTTAATTCCTTGCTTGGCTTTGATTTTCGTACTTGCATTGCTTTTGGCCTCACAAGATGGTCCATGTTGGGACATTTTGTATACTTGGACGCTTGTGGTACGTCTTCCTATTTGTCTGCAAGGCTTCCTATATTCTTGGAATAATGTTGAAATTTGTTCAAGTTTCCTTATATTCTCGAACTTTCTTTGGCATCGGTAATCTACGTTTATTCTTTGGTTTCGATCTGTAGCTGTTGATATTGGTAAAGAGTAGCCTAATCATATTGATGTTTTAGGTGTTCACTTGAATCTGTCAATCTAGTTTACAGGTTCATATGTTTGACTTTATAATGGAGCAGTTGCTACTGTGAAAATTACTAGTAGTAATATTAGTGAGTTTTCAATCACAATAGATTTACGCTAAGGATCTGCTTTAAGTCTTCATCTTTTTTGGCTAGTTATAGATGAGCTTATTAGGCATGTTCAAGATGATATTTTTTTATGCATTTTGTTTATAGATGATATAGTCTTAGTGGATGAAACTAAGATCGGGGTTAATTATAAACTGGAATTACAGAAAAGTGCGATAGAATCCAAGGATTTTAGATTAAGTAGAATCAAGACGGAATACATGAGATGCGGTTTTAATAAAATTAGAGATAAAAATAAAAATGGAGTGCAAATTGAAGATCATAAAGTTCCTAATTGATTATTGACAAGGGAAGATTAAAGAGGATGTTATCCATGAGATTGAAGCGTAAATGAAGAGGTGTAACTCAGTAACTGGGATAGTATGTGACCAAAATGAAAATGTTGAGATGGATATATGGTAATATAAGAAAGATAGAATAATAGATGAAGTTATTCTTAAAAAGATGGAGGTGGCACTAATTGAGGATAAATTGAGGGGAAGACTTAAATGTTTTGGATATGTATACATAGGCTGAGAGTTGTACCAGTATGAGGGAGTTATTTGATATGTAGAAAAGAAGAGGGCTAGAGGTAGATCGAAAATCATATGTATAGTTCTAAATCGAGTGGAATGGAGAAAAAAGGACTTATGTACTGATTCCAACTAATTTAGGATTAAGACTTAGTTGAGTTGAGTATGGTTGGTTGCATTATGTTTTTTTTTCTAAAGTCAACATTCCTTTTCTATAATAGATAGTTTGATTGTTTGCATTGCTTTTGGCTTGTAAATGCTATCTATTTAGGTCTTTGTTAATGCTTATTTCTGGTTGATTGATGATGCTATTCCAGATTTTGTTGGCAAATTTCTTTCTTTCTTTTTCTTCCCATTACTCAACTGGTCACTAATTTCTTGGGTTTTCCTTCTGATCATCAGATTTATAATAAACTGTTGGTACTTCTATGTTTTAAGTAGAATTTATTGCTATGGAGGGCTTTGGAGGCTCTGGATTCAATTATGTGAGTGCTGTAATGAAGAAGCAGAGGAGTGCTACTTCAAGGCGGCCTCGGCCTGAGGTACAACTGATTATGGAGAATCACGATATGTCACATCCTTTAAACAATTCAAGAAAAGTTTCTCCTGATGAGAATGGTGAAAGTGATGCTGGATTCCGGAGGAAAGAGTTTTATGTAAACAACCGTCTTCCAAGGAGGTCATCTGTTAACAAAACTAGAGATAAAACATCTTTAAAGAAGGTTAAGAGGGATGACAAAACATCTGGGGGTTTTGATGATGGTCGCTATGGAAGTGGTTGTTTGGAAGGTGAGAATGGACCTGATTTGAAGCATTGCAGTGAAAGTGCACTCACTCCAGGTAACTGGAAAAGCTCAGATAAAACTAAAGAGAGCTTTGAAATGCAGTCAAAATCCCCAGATGGCTGCCTGGGCAGGAGTGGCAATGGTCATGATATGCATCAGCCCGAGGGAGCTCAAAGTCTATCGGCTGAGAACAAGCTGAGAAAGGTGAAACTCAAAGTTGGTGGAGTCACACACACGATACATGCAAGATCCAATTTAGAGGCTGGTAATGGTGGCTCTTCTACAAAGCCTCCACGTTCTTCTGATGCTTTTCGGCATTATCAAAAGCTTAGCCCTCAGGTAGCTGGCTCTGTGTTGTGTTTAACTTTCTGAAAAAATAATAAAAATAGGGAAACAATTGTTAATAACTTTGACCATGGCCAGCAAAACTTATAAAATTTCAACAGTCAAGGGTTTTCTGTCTGAATGTAGTAATGTGAATAAGTGAGAGTTGTTACATCTCACGTTGAACGGAGAATCATAACATGAACACACACCTTGCTAAAGAATGTAACACTACAAGAAGTTGTTGACTAGTAGAGTAGTCTCATATCTAAACTCTGTTTATTACATCACAATAATCTGAGCTGAATGGCCTTTTACTGTTGCTTCTTCAAGAAGCCTGCATTTTGTGGGAACATTTAAACCTAAATTTTTCTTTGCCGTAGGATATCTCTAATCGTCATTCACAAGAAAAGGGGAATGGCTTTCAAGGAGATGTGTGGAAGGATTCCAGTGGATTAAGATTTTCTCGTGGGGCAAAGGATGATTCTCTGAGAGAAGGCATACCAGGAAAGCAAACAGACAAGCTTCATGGTATATCTGCTTCTGAACCTCTTCGTAGAAGCAAGAGGCTGCCTAAGAGACATGTTCTGAATGGTGCATTTGATGATGGTGAGGAAGATGCCGAGATCTGCTACCTTGAGAAGCTTAAAAGTTCCAAGGCTTCTGCTGATCAAATTGCAGAGTTTGAAGATACCAGGGAGGATGGTGTCAAGAAGCAGAAAATTGCCAAACTTTCAAAAAAGAGGAATACACCATGTGAGTTGGATGAGAACCATGCTATATCACGATCAAACAAGGAGAGCAGAAAAATGCCAAGATCAGGAAGGGAATCTAATGATGTAGATTATATTGAAGAGGAAGAACCTGGTTCTGCTGGTGGCCCTGAGGCCAAGAGAAAGAAAGAGAAGACATCCGTATACTCACCAGCTGATGTCAGAACTGAGCCTCTTACGACACGCCAACGTGCGCTTCAATCTTGGAAATGTGGCAATGATGAGAGTGTGATTGAGTTCCCAAATGGGTTGCCCCCTGCTCCTTCAAGAAGTAAGGAACTACTTTTTAGTTTATACTGAAGCATAATACTGATTACCAAAAGATATTTTCATTTTTATATGGTGCTAATTTTATCTTACAACTGCAGAGCAAAAGGAGAAGCTTTCAGAAGTAGAGATACAAGCAAAGAAAGCAGAAGCTGCTCAGAGACGTAGATTGCAAGTAGAGAAGGCAGCTCGAGAATCTGAGGTTCATTAAAAATACTATATTCCAAAATTTGTACTGCATATTCTCTATCAATAAATTCTTGAAAATTGGTTTGACTCATATTTGAGCTTCACAGGCTGATGCAATCAGGAAAATACTGGGCCTGGATTCTGACAAGAGGAAGGAGGAAAAGAAGCAGAAAGAGCGAGAAGAAAGGGCTGCTAAATCACAGGAATTAGCATCAAACAACATCAGATGGATCATGGGACCAACTGGCACAGTTGTTACATTCCCTGAAGATGTGGGCCTGCCGTGTATATTCAGCTCGAAGCCATGCAGGTCAGACAATAGTGCTTCATTTTCAAAATATTGCTTCTGCTGATGCCAGCATTAATATTTTCCTTGTATGATGCATGATATAGCTGTGTTTAGGTGCTTGCTGTAGTCATCTACAACTTTGCAACATTAGGTTGGCATTTACCTGGAGGCATGTTTTATGTTGGCATTCATCGTTTGATGCCTTTGCTTGTTGGCTGATTACATTTCTGTTTTCTCTGGACTCAGTTACCCACCTCCACGAGAGAAGTGTGCTGGCCCGTCATGTACAAATGAATACAAATACCGGGATTCGAAGTCTAAACTTCCATTGTGCAGTCTGCAGTGTTATAGAGCAGTTCAAGGAAATGCTTAACCATTAACAACATATTGATGTTTCTTACCATGTAGGTGTTCTGCCGTTTTAGGAGCAGGTAATCTGACAATTATAGTCTAACCCCACCTCAAAGTAGATGATTTTTCCCATTTTTACTTTTTTTTATTACATGTGTTAAGCTGATTGGAATTCAGCTTATATGTTTAGTGATGACAAAGATATCTGTCATATCCTTCTGTTTCTTTGTGAAAGTGTTTCCTTTTTCTCCCCCTTTTTTGCCCTGTAAGTTGCTTCAATTTTTAAATCATAAGGATATATCCTTTCCAGATTTTTGCTTGTCTCATGTGGGTTCATATGGGGGTATACAGTTGTGGACTTGCAGACCAAGAATTGATCTATATGCAGCATGTTGCAAGCATGTGCTGGACGGCAGACCAGAGAACTGTTTTTTGCATCTCAATTTATCTTCCCTTGTTTGAATCCATTGCCCTGAAAGAGAGCTTACTGTCCGATTTGTGTCTTGCAAGAGAGGTTGCTTTGTTACTTGTTTTATCTGTAAGCTAACGAAAAGGAATTACTATTAGGTCTGTTTGGGTGCAACACTGCTTGATTTTGACATAATTGATTGAAAAGGTGAGTTGGACTTCCCCTTTCTGTTTGATCTGTAAAATTCTAGATGATTTTTTTCTTTGACTAATTTTATGAGTATAGACCTATAGTTTGTTGTAGAATTTGTGGTTGCCTGATATGCAAAAGACATTGATCTTTTTATCTTAATTATTGGTCAAACTGAGTGGACCTACTGTTCTTCATTTTTTCTTATCTGTTCTCTACCCATTTAGATATCCATGAGTTCCAGCTTCTAAATATTTTGAGTTTATATTCATCCATCGCGTCAGTTTGTGCATTTGTTGTATCTCATTCACCTACTTGTTTGTTTGCTAATGTTGTTCTCTCCATATTTGTTTTACTTCTGAAATTCAGTAATCGGATATATTTCTAGTAACTCTGAAGTAAACAGTTGCCCAACTTTTTTAGCATTGTTACGGTGCATTTTTGATGCCATTGCAAAACTAAAATGATTGATCCCTGGATTGTGTTCTTTCTTTTAATGTTCTATAGTGTTTGGTAGTTCGCAACAAATCATCACCACAATCTTCATGACACAATGTTTGAAAGTTTTGAAGTTTCCTTATCAGGTGCTTGTCCCAACTTTGGTTTCTTTGAAATGTGTTTTTTTTTTCCATTTCAGTTCTTTCATAAGTAAATTTTCCTTCTGATTCACCTCAATTCATTTTCTAGTTTAGTGCATATCATCACCAAATAGTAGTGATTGAAAGAATGTTTGAGATGTAGTGTACATCTTGAAAAGACTACTGACATTCCACAAAGGATGGGGCCTGGAACTCCCACCCTTCTTAAACTTTGGCATTTTATCTTGGCATTTGCTCTACCGTGTAGATATTGGAACGCTTCCCAATACATTCATTGCATCATTCGTTATAAATTACTGGTTTTTCAAGCACTTAATATTAAAATTAATGTGAAAAATTGTAGGTAATTTCTGTGTGCCTCTACTGTTTTAAATTCTGGTATCTGGATTCATATTCAGTGGCTGTCATATCCTGTTATCTCAAAATTAATGAAAAATAATTAAAATTTTTTGCACTTCACCTTTAGTGAGTTGAAACTAGAGGCTTGAATTTGGTTTGTCCCATTACCAGGTGGTGATCGTTATTGACCAGCTGCTGAGATTGCATCGAGTATAGGAGTTTGAAAAACCTTAATCTAAAGGCTAAATGACTATGACCTCTGTACTCTTGACAGCAATTTGAAGATGGGCCATCCTTCTGTTGCTGTTAGGGAATCCAAAGTATAGATAATGCAATTAAGTCTTTTTCAGTAACATTACATCTTAGGTAAATTTTATCTTTAAAATTTGAATTGGATCCAATCAACACTGTTTTAATGATATTCAATGTGTGGGTGAGCTTTAGCTTAAGGTTGCTTCATTGTAACTTGAAAGTTATGGATTTGAAATATAGAAATAGTCTCTCTGTATGTGGGGATAAGATTATACATCTGACTCTCCCGACCCTGCAATAGCAAGAACCTCATGCACCAGGCCACCTTTTTTAAATAGTGCAACTTCTCTATAACTAGAGCCTTTCAGATCACGGTAATGATTATTGAACAGGGATGTCATGGGTTAAGATTGAATCAAGCATATAGAAGATTTACAGCAGGCCGAAGCCTAATAACCCAGTTCAAAATAATATAAAATTGAGTCAGAAGGCTGGACTAGGCCAATAGAGGATGTTATTTCCATTTCTAATAGCAAGAAAATGGGTATTATTTTCATTATTGGAACCATGTTTACTCATAGGACCATCTTTGGATGCTATTTCCCATGGCTATGCAAGTAGGTGCAGGTCCAACCATGCCAATATAAGTGCAAAATTGATCAAGTTATCCTGCATAATCTGATGAGCTTGATGAGCTTTGATTCATCTCAGGTTTCACATAGGAGGATATGACTATAAACTTAAATGAAGGGATCAACAGATAGCTATGAGACCTCCATACAAATGCATGAAAAGCAACAAATGCAGGTTAATCTTAGTGATTACAAACCTGTACTTTCGGTACATGATTATGGATTCTTTAAAGACTTGGACATAAGTGAGATTTAGCAATGCCATGTCATTTGTGCTTTAAATTTTTATTGCCATCCAGCCATTCAGTCAAATGGTTCTGAATGTGTCCACGTGCTTGTCCAAGTCTGTGATTCCATGTTTGTTTGATTTTAAATGTCTTCATTAATGTAAAAAGATTACTTACTGAGTGTTTATGTAAGAATAATCATCTTTTTCTATTGTCAGAATATGTCTACATTGAATATTGTTAAAACACTGTTGATTGGATTAAATTCAAATTTTAAAATTAAAACTTATTCTTCGATGTCCCCCACCCTTTATAATGTTAAAATCCGCATCTACTTAACCATTGCGCATGCCATTGTTTAATATAATTAATTGCCATGTTGTGGTCAAGTATAGGTTGATCGTGCCATCAACACCTATTGATATCTTTTGTCAATTTCATGGTCTGTCATTTATGCTTCAGTCTTTGCCAATTAGGATAAATGGGACCTGACTTCGAAGATTCATTAGTTCTAACCTTTTCATGCCTGGAGATTATTTAAATTATTAGTTTTTAAGACTGACGATGAAAGTACATCTCGACTTGTTGCCGATTTGAAGAATTTGGCAAGCTGATCACAAATGGGAAAGGATAAACTGTAAAGGGGAAAAGAATTTGGTGGGGGGGGGGGGGGAAGAAAT
>JAOXJJ010000001.1:2189780-2213614 GCA_025769935.1 Phoenix roebelenii
GGGGGGGGGGGGGGGGGGGGGGGGGGGGGGGAACCATTTTTTGAGCCATTGCAACAATGATTGCCATCCTTCCCGTAGATGGTCAGTTTACTAATGGTGTAGGCTGTGCTGATGGCTAAATTGAAAGCAGCCTGAATTTTTTTTTATCATTTTATGGTTGGAGTTTTTCTCCCCTCCCTCCCCTTAATCTTTTACAATTTTGCTATCATTATTTCCTCTTAATTTTCTCTAAACTCTAACAGAAACTTATTCTGGTTGAGAATTTTAGCTACAAAAAGTCAATCACATTTAAATAATCTATTGGATTAGTGGCTAATATAGCTTACTGTATTAGTGGCTAATATAGCTTACGTTTTCTTTTAAGTAGAACTTTATTATAAATACTATCTATTCCATTATCTTTTTACAAATACTAACTAAAAAAATTGAGAGTGGGGAGTGAGGAGCAATGATACGAAGGTAAAGCACTATGCCTTGAGTTATTATTTGTGACATTGGTGGTTGTTGGTAGATGTTCTCTGACCAGAAGAGTGAGTGCACGAATGGTCCTGAAAATCCAAAAGGAGGCGCACCAATGGTGGTTGTTCTTGAAAGAAGCCATGTTAGAAAGCACTGCGCCTCGAGGAATTATTTGTGACTTGTTGCTGGTTGTTGGGTCAATTTCTCTGTCCAAAAGAGTGTTGCCACCAAGGTGGTAGCTCAGTTGGAATGGAGCACTCCCAACCAAGCGGTTCTAGGTTCGAAACGTACGGGCGTCGATTAAATTTGAGGATCGGATGCCTCACGCCTGGACGCGGGGTCTGGGAGCGCTACTGGTCGGCTGATACCAAGGTGGCGCCAGGATGACGTACTCACTTAATAGGGTAGGGAAGGGATGAGCAAACACGGGTGCCCCCTATTCCTGAGTCATGATGATGGGTAGGGGGTGCTCTCTCCCTGTATCGGACATGTCCTGGTGGGAGAGGGGCCCAGTGTGGGGTTGCTACGTGGGGGTGGTTCGCGGAGTCTGGGAGCGCTACTGGTCGGCTGATACCAAGGTGGCGCCAGGATGATGTACTCATCTAATAGGGTGGGGAAGAGATGAGCAAACATGGGTGCCCCCTATTCCTGAGTCATGATGATGGGTAGGGGGTGCTCTCTCCCTGTATCGGACATGTCCTGGTGGGAGAGGGGGCCAGTGTGGGGTTGCTACGCGGGGGTGGTTCGCCCCCCCTCCCCCTCTTTTTTCAGCAAAAAAAAAAAAAAAAAAAGAGTGAGTGCAAGAGTGGGCCTTATGATCCAAAATAAAGGAGGTGAATGATTTGATGTCCTGAAGCACAATTGAACGAAAAAGTTTCAAAAGTTTTCCTTTCATTAGTTCATTGCACTTGGTCCCCTGGAGATGGCAACATATAGCATCATCTATAGTGTGAGGATAACAAAGCACATAGTCCATGGAGCCTCCTGATGACAATAAACTGGCACTGGATTTCAGACGCTCAATTAGTGGCATGTGTGGCTTCTAGGACAATGTCTCAGGCCAAAAAATATGGCCCCTTCAAGGAATCCTCACACTATGTGGAGGTACGGCCCTAAACCTTGTCTCAGATGCATCATGTTCCTTTATTTGGGGGGAAGAATCATGAGAAGTAAATCGATTGGAATCAGAGCCTTTTCTCTGTGGAACAAGAGCAGAGTTTAATAATCTAGGGAGCACAAGTCGAAGCCATTGTTGCCAGATCAGGAGTCAGGGAAGTGGTACAAAGAATAAGATGCTAGAATGAGCAGTAGAAAGATGCCATTGATGTAGAGGTAGCAAGGACATATAGCAAACACATTGGGGTGGCCAGAAACTTGGTTGGCTTCCAGGAGATTCCTATCAGATTCTGCTTATTTAGGACGCTTTCCATGTGTTTTCTAGTTTTAGGTAACTGAAGAAATGATTTTCAGGATGAGGCCCTATGAAACAATAGATATCATAGGAAACATAATTTTGATTACTGGTTTGCTCTTGTTTGTTAGATATTTGGTAAAAGAGCACTAAGGAATATGTAATCCAGATGAATGATTCATCTTTACTGTTATAATTAACAATACAATTTGCTACTTAAAGCCTTCATCGAAATATGTCTCCACTCGACTGTTTCACATCTGAATCCTTTTATCATGTCAAAATTCACATATTTTGAAAATGAAATATGTAAAAATATTGCAAAAGTGAATTTAGAAAATGGTAAATCTGAGAATGGGCGCAACGTGTTACTGTATTAAAAAAAAAATAATCAGAAAAGAGCAGATGGGAATAGATATTCGCATATGATCTAGATGTAGAGGATTAGTTACAGTGCAAACCATCCTTAAATTAAAAGGCAATGCATGTGTGGTTAGAAGCTTCTCTTTGTTAGTATTTTGTAACTGGAGCATTGGAGTTTGCATATAGTTGGTTTCCTATTGAAATAAAATTTCGGCCCTGATAATTATTAGTAGAGAAGTAAAAGAAATGGAGGGATCAGAACTTTTGCGAATGTTTATCACTGTCTATATTCGGTTGGATATTTGCAGTTACTATAGAAACCTTGTTCCCTCAAAAGATTACTATAGCTACAATGTTAATTTGCAGACTTATTCCTTAAACTAAGTACATGATGGATTATTTGGTAGTGTCAAGAAAGATTAAACAAGTCGCTGATGATAAGAGATATATCTGTGAGCTTTCTTACAAGAATTTACAGGTTGTATGTTACGGAACTGAAGATTGCTACACACAAATGTGCATGCCCACATATATAAGCCTTATGAGATGAGCATTTCTCATCAATAGTACCACATGATGATTTCTTTCCGAATAAGAGACAATTATGTACTCTCGGAGGAAAAAGAGCGAGGAAAACAAGAAAAAGAAACTACTATGGTTTGTACGGTATGAAGAAGTCCATCTAGAATATAGTTTGAGAAGGGAGGAAAAGGATCCTTTCATCGAGGAAGCTTTCTCGGACCAAGTTTGTGATAGATGGAGGGATGGGCAGCTCCTCTAGCTCATCGAAGAAGTCATTCTCCTCATTAGTCTTTGATGCTGTTGATGAGAAGGTCATCGAGTTGGGGTAAGGGAGGGTGTCCCCTTCATCAAAGAGGATATTTAGTTGATGACAATGGGCTCCTTCTATATCTGTTGGTGGATTTTGTAGGGTGATCTCTTGGGAGTTTTTGGGTGGAGATGGGAGGGGGGATTTCTCCTTGTTGAGGCTTTCTTCGCTTGTGGTGTTAGGTTGGTTTGGGGTCTTAGTTGTGGGGCAGTCTTGGTTAATGGACAGACTCTGGAGGAATGTTTCATTTGGACTGAGGGAGGGGAGATGAGGGCCTGGATGATTGTGATCTGAGGTGTAGGTGATGATGAGAACTGATGAATCTGTTCTGCTTCTCTCCACTTGCTTCTTGGCTGAACAACCTTTGGAGGTGCTGCACCTGTAATAACCCCTAGTATAGGAACAAGGAACAATATGATTAGCTACATGCTATCATTATTATATGATGGTTCACAAACAAACTCTATCAAAAATCTGGGTTCAGAGGTTTGATGTGTTAGGTTAAATAGTAAAGGCAAAAGTAATTGGTACTGAATTCACTTGAAAGAAGAATGGAACATATTATAGCTAGTTTAAATACCAAGAAAGAAAAGAACTCGAGATCACTTCTGTTTTGTTTACTGGGCATTGCCATAGTGGTCACAGCCCTCCTTCTAATAAGGGTTGGAACATCCCCAAGTATGTGTGTGAAGCTAGGTTATTTATTTTGATACACATCACTATTAGCAGCTTAAGGCAGCAAAATAATTAACAGAGAACCAACAAAAATGCAGCTGTTTCACTTTCCAAATCATTATTTAGGAGAATAACAGAGAACGCCAGCATATCTTCCAATCACTAGTGGTATCCAAAATCATGTAATATTTAAAATATCGAGTTATCTAAGGAGAAGAGAAATCATTTGAAGGAAAAGAGAGCACCACCTAGGGTAGGGAGACCCTTTGATGGGTTTCTGTCCATATTTTCTCCAAGACCAAAAATCTGAAGGTGGACATTCACCCTTCTGCTTCCCAGCATCTGCTTCAATTCTGAATGTGATCACAGTCTTCTGAACCATCTTCCTATATGGCAAAACAAAGAGTTTCACAATAGATTACACATCAAAAGGCTTTTAGGAGCACCTTAAATCGAGAAAAAATATAGGAAAAAAAAAGTGAGAGAGAAAGGAACCTTCTCTTGGAGCCAGAATTGTCTATCTTGGACTCCTTGTGAAACTTCAGAACTTGTTCTGTAGGTGGGGGGCCATCCATTCTGCCCTATTAACTTGTGAGCTCTTCTTTCTCTTTCTCTTCAGCTACATATTCTTCTTGTTTCTGGGAAAATAGGTTCTTTATAGTCGCATGGCTCATAGCAAAGCTAGAAAGAGAGAGAGAGAGAGAGAGAGAGAGAGAGAGAGAGAGAGAGATGTTCCTAATGATAGTGAAATGGATATGAATCAAGCTTTCTTTCATCAAGGGGAAGGGCGTGAGTGGACAGGCCATGTTGCTTTCTTTCTTTGACTTCCCTTGCCCACTAAAGAATACGAGGTTACAGAAATCATGTTGCTGCACTAGCTACAGAATACTGCTGTTCCCCAAAAAAAAAAAAAACAAAATGCAAACCACCCTACAGTCCTCCATACGATGGTTGGTCCCAATGTTAGTCTTGCACAAGGGAAAGGTTAATATAAAACATATTGTGTTACTTGAGGACACACTGAGCTTTTGCATAACCACAGTTGTCCCCGCAAAATTGTTCATCCAACAATAACAGGACTTAGATGATAATTGCCCCAAACACAGAAGCACACTAAAATGCTAGGAACTTTGAATTCATGGTCCATTTCCTTCAGAAAACCTATATAGTGATGCTAATGCAACAGAGTTCCACAACTGATATGGATCTTATAGAAGGTAAAGACTCTCACAAAGAGGTTATGGATAAACCATTTGGCATTCATATCATTCAAGTCATACCATGCATCTTAAATGATCTTATACCAAGTTTAAAATTCAATGACTAAAAACACTTTTCATAACTGTGCCAAGAACTCTTGATGAACTGATCTCTGTAGTTCACCATCTACAGCTGAAGACCATGTTAACAAAATTTCTTTTAGGAGTTATGACTAAAAGAGTATCAAGGGTGGGTTGTGTCCTCACCTTTTCATAGTTCAAACATAACTTCCTAGCATGATCAAAGAGGTATCATTCCTTGCAGGGATGGTATAGAAAGTCTACAGCACGAATATAGGTTGGTAATAAAGGAATTTACTGTTCAATTTTACCAACCTGTTTTACAAATTACATGACACTTATCAGATGCTAAGAGAAGTGGAAGGCAAATCCTCTTGTGGATAGGTAAGCTACACCTGCGTTGTTAAAAAGCAGGTGACTTTATTTGCTATGTTCCTATAAAGATGCACGACATTAAGAACAGATAATCTAGGACCTGTTTATCTATGTCTATGCTTTTCCTGTTTCCCTTTTCGGGAATAAGAACAGATGGATGCTGTCAAAAGGCAAAGATTTAATAGTGATGCAACCATAAGCAACCATGACCATGAACATTGATGGATCATCTAACTATAGACCATTTCTCTGTTAGTTTTTGTTAAGCTTCTGTTGGACCTCTGGAAAAATTTGTACACAAATATTTGAAAGTCAGCTGGCACTAACAACTTGCAGTACAATCTTCTGTTAAAAATAATAAAAATAGTAAAAATTACAGCACAATCTAAGGATGATGATGATGCACCCCTGTGCAAGTAGCTCGGTAAAATTGTATCAGTAATACATACAGCTATGAGCAGCACTTACATATCTTCTTGTCAGAAAATAATCAACAATAACAACTTTTGAATCATTTGCTTCAGAATGACTTTTTATTATAACCAAACTAGTTGCCTGCATTAATCTACGGTATATCCAGGTAACCAGCAGCAATCCCATGTAACTTTAGAAACTTCTTCACCAAGAGGATAGCTATAGCAACTGTCAATACAATGGCTGCCCAAGTAAACAAGCGGTCGTCTATTGGTGGCGGCTTCCGAACCCTTGCTTCATTCCCCTGGGCCTGTTCATCTGTTGCTGCTGCTGGCACCCTTCTTGATAACCTGACTCCAGCACTGAAGCTGAATCTTATCCCACCGGCAGCGCCATTCACACGGACCTCTCGCACATCTTCCACAAGCCTCTGCTCCAGTTCCAGGTGTGGATGCTGCTCAGCTGGCACCACAGCATTGGAATCAGGAGTTTCCATCTGCTCTTCTTCACTTGCTGCATTATTTGGTTCTTCACCGGTAGTTGCTGTCGATGGGATCTGAGGAACAGGAGGGGCCTTGCTAAGCATGTATTGGTGAATCTGTGTTAAAATATTAGCTCATGAATCTGAGTGACAAAAGATACGAAGTAACATTTAGAGCAGGAATCTGCAGGAACTGATTTAAGCGAACCTCATCTATTAGATTCTGTCGCTCTGGGGTTCCAAATCTGGGAGGAGTTTCACGCGACTTGATAGCAAGAGCTCGTCTTTCTTCCTTCTTGTAATCTAGCGAACCTAGTGCTCCATCAGGGTTTGTCGGCATGAAAGCAATCAAGGCCACCAAGGCCGTACGTACTAGGAATAAAAGAAGAATAATGAATTAGAACATGTTGAAATAATTTGAATCGTCTAAGAGCTCGTTTGGTTCGCGGGAAAAGAAGGGGAGAAAGTGTGGTCAACGGAAAAGTAATGAGATGCTTCTTGTTTGGTTGGAGTTTTCAAAGGAAAGAGATGGGAAAGTTGTATTCCCATAGAAATATGACTCCCACATTTCATGGGAAAGTCTTTCCCATGAGAAACATGGAAAAGTTACTTTCCCATGAGGCGGGAATCACTCCATTTTTATTTTTTCCCAAAAAGATCCTTCAGCATTAAAGAAGCATTAAAGATCTAATTTTTATTAAGGGTATAATAAGAATTATACATAACTTTTCCTGAAAAGTGGATGGTCAACCAAACATAAGCACTTTGTAAATCTGTCACTTTCCCATGGTCAACCAAACATGCCAAAAGTACTTTCCTAGGCATCATTTTCCTACGAATCTGCTTCCCAGAAATCATATTCCTAAGAGGGAAAATGTTTTTCGCGAACCAAGCGAGCCCTAAGAGTCTTCATATCTTCACCAAGCAGGTTGGAAGGGTAAAGGGAAAGAAAAAACAAGGAAAATAAACATAAGGGCTAATTTATTCTCCATATTATCAATACAACTAGTATAACAAATACCAGGTCTCCTCCATTTAATGTCAGTGTTTAAAACCAATAGGCAGATGGGTCATGAGTTCACCATTCAACTGCAGGACAGAGATGAGATATAAAGAAACCCCATACCAGATCCAATCCAACTTCCACCTCACCCTCCTCCCATTGTCATCCTCGCATACCCTCCGCCTGTGCTCCTTCCTGTGGCTCACCATCCTCCCCAATCCTTGTGCTGGCACCTAATCTCTCACCACCTGCCCTCCTACCCATGGCCTGTCCTCCTCCCCAATCCTTGGAATTGGCAGCCAATACCCTACAGCCTGCACTCCTTTTATACTCTGCAGCCAGAGCCTTTCCTTCCTAGTTCTTAGCATTGTCAACTGCTGACTGAGGCAACAAGGAAGAGAAGAACTAAGAGGGTTTAGGGGCTAAGACATTTAGAGGACTTAGGGTATAAGCCATCAAGACCCAGAGGCTACTCTTCACAGATCATTTATTTCTTCCTTTAATAAAACTAACGTCTCAATCCATGTCAGTTAAGCTGCTTAACCAGGCAATTAATATTGTCAAACCGATCAGAACAACAATTAAACAGGTTTTCAGGAACTCTAAGTCTGGATCCTATCCGTACTAGGCAACAGATGAAGGGTCAAAATGAAGATCCGCCGTACTAGTACCGGTCGGCATACCGGTGGCGGCCCGAACCAGTACGGTACCGGTTCGTACCAGTTCCTTACCGATCCATACCGGTCCCATATCAATTGGTACCGGTCCCATACCGGTTCTTCAATGATAAGTTACCGGTACCAGATTCCACGCTGATCCAGTACCGGTCCGAGACTTACGGCGGACCATGGTCAAACATTTGACCCAACTAGCTCTTAAATTACATTTAGTAACGCTTGACAGGAATCCTAGATCATAAGGGGCAAAACTTCTTAGCTCCATTTCATGAACACAGAAACTAAAAATCTACTACTGGCAAATCTGTATGACTACATACCAGCCCCCTATAATAGAACCTAACATTACACAAAGGGGTACTTTAACTTTGATTAAAGAATGTATGAAGAGGAGAACACCTAAGATACATGGCTGGAAGTTGTGGGAAACAATATGGGGAAGCTCACCATAAAATCAGACGTAGGCCTGATTTGAAATGCTTGGCAAATAAGGATCCATTAAGCCGGTCCCAAGTAGTTGGTACAAGGCTTGAAGGTCATGGTATTTATAGAGGACAAGGTATCTTCCATGATTTTCCTATATTTAGTAACTCTAATTAGCTCAAAAATTTCTCGGGAAATGATAATTTATTTAATTCAAATAAAGTACCTTATTCATTTCAAATTGGATTCTCAAAAGCAAACAAGATGAGAAAAAAGAAATCGCATAATATTCTGAAGATTCACATATCTCAAGCAAATACTTCCAAACAGATATCTAAACCAAAGCAAATCTATATGTTTTGATATTTCTTGCTTTCCAATAAAGTTATACTTTCGCAAGATGTGTTTGGATGGGTTTGAGGGTCATCAGAACAAAAATCTCAGGTGTTGTTTGGTATCATCTTTTTTCTATTTTTAGAAATAGAAAGGGTAGAAATTTTATTTTTAATTTTTTCATTTTTAGAAAAATATAAATATGTTTGGTATAATCAATTATCTTTAAAAATAAACATGGTGATGGTAGGAGAGGCAGTGGTAATAGCGGCAGAGGTGGTAGAGATGGCGATGGTGTTCGTGGTGGGCCGGTGGCCATATGGCTGAGGTGGCAATGGTAATGGTGGCGAAGGAACCAACGATATGGCAAAAGTGACGAGGATGGGGGAGGTGAAAAGATGGAGGCATTAACAACAGTGTTAATGGCCGCAGCGATGATGGAGGCGCCAGCAATGTGGCAAAGGTTTGGTCAACAACAACAACAGTTAGGGTGGCAGCAATGGCAACAACGGTGGCGGCAAGGGTATTAGTCGTGGTAGTAAAGAACATGAGTTTCTTATTTTTGAAAATATTGATAAATTTTTTTTACTTTCATTTTTTTAGGCATAACTAAAATGACTTTTGAAAAAAAAGAAAACAAAAACAATAGCACTAAATATGTTTCTTCTCATGGTTTCTATAGTTTTCTTTTTAAAATGAAAACAAGAAATAATATATATGCAAAATACTTCAGGAATATGAAATTATTTATTAGATTGTCATTGGCATGCTTTAACATTGATAACTGAAATTATTATTGAGACATGCTCGTTCCACTTCTGTTCGCCGAGACATTGGACAGCACGAATGCCAAATGACATTTCCAGCAACAAAATTGAACTGATATCAATGTTCATAGAGTCTACTAACCATAAAAATTAAGAGCAGACTATGAAACTTCGGTGCTACCTCAAATATACAATCAACAAGCAGGACAAAGTTAGCTAGTAAAAAATTTTTAAAGTATACCCTTCTATTCCCATTTTCTCCGCTGCCTCTTAGAAGCTTTGACAGACTAAGGATGTGTTCGGCATCACTTCCAATTTTTGGTTTTCATGAAAACTAAAACCAATTTCTATCTTTTCTTTTTGAAAATCAATATTCAAAATTCTTGATAGTCACTTGCAGTGTGTTTGGTGGCAATGGCAGTGCTGGTGGTAACCAGTGGCGACGGCAGTGGCAGCTGATGATTAGTGGCGGCAATTACTGCTGGTGTCAGATGTTGGCCATGTTGATGGCACCGTCAGCTAGTGGCGGTGGTGCAAACAGCTAGCCATGGCGGCTGACAGAATGCTGCCCACCATGGAAGCGGCAGCCAACAGGTAGCAGTGGGGGCCAAGGGGCGGTGGCAGCGATGGCAACAGGCAGTGGTGGTAGCCACAAGGGATTTTGGTTTTCAGAAACTTTGAAAAACAGATATTTCAAAAAACTAAGAAAGGGTTTTCAAAAAACTGAAAATAGAAATTGGGTTACCAAATGCCATTGCTGCCTCGATTTCTCTACTTTTGAAACCAAAAACTGGAACTAGAAACTGGAATTGATGCCAATCAGGGCCTAAGATTTTCACAATAAGGCCATGGATGGTATAATTTATTAATAGATTGAAAAATCAATCATATGAACCATTTATTTGATTATTACATGCATAAAGAATGCATACAACATCAACTTACAAAAAATCAATTTAGCATGCTATTTATGAAATGATACCCATCGATAATAAACTTATAATATACATTCAACATTGCATTTATCATTAAGAGATAATTAAATGTCACTTTTGTTGATCATCATTGGACAACATGATGTCAAATGACATATCTAACAACAAAGTGAAATAAATGTAGCACCATGCTCGTATAGCCTACAAACCACAGAAACAAGTGCAGACTATGAAATTTTTGGTGCTGAATCAACTACACTATTTCCAAAAGAACATAAATATTATGAAATCTGATATGTTTGCTAAATATTTACCACCAATGTATGCAGAGAACATGCAATAGATACGAATATGAAGAGCAACCACATTGGATGGCTATGGGTGAGTTGCCCAAAATACACAAAAAAGAAGTCCAAAACAAGAATTTAAGATCCAATTTGGCATCAGAAAATTACATACCATGCCATGCCATGTCAATGCTCGGCATGCACATGCATTGCCCTGGTTGCATGCCCTGTCCTGGAACACACTAATATCATGCCAATGCCATGTTCCAAAAAAGCACTAGCCCCTAGCACAATACATACATTGTGTGTCATATCATGGCAAACCGCACTATAATCCATGGACCAAACTAATCGAACCACCAAGTTATCCTTTGTCCAAATGTAGTCTGTCAGCAACTCCAATCAGATTTGCCATGCGCACCAAATGCAGCTCCTCGAGCCCAATTCAGTATATACATAGAGACTTCAATGGAACTGAACTAAGACAAGCTCTCAGCAACTCTAACTAAGCCCAAATCAATACCTGCATACATACATACATATCGATTGAGATGGTATGGATATGTACGATGATGATTAGAGAAGGCTCCAGTAAGGAGAGGTACTTTGGTTTTTGTTGAAGGTCGTATGAGAAGGAGGGGAAGTTCTAAATAACACGGATGGTGAGGAAGGATTTGGAGAAACTTGGAGAACATCAAATGCGGCCCTAATTAAGAATACTTGGTAAATAAGGATCCCTAAAGTTGAATCCTTGCCTAAGATAGCTAGGAGTCCAGTGCATATTGGACTCCAAATCCTCGCCTTGGCCCTTAGGTGCTTTCCTCACAGCAAATCTCGCACCTAAAATGTACCTACTTCTGAAAAAAAACTTTTTTCTTTTTCATTGCACGTGCGTAGCACCCACCAAATTCTAGTATATATGTGTGGGTGTGTGCATACAAATACACGTACATATATGCACATATGTGTCTATGTACCTATGTATGTACATATGCACATAGACATAGCAAAAAGATTCTCTCATGCGTCCTCGTGAAAAGAAAAATTATCAGAATTAGGGAGCAAAGTAAAAAAAATAAAGATATGATTGTTTGCCACTTACAAATAATTTCACAAGTATTAGTTGATGATAGTTACGAGTAGTCCATACATACTCAGAAAATATAACAGAATTCCTAGCATTAGGTTCTTGAGATGCATGACGAATAGGAGTAAAGAGAGCATCTATGTAGTAAGGTACTAATAATCTCTCATCAAAAGTATCTAGGAGGAAATATGATGGACAAGATGACTATAAAATGACTATAATCTTCTTGTTTGATGGAAGAAGATAAAAATCAGTGCTTGTAAAAGAAATTTATAAGAAACAAAGAAATGAAGAGTTCATAAACCACAACAAATCAAGGTTTAGACTTCCTGGAGAACCTAGTAATATATGGGCTTGAACTTATTGAAAGCTAAGAATCTGGCTTAGCCATCTGTCCAAAGTTCTACTTCCACCTCTGTTTTCATGACCCATCCAAATTCTAGGATGATTCACAAGGTAAAGGTAATATCCGCTAATGTAAAATTCCACAGATACATTACATCATATATTTAAATGAAGATGAAAGAGGACGATATGCAAAACCATGAAGCCATAATCAATTGACAATAAAGAAAGCTTAGGCAGCTCCCAACTACTAAACATACCACTCCATGATGGTTGCCAGTGCTCTGGGTGATGATTTGATATGCTTAGGCATATCTTTGTCTGGGTTTCAAATCGACCATTTGGCTGAACAAATGAGAAAAAGGAACTTGTTAGCCAAAAGAAGCAAACAAGAAATAAACAGATATATATATATATATAGGCAATTTGCTAGAGGAATTAGGTAGCAGAACAGGTACTTACAGTTAGCATCATAAAGGAAGGAGGGTTAAATGGGTAGTCTGCAGGAAGCTGGATCCTCCCATGATAGATTCCACCCTCAAACTCAGAATCACGAGGACCAAGGATGGCAAATTGCCACTCAAATATATTCTCCTGAAGACAAGGATAAACATAAATTAAATTCCAATACCAACAAAGCCCAAAAGCACCTGTAACTTATCATTCTGCACTGCATTCCAATGTTCCATGATAGCTACCAGCCAGAAATGGAAACAATATATTTATCATTCTGCATCACATTCCTATAACTTATCAATCTGCATCCCATTCATAAACTCCTTCCATCACTTTGTGCAGGTACAGAATGCCTTAAAGATAACCACCATAACCGTTCTATTATTTTCTTGCAGGGAAAAAAAAGGTGCATCAAGGAACAAGGCAAAACCAAAATTTATCTTTCTACAATAACAAGGCCCAAATAGCCTCTTCAATTTATGATTGTGAGGAGACTTGAAATCTTAACAAGCATAGGCCATTCCAGAAAGCATAGGAACTAGAGGAAAACCTGGGGTAAAAAATCATTCAAAAGCCACTTCTTCAAAACATACCAGCATGGCGATCCAAAATTAAAACAACGGTGTTTCAGACAACGGCCACTAAAGAGCCATATGAAACAACTTCAACACAAATTTTCTTAAGATATTCTAAATCTAAACAAATAAGACTTTCAAACGCTACAAAATCATTTTGTTGAAAAAATTAGAGATCTGAAAGAACAGAAAAAAAAAAGAAAAAGATACTTTCCGAAATCCTAGAAGAACTGCCTGAAAAGAGCTAGAGGGAGAAGCTTAGTCACACCAATTTCATAACAGGATTCGAAAGAGAAAAGAGGGGATTTCTCGAAACCTGAGAAATTGGAGAATGTAATAGAAAAAAGCTGCAGGAAGTAGCTCGTTCAGACCATTCTTGAGGGGAACACTCAGATCTGAACTAAATAGACTTTTCTGAAACCCTAAAAAACAATGGAAAACTGATGCAGAGACTCATAAGAATCAAAATAAAACATGACGCTTTCAAAACTTAAAAAAAGGATCAAAGGCCCAAAAAGAGCTATAAGTAATAGTTTTTGGAGTCATTCTGGTAGAGATATCCAAGGTCTTAGTTATATGAGATAGCTAGACAGTAGACACCCTAAAAATCAGGAAAAACATTTAAAAAAAAAAAAAGTCTATAAGAAGCCCCACGTTCGGATCCGCCAGGTGAACAGACTCGAGTTTCAAAGCAAAACGAAACATTTCGAAATTTTTCGTTAAAAAATAAAAATGTATTAAAAAAGGAAACTGCAAGAAATAGGCCCTTCGGATCATTCTCGTAGAAATATTCAAGACCTAAGTTAAATGCAACAATAATAAGACATTTCACCACCCAAGAAATCGACGCAAAGCCCACAAAAAGTAGCTTTTGTGATTAAAATAGAAAGAAGGGATTCGAAAATTCAAACAAATGACGATTTCTAAGCCCCAGAATAGAAAACATATCTATGAAATGTCTGAAAAACCAGCTTCTTCCGATCAGACTGGAGATCTAATCGATCCTAAAGGGTTAGGGTCTGGAGGGGGTGGTTACCTCGAGGGGGAGGCTCATGAAATCGTCGGAGGGGTTGGATTGCATCTCCTTCACCTCCTGAAGGATCCGCTTCACCGCCGGGTTCTTCCGATTGTACTTGTCCTCCGCCGCCGCCGCCATGCGTTCACGTTCTACGGCCGTCCCCGCCGGCGCACGGTAGATACCGCCGGATTATTCCGCGAGAAACGGAATAAATGACAAAAACTCGGCAACAAATGGAGACGAGAAAGAGAGACGTGGGAACTTGGGGACGAAGACGGAACGGAGCGGAGACAAGCAGCCGGATTTCAGACATCCGACAGCAGATGGGAGGACGACACGTGTCCAAACATAATGCTCGAGTTGTTGACGTTCTATTTTAGGGAGAGGGTACGTGGCAGGATCTGGATGGAGAATTTTGAATCCATCGTGCTCTAAATTCGGGACTGAACTAGCGAAAGAATGATTGATCTACTTTCGCTCGACCATTCAACCGCGATCCGCACAGCTCTCAAAGCACTCAAACTTTGATCGTGTATCCAACGGTGGATTCATGCAAAAGAGGGCGAATCGTTCTTTCACGTGAAAGACAACTTTTTAGAAAAAAAATTATGTAAACTACCTGAACTTCGACACTTTAGGGTATCTTTCGACACAAGAACTCAAGAGTGTCATATATTCGATGAAATGCTCATCCATTGCACTGGACAGTCCTAGTGAAAATTTAAGGTATAATGGAATATCTACAATTAAATGCTTCTAAGGTATTTCGGCATGAATGAGCATAATAGTAAAAATCTCAAAGCAAGGTTTACCGTCTGAATACCGGACCCATCCAGTCACATTAGCACAGTGTCAATACAATACGGTACGAAATTTTTTTTATACACTGAGTATCGGTGCACTACCAGTATGGTACATCCTATACCGTCCGGTTCAGACTAGTACGGCATATCATGCCTCAGAGTGACCAATGTATCAAGCCAAATAAATATCAAAAAATGCCCAGAGAATCTTCGATGACTTATGAGATAAGCAAGTTGAGTAGTTATCCTCTCAACAGCGAGAGTTTCTGTTGTAGCATTCTTTGGATGAATGAATTGAGCAAAGTGCTAACTAGCACCAACAAAACAGAGGTATAGGTCTTGACATATAATTTTATAAAATCAGACACAATAGATTTGTACAATGTAATACTCTAGCAATGTGAAGCCCTATATACAATTAATACATCATGTAATGCCAATCTTAGAGAGTTGCTCAGTGGTAGCCAATGGAAAGCTAAAGAGACTATTTTATCTTTCAGTCTCCATTAGCAGATGCATGAAAGATCTATTTCAGTTGCACAGCTGGTAGTCATAGTGAACGATAGCTATGATTATCTTGTTACAGTAATCCTCTGATATTTGTACGCTATTTTTTCATTGATTTCTGATGACCATCCAACTTTTTTAAGTGATGCATAAGAACAACCTTCATCCATTCGCATGTATCTAAGACAGTTCATCTGTGTGAAAACAAATCAAACCTCACTTCTATCTAAGACATGGAGGGTTGCACCTCTTCTAGTTTTTGGAAGGAGTTGGTGGTGCCTGCAGCCGCAGCAGCAGCAGCAGCAGAAGTCAAAGTGGTCTGAGGTGGTACTGCAACATCCAGCAGGACCTTTCTCTTTACGAGTTCCAGAGTTCGATCCATTTGCCCATTCTGGGCATCACCCAGGCGAGGCCTTTGTTCTTCTTCAGGGACAACCCAAGCTAGGGAAATGAATAATACAAGAGCCAAGAGATGACACCTAGGTTATGTATGAAAAGCCTCCTGCTTCTTCCTCTGTGCTTAAATTGTCATCTTCCTTCTCATTCCTTTTCTGCTTGTTTCCTAACAAAACCTATTGTGATTGCGAGCAGTTTGTGAAAATGGTTCTTCGACTAGAGAGGAAGAGATGTAGCGAAGGCTGTCAGGAAGCATAACAACAGCAAGCAAAATGATCATTTAGTCAAGATAGATGGGATCAGTAAGCAAGCAAGGCAGAAGTCTGAGAGGAAAAATTGTGTAATTAAACTCTCTCTTCATTTTTCATCTTGCTTGAAATGAGTATCCAAATTTTTTAATAGATTCTCTTTTATTTGGAACATCATATGTATATTCAAAAATTCTTTAAAGTATTAATCTTTGTAATATGATCGCTTTGGTGTATGTACTCCCATCTCATAATATGTTGTTTCAGTCATTTTTCTATAATTTTTTTCCATGTTGGTGAATTTTGATGCAGATCAAAGAATTGCTGAAAATTTCCCTATTGCTGAAGTTCTGCTAGCCTAGGAATAGGGTGGGTATGGACGCGACGAAACCAAGGAAGACGATGCGGATGGCGTGCGATCCTTGGATTCCAACAAATTTCACTTGATCTCCTGATCCTAGAGATCAATCCCATGGTCTACAAGATCTTGAATGTTGGTTTAATTGAGTCCTACTTTGTTTGAAATTTCTGAACTTGAGTCTGTTAAAGTCTGAATTTTGTTCCGAAATCTGGTTTGATTTGAGTTTGATTAGGAGTCTGTTTTAATTCGAATTTGGTTAGAAATTGAGTCCTTATTGTTAGGGTTTAGAGGAGGCTCGTGGCCCTATAAAAGGATTGGTGTAAAGGGCCGCCGTCTCCTTCCTTTGGCTGCTGTTTTTTTGCTTTCTATGAATGAAACTTGAAGCTCTGTTTTCCTGAGCCCAAAACTCCTCTGTTTCCTATTGCTGTAATCTGTAGCGGGTTGCGGGAGATAGAATTCCGCGCTTCCCCGCATCATTTGGTATCAGAGCAGGCTTCTCCTGCTTCAATGGCGGATGACAGCGTTGCGAGCGTTCACCCCGGTGACGGTGATCACGGGGTGCCGGCCCTTTGGGCAGCGATCCAAGGCCTTGAAGGTGCTGTGCGCAACATCCAGCATGCATTTCAAGAGTTGAGGATCGGAAATTATGGAGATCTCAACCGGGATCGGGTGCCGGCCAGCGAGGCCTTCCCTCGTGGACCACCAGCACCGGTGCGAGATCTTCCCCACCGGCATAGGCAGCAGCCCCTCATGGACTCGTCCGAAGAGGAGAAAGGAGGACCCGCCTTCTTCGAGTTCGATGGTCTATGCTCGAGAAGAAACCCCGAATATGCTGATTTCAGGCATGCAGGGGACGAACGACGACGTCGATCACCTGATGGAAAAGGGGTCTACGACGATGTTGGCGGGTGGAGTCCGCGACGGAACCCAGAACCAATGAGTTTCTGGCATGAAAGAGGAGACCATGGCTCCTCTGATTTTAGACTGAAGATGGATCTTCCAACATTCAACGGCAACCACCACATTGAGGGATTTCTGGATTGGCTGGCCGAGGTGGAGAAATTCTTCGATTATATGGAGATCCCAGATCAGAAAAAAGTGAAGCTGGTTGCCTACAAGTTGAAGGGTGGAGCCTCCGCGTGGTGGGAGCAACTACAGCACAACCGTCTGCGGCAGGAAAAGATGCAGATATTTACCTAGCGCAAGATGAAGCAGCACCTGCGGAGTCGTTTCCTCCCGCCTGACTACGAGCAGACACTCTACCATCAGTATCAGAATTGTCGACAGGGCCCCCGAATGGTGACCGAATACACAGATGAATTCAACCGACTCAATGCCCGTAACAACCTGTCGGAAACAGAAAATCAGCAGGTGGCGAGGTACATTGGCGGGTTGAAGCCGGTGATCCGAGATCAAGTGGATCTCTATCCTGTGTGGAGCCTATCCGAAGCCACGAGCTTAGCCTTGAAATTGGAGGCACAGGTGACGCGAAGGGCGAATCAGTTTCAGCCCACAAACTGGGCTGCTTCTTCACGCCCCACTATGGCGAAACCGAAGGGCGTTGATGGTGCCACCTCTTCGAGTCAGCCTCCACCTCCAACTGCATCAACGGGCGCCGGAAATTCTAGCAAGCAACCCGCGGCATCGAGGGGCAGCAATCCTTATGAAAAGCCTATGCCCCTCAGATGTTACAGGTGTCAAGAGGTTGGGCACCGTTCCAATGAGTGCCCGAGGCGGCTGACCGTTAACGTAGTAGAGGCGGAGGAGGATGAAGGGGTGTTGTATGAGGAAGAAGAGCAAGAGGAGGAGCGGTCGGAAGAGGAGGTGAGCGTGACGATGCCTGATCAGGGGGTTCCGGCCTCTTGTAGTTCAGCGAATTTTTCTTATTCCAAAGATTAAAGAGGAGTCCCAATGCCACAACATCTTCAAGACTCGCTGCACCATCAATAAAACGGTATGTAATGTGATCATTGAAAGTGGCAGCAGTAAGAACATTGCTTCCTTGGCACTAGTCGGTGCAATGGGATTGAAGACCGAAGATCATCTGTCTCGTTACAAGATCGGGTGGATTAAGAAGGGTGCTAAAACAAGAGTGGACAAGGTGTGCAAGGTCCCATTATCCATTGGGTGGTATTACAAGGATGAGGTTGTGTGTGATGTGGTGGACATAGATGCTTGGCATGTCTTGCTTGGGTGCCCATGGATGCATGACACGGACGTCACTTACAGGGGTCGGGACAACACCTATTTGTTTCGGTGGCATAGCCGAAAAATCCTCCTAGTTCCCATGAATGAAAGGTGCATCCCCAAATCTTCTCAAGTGAAGGGAAAATCCTTCCTTACAGTTTCAGCAGAGCAGTTCATGGCGGACGTCAAGGAGACCAAGCAAATTCTTGTGCTGGCCGCGAAGCGATCAAATTCAGCAAGAATGCAGCCAATGCTCAAGGAGTTTGAGGAGTTGCTGATGGAATTTCAGGATATTACACCTGCAGAATTGCCGGATGGGTTGCCTCCCATGCGAGAAATTCAGCACCACATTGATTTAGTGCCTGGCGCAAGCCTTCCCAATCTACCTCATTACAGCCTGAGTCCTAAGGAGAGCCAAATTCTGCAGCAGCAAGTTGAAGATCTGATAAAGAAGGGGCTGATTCAGGAGAGCATGAGCCCATACGCAGTGCCAGCCTTGTTGACACCAAAGAAGGATGGAAGTTGGCGCATTTGTATGGACAGTCGTGCGATCAACCGGATAACAATAAAGTACTGATTTCCCATACCCTACTTGACCGACATGCTGGACATGCTGGAAGGAGCAAAGGCCTTCTCCAAAATTGATCTTTGGAGCGGCTACCATCAGATCCGAATTCGGCCCGATGATGAATGGAAGACGGCATTCAAGACGAAGGATGGACTTTACGAGTGGATAGTCATGCCTTTTGGCCTATCCAACGCATCGAACACCTTCATGAGGATAATGAACCAGGTATTAAAACTATTTATTGGAAAGTTCGTCGTTGTCTATTTTGATGATATCCTGGTTTATAGCCATAAAGAGATTGAGCACAAGGAACATTTGAGGGCGGTTTTGCTTGCATTGAGGGAAAATAAATTGTTTGTCAATCTTAAGAAGTGCCACTTTGTGACTACCCGCCTGGTGTTTCTGGGGTTTGTTGTTGGGGCCGATGGTATACATGTTGATGAAGAGAATGTGCGGGCAATACGGGAGTGGCCTACCCCCACAAATATCAGGCAAGTCCGCAGCTTCCATGGGTTAGCAACATTTTATCGGTGCTTCATTCGAAATTTTAGCACCATTGTCGCTCCTATTACTGAATGTATGAAGAAAGGTCGGTATCAGTGGGAAGAGCCTCAGCAAGCCAGCTTTGAATTGATAAAAGAAAAATTATCTTCGGCACCAGTGCTAGCCTTGCCAAGCTTTGAGAAGCTGTTTGAGGTAGAGTGTGATGCCTCAGGAGTCGGGATAGGGGTTGTTCTGACTCAAGAAGGGCGGCCCGTGGAGTACTTCAACGAGAAGCTTAGCGAAGCACGACAGAAATGGACTACGTATGAGCTTGAGTTTTATGCCATCATCCGGGCATTGAAACACTGGGAGCACTATCTAGTTCCGAGGGAGTTTGTCCTATACAGTGATCATCAGGCCTTGAAGTACATCAATAGCGAGAACCACTTGAACCGCATGCATGTCAAATTGGTAAGCTTCTTGCAAAAAAAAATTTTGTGTTGAAGCACCGATCTGGACAACAGAACCGAGTGGCAGATGCATTGAGTCGGCGTAACACATTATTAACAACCTTGCATTCGGAGGTTGTGGGTTTCGAATGCATGAAGGAGTTGTATGCTGAAGATGATGACTTCAAGGATGTGTGGGCCAACTGTTCTAGCAATCGTGCAATGGAAGATTTTCACATACAAGAGGGTTATTTATTCTGGGGTAATTCCTTGTGCATCCCCAGATCATCACTAAGAGAGAAGCTGATTAGAGACCTTCATGGTGGCGGGCTTAGTGGGCATCTAGGCCGAGACAAGACCATTGCTAGTCTTATGGAGAGGTATTATTGGCCACAACTGTGAAGAGATGTTGGAAAGTTTGTTCAGAGGTGTTATAATTGTCAAACAGTAAAAAGGCAGTCTCAAAACACCGGTCTCTACATGCCCCTACCGGTGCCAAATGACATTTGGGAGGATCTGTCGATGGACTTTGTATTGGGTCTTCCCCGAACGCAGAGAGGTGTGGATTCAGTCTTTGTCGTGGTGGACAGGTTCTCCAAGATGACACATTTCATCCCTTGTAAAAAGACATTAGATGCGTCCCATATTGCAAGGTTATTTTTCAGGGAGATTGTCCGTTTGCATGGAGTCCCATAATATATCACATCGGATCGGGATTCAAAATTTTTGAGTCACTTTTGGCTTACTTTATGGAGAATGTTTGACACTTCCTTAAAATTCAGTAGCACTGCACATCCTCAAACTGACAGGCAGACAGAAGTCACTAATCGAACCCTTGGAAATCTGATTCGCTGTATATGTGGGAATAGTCCGAAGCATTGGGATCATGCATTGCCCCAAGCAGAGTTTGCTTACAATAGTGTTGTTCATAGAAGCACCGGTAAATCACCTTTCTCTATTGTTTATACAAAAACTCCAAAGCATGTTGTGGATTTAGTTCGTCTACCAAAATTTTCTGGAAAGAGTGTAGCAGCAGAAAATTTAGCGAAGAAGGTTAAAGCGACACAATTGGAGGTGAAGAAACACCTGGAGTATGAATGCCCGGTACAAGGCCAAGGCGGATGAACATAGGCGATAAAAGGAGTTCAAAGAAGGAGATGAGGTAATGGTTTACTTGCAGAAGGAGAGATTTCCAGTGGGAGCATACAGCAAGTGGAAGCCACGAAAGTATGGGCCATACAAGATTTTAAAGAAGATCAATAGTAATGCATATGTGATTGACTTGCCGGAAGACAAGGGAATCTCAAAAACTTTCAATGTTTCTAATCTCTATGAGTATCATGATCCGGGAGAGCTGCTGTAACCTGAGAGGAACTCGAGGATGAATTCTTTCCAAGTGGAGGGGACTGATGCAGATCAAAGAATTGCTGAAAATTTCCCTATTGCTGAAGTTCTGCTGGCCTAGGAACGGGGTGGGTATGGACGCGACGAAACCAAGGAAGACTATGCGGATGGCGTGCGATCCTTGGATTCCAACAAATTCCACTTGATCTCCTGATCCTAGAGATCAATCCCACGATCTACAAGATCCTGAATGTTGGTTTAATTGAGTCCTACTTTGTTTGAAATTTCTAAACTTGAGTCTGTTAAAGTCTGAATTTTGTTCCGAAATCTGGTTTGATTTGAGTTTGATTAGGAGTCTGTTTTAATTCGAATTTGGTTAGGAATTGAGTCCTTATTGTTAGGGTTTAGAGGGAGCTCGTGGCCCTATAAAAGGATTGGTGTAAAGGGCCACCGTCTCCTTCCTTTGACTGCTGTTTTTTTGCTTCCCGTGAATGAAACTTGAAGCTCTATTTTCCTAAGCCCAAAACTCCTCTGTTTTCTGTTGCTGTAATCTGCAGTGGGCTGCAGGAGATAGAATTCCGCGCTTCCTTGCATCAAATTTGTAAGCACAAATGTCCACATACAATTCCTCTAATTGAAATTCAGTGAGTGGTAAATCTATTTTAAGTAGAACAACATATATATCTTGATTAGATCATACTCCAAACCATATGCAAATAACTTAATCATCTTGTAATGTGTTAATCTTGCCTTTTTTGGAGCCACTAGATTTCTGATTAACTCAGTGAGTATTCCTCAGATAGTTCAGTCCACATCATCACATGAGTTGATTTGCAGGATGAGCTCAAGTTAAATAATAACAATCATAGGTTACATGTGCTTCGTTTACAATTTGTGTCATGTTTCCACCACCATCCACACTCCCATGATAATTTCCTAACAAAAAGCATACAGTTTTCTTCCATTCTTATCATGCAATTGAACCTAAATATAACCAGAGTTTGGAAACAGCAGCTATATGAACAATCATTATAAATTCCTTTTATTACAATTAATCTCATTTTTAGGGGATGTCTGGTCCTCGGATAAACTTTGGCAGGAGCTCTCTAATTTATCTTGGTAACAGAGAGAGCAAAGGACTAGACTGTTTGACGCTAATAATTCAGGTGCTTTCTTCTGGGAGAGTATTGAGTCCACACCTTCCCCCACACTATCATCTTCTTCTCTTTGTTCTCTCTGGGTGTACTCATGTGCGTCTAGTATGAGTCGACATTGTACCAAAAAAAGATAACATACATGATTCACACTATCGATGCTAATAACATGGAAGCTCATTCTAAATTAATGAACCTACTCAAAATAGTTTTCTCTGGAAGACAGTGTTAGAGATAATATTGAATCTCTGCCACAATCATCCCCAACTGATTCTCTAGATCCTCCAACTAATTCTGCAGCCAATACTTTCCTAATTGAAACTGAATCTCTATCACAATCATCTCCAACTGATTCTCCGGGTCCTCTAGCTAAATCAGCCAATACTTTCCTAATTGAAGTTGAATCTCTGCCACAATCATCTCCAGTTAATTTAGCCAATACTTTTCTAATTTAAGTTGAATCTCTGCCACAATTATCTCCAACTGATTCTCCAAAACCTCCAGCTTATTCAGCTAATACTTTTCTAATTGAAGCTGAATCTCTGCCACAATCATCTCTAGCTGATTTTGTTGAGAGTATTCTATCCCCGAAAAATTAAAATCTAAAATATTCTACTTCAACAAATAATAGGAAGAAATAGGCTTAAAGAAAATAAATAAAAAAAGTGAAAAAATGAAATCCGAGATGCTGAGGCATGGTATGTTGGTCACTTTCCTTGAAGTAGATTTCGCCACCTTATAGTGCACTAGGCTTGGATAGCGTTCTCCTCCTGAGATACAACAACCTCTCGCAATGTTCCTTCTACCTCAATGATTTGCACGGATCAAAGAAGCCTTTGAATCCCCGGAATCAAAATGCAGCAAACCCGTTGATTGAAAGAAAAGTAGTAGAGAGGGAGAATAGAAGTTCTCTGCTTTCGATCATGGCCTCTGGTGCGAGGTGCGACCTCGGCTCCCATCCGCTTCGGACGAACACAGGCGAGATACGACCTCGACTCTTCGCACTTCGGACGAGTACTCGCGCAAGACGGGACCCACCCGCCTCGGACGAGCACAGGCGCAAAGGGCCTCGGCACCTCGCATCTCGGAGGCAGGACCCACCCACCTCAGACGAGCTCAGGCGCAAGGGGCCTCAACGAAG
>JAOXJJ010000001.1:2222614-2257907 GCA_025769935.1 Phoenix roebelenii
CACCCGTGCCAAAGCTATCCCGGTTTTAATGGCTCTCTCCCTCTCTCTCGGCCGGCAGCCCAAGGAAGAAGACCCCATGACTAGACGCGGCGGCTGTGCTTCGAATGGCTTCAAGGGGAGGAAGAAGCCCTAGAAAAACCAGATGATCCCGGCTTCTTCGGGATGATTTCTCCCTTCATCTCGCGCCCTCACGTGCGACGCACGTGAGGCTGAAATTGGGGCTGGGCCGGTCAATGGACTGGGCCCAGTTTCGGGGTCTCACAAAAACAATGGTCGCCATTGCTGTTTCTTGGTTGATATTTGTCATACACTATATTGCATACTGGTCACAGGTTTCTTATGCTGAAATCTCTCATGATTTTTTTTTCTTTTTATGAGGAGGAGGGTGAGGTCTCAGTTGGCCAGTTAAAGCTTTTCCTCACATTGAGACATAGAGGGCCCAGTTTAGATTGGGTCAGGCTCTAGCATGAGTTTTTTCATCTTGGACAACATTTGAGCCAAGGCCCAGTGCAGCCCAACTTGGGTCATTGACATCCTTAATTTAACCTATTGGATGTGCATGCTGGAACCATCCCAATAGTAACTGGTCTCCATATCAAGCAGTATGTGACTGAAAGTTCATTGGCTCCAACCTAATTATTTTGCAAAGCAAGTATAATGCTACGCAATGCTGCTCTATTCATTGCTTGAATCATTATTGAATTTGAAATAGGGGGATTAGTATAGTTGACAGAGATTGTTGTGATTCATAATAGATTGGAAGGGTTGAGTGCTATGTCTGCATTGAATAATGAATGGGGTGTCACCTTTTGCTCCGAGACATCTGAATCATAATTAGTGGCAACATGGCCTTCTATACCAAGCATATTTATAGAGAAGTTAACAAAGCTGCATGGCCTTGTATATGGCCGATTACTTTAAGGGCCTATGAGTTGGAAAGAAAAAGTTGCTTGCTCCGAGATTTACTATTTTTTAAATTTTTTTTGGATATATTCGTACTGGAAGTGTATGAACTATCTGTTGTAGTGAAAAAAAAATAGAGTGCTGGTAATCAGTATGTAACATGCGATATGTGTGCTTAAATGAATACACACTTTATCATTTGACGTATATAACTTGAGAATATTTCAACACCATTCATAATGCCAAATAAAACATGCTCTCCAAAATGGCCATCTAAATGAATGTCACTGGCCATCCCAACAATTAAAAATTTTGATAAAAAATATTTTCATATATTTAAAAAGAAGCTATATGTTTGTTTGTTTGTTTTTCTACATCACAAATTGGCCCACCATTGCATGCACATAGATTGATGTTGATCCGAGATGTTCTTATATGCAGTCATGAAAATTTGTTTTCGCTTAAAAAATAAATTTAATCTTTCTCTTTCCAAGAAAATAGAAGTTAAATTTTTCCGCAAATTGTGATTATTTTCTCCAAAATCCCATCAGATAATTTCAAGAATTTCCGAAAAATGTTTTTGCGATTAAAACGGCTGTTCCTTATCGCCATAACGGGAAAATGATGAAAAATAACGGCGTCGATGCCGATATATCGGCCGCTACAAATATCGGAGGCGAGGGTTTTAGAAGGGTTTCTTCCCCCCCCCAAGGACCAAAGGGTCCATAAAAAGCCCTCTCTATCTGGGTCTCGTTCCATGGCAATTCGGCGCGAAACCCTAGGATAAACGAGGAAATCCGGCGAGAAAACCCTAGAAAACTGCCAAAGATTCGATCTTGCCATCGGGTTCTATCGATCTCCTGGAATCAATGCTGAAGGTTCTCTCGTCTTCCTTCTTCCAGGGCCGATTGCAGAGCCTCTCCACGAGGTTTCCGGCGGCTCTCGGCCATGGCGGAGAAGGGCGGTCCCCCTTGCTCCGGGTTCTGGGCTCTTTGAGGAATCCGAGCGGCGGAAGCCCGGTTTTTGGGAGGAGGGTGTTCTTCTGCTCGGAACCCGGCGATAGTTCCGATCCGCCGCCGGCGGAGGATGCGTCCGCCGCCGCTGCAGAAGGTGGTGGGGCTGAGGAGGTTGAATCTAAGGCGTCCTCGGCCATCATTCCAACGAATCCCCGGCCCGAGGATTACTTGACGGTCAGTGTTCTTCTATTAAAAATCGAATATTTGCAGTTATTTTCCCTAATATTTTGGCGGTGTAGGCAAAGACTCGTAAGTTTTTGTTATTAAATTGGGATTTTATTGTATAGCAGTTATAGAAGTTTGATGGGATTGTTATCTTGGTTTAGTTGAGATGGGGAAGAATATCTTTCTCAACAATTTACTCTTTCTTAGAGTGTTCGGCGCGAGGTATTCTGATAGGGACATGATAGTGTAGATGGGACATGATTAGTGTAGAGAAGGTGCTGTCAACTTCTTTTGGTAATACAGGCAACCCTCGTTTTGGTTTTCCGTTGGACAAAAAAAATCTTTGAGAGGGTTTAAGCATGATTTAAGCATGTCAGGGATTTCACCGTTCAGATTTCATTTTTCTTGTACACAAGTGGTTGTTGGATGTTTGCTTTGAATTTTAGGCCCCTCTCTATAAAGTATTACAATAATGTGACCAAGGTATTAGCATTTTGTGTATCTTGAAAGCTCTGGTGGAGTGTGCTATTAAAGTAATCATTCTTGAACATGAGAGGGTGGGAGGGAGATGGCTTGCAAGATGATGTTTTTTTTATTGCCTTTAGAAGGCTTCTTCTATAATTAACAAGGTAGATTTAAAAAAATGTAAAATTCGATTCCTAAGTGCTTACAGAGATGTTAGAGCATGTAGAAAGATATCAGTTGTACTTTTGTTCAATTAGTTTGGCAAATGGTTGCACTGGAAAGTGGCCTCTTTTATCGCATGAACTGGAATCCTAATCTATCTAGTCTAAAATGGTCATCACTTGCTTTGTTTATTCATCAGTTTCATTCTTACATCTAATCACATGTTTCTTGTCTTAACTATTTTTTTTTTTTTTTGCCTCCTTTGATAATTGAAGCAGGTTATAGCATTGCCATTGCCACATAGACCCTTATTTCCAGGTTTTTACATGCCAATATATGTGAAGGTATGCCCCGTTTTTTATGCAAGTCTGGAATTTAAGCTTTTCTGGAACAGAAATTGAATATCTCTGTTGTTTATGATTTACTCCATTGGTTTTTAAATATGCCACTTTTTGTTGCTGACTATGGTTTGGAGTTTTGTTTGAAAGAAACTACAATGTTTCAATTTCTGTTGGAAGCAATTCAAACTAGGGCTGGCTTTGGACTTTTTGCGAAAAGTAACTAGTGGGCTGAAGTTACTGTACCTACAGGCTATTTATGCTATATTTTGTTATTCTTTGTTTACTCGGCGTCAGGGAGCACAAACTTTAGATAAACTTGAATTTGCAAGTTTTGAGATAATATTGGAAATGTGGTGGTGTAAGATTCTGTATGGTTATGAAGGAAAAGTGTTTTTCTTGATGTAGGCTTGGTTATCTTAGAGCTTGTCTCATCGATGATATTTATGAATCAGTAATGACAAGAGTAGTTATAGTCGCTAGCAAGTGAGTATTAATTAAACTGGGCCCATTCCAATAGTCGACCTGAAGCCTAGACCTCTTATCACATTTAACTTACGATTTCATCATTTCTATTTTAAAAGGAGGGTGCATGCTACCAACATTGGGCATGTGCAATGCATGTGGTTTTCTAGAGGTCTTATCAGTCAATTTTTTTTTGGAGGGGATTTGATAAATTTTGATTTTATTTATCTTTTGTTTTATAGCCGATAGAGAGAGTGAACATGTTATCCAAAAGAGTATGTTTACAATGAAGACATCGATGGTTGTCTCAAGTCTCACAGATAAAGGTTCAAAGGCCATTTGCGTTACATTAGCATAGTTTTGTTTTTTTAAAATGAAGTGTTAGTTGATAACATTAGAATAGGATTGATAGCAAAATAGGAACTATGAAAGAGAAATTTGAAGGTAAGGATACTCAGAAGTCTACATTGTATACTATATTACCATGTTGGTTAGGTATGGGTGTGATATACCTTGTAATCTGTGTAGCACTTCCAACTGCTGCATGTTAGCTGGCACTTTTGTTTTTTTGACTATAAACCTCAACACTTTGCTTGCACATTGATACTTTACCATGTAAACCTGTGATCAGGCTGGTGCGGTGCATGGTGCTTTTGTTTCTGGGTGAGAGACCATGGTCAGTAAAACTAGCATGAAGATGATATTATGTAATTTTTCTTCAAATATAAGTAAATGCACTTAAGGTTGACTGATAGTTACCCCATATGATAATTTTATTACATTGGATATGTTATACATCGCTATAGATAGATAAGCAAAATCATATGTTTCAGGTGTTGTATTACTGCATGTGCCTTCAAGACAAAAAATGTGAAGTTTTAGGAAATAGCAGTAAGATCTGCAGTATTGGATAAATTATGATGGTTGGCAAATAAAGGAGGCTACAAGCAAGATTCAGGTAAGCATCATATGGTTGTTATGTAATGAATGAGGATAGGGTTCAACATGAGATTGTTAAAGAATGTCGAAGCTACCATTGATGAATACTTGTTTTAAAGATTGAGATGGTATGATGTATTTGCTGCAAATATCTTTGCTTTTCTTGGTTAAGTAAACAATTTAGATTTTAGTCAAAGGTGAAGAAAAGTCAAGATATTAGATGAAAGTTGCGAGGAATGATTAGGAAATGCTAGCAGTTGCTAAGGATGCAACTCTTGCAAAAAAAAAAGAACACATGGCAAAGAAATTGTTAAAGGTGATTTTCAAATAATATATAAACTTGTTGACTATTGCTGATTTATCATGCTTAGCAGGACAACAAGGATCATGGTCAAGGTTTGCTGAATCAACCCATACCACCGTCTATCAGGTGTACCATGCCTGTATGGTATTGAGTTTTGGTTTGATATATGAGCAGAACCACTTTGAATTGAGCGGAACTACCTCATACCACCCAATTCCATGTTGTACCAACTGTACTACTTGGTTTCAGGCGGTACATAGCTAGGCAGAAGAAAATATTGTTGCTATAGTATTCATTATCATATTGTACTCGACTCTACCATACTGGTAAGGTATTTGTACGGCAGTCGGCTTGATTGTGGTGCTTGGTATACATTTTCTAGCTTGAAATGTCAATATTTTCGTGTCGTGATTTTAATCCCTTTTCCTACATAAATGTAAGCATGTATATTTTGTGAAGCTGCATATCCTTGTTGTTAGACCACATCAATATGGTGGCAAGTATCTATGGGTTTGAACACACAGAGGGTGATGTATCATATGTTCACAAAATCCATTTTAAATTTCCTTGCAGGATCCCAAATTGTTGGCAGCTTTGGTGGAAAATCGTAAAAGATCAGTTGCATATGCTGGTGCCTTTCTTCTTAAGGATGAGCCAGGGACTGATCCAACTCTTGTATCTGGTTCAGAAACAGAGAAAAATATTTATGATCTCAAAGGGAAAGAATTGTTCAAACGCCTTCATGAAGTTGGAACCCTGGCCCAGGTAACCTTTTCAACGATGTAGTGTGTAAATAATTTTCATTTGCTTATGCAAATGAATGTTGATGTTTAGAATGAGTCATTTGCTAACAGTTTTGCTGTCTAGCATTTGTTTATATAGATAACAAGCATACAAGGGGATCAGGTAGTGCTTATTGGTCACCGGCGTTTGAGAATAACTGAGATGGTAAGTTGCTTCGCCAAGGATGATTAGTTGCTTTTATTTGATTTTTTTGGCTGTATTCATGTCCGCGACTTGCATAATAACCTTCATTATGCAGGTTGATGAGGATCCGCTTACTGTAAAAGTTGATCACCTAAAGGTACATTTTCTGTTTTCTTCTCTATTTTCTGAGTCATCTTACGATAGTTGGAGTTTGCTGTTCGTATATTCCTTGTACCTGTGGTAATGCTACTTTGGATATACACTGGAGAATGGTGTACTTCCGCACAACTTAAATGGATTCTGGAAGATCTTCGTCCCTTGTAGTTTCTTATTATTGATTTAGAGGGGCCCATCTTTGGTTAACCTTGCACAAGAAGGCCATAATTAGGTTATGCCAGTTGCCAGAACTAAAAGTTTACATATACTGACTGAAAGATTGATACACCTGGAATGTAATTGAAATGAAAGCAACCAAAAACGAGGGCATGTTCGTTTTTACAGACTATGCATGACATCTGCAGCGCATTTACCTTCGCTTTGCCTCGAAAAACCAGAAGCTCATGCTTATATGGAAAAAAGTAGGTTTTAATTTGACTCTATGGACAGGAAGAGCCACATGACCTGACAGCGTCGAAATTGTTATTAGTACTGGAATTTGTCTCTAGACATTGCCTTTTTTGGTTTTGTTCCAGCTACTTCCAGCTACTTCTATGAATCTGTTCTTTCTGCCTATGATCATGCTCATAGATAAGCTCTTCAAGTTGTCGTTGGGTTAATGCATATAACATTTGGAATCATTGGAATGGATGACTATATCTCTTTTGATATTTTTGATTGCTCTTCTGTTACTTCAAATTTTTCTTAGATGATTTATTCAATAATGCCTAGTTTGAGATCAGAACTAGATACCCATTTGCAATATTTGACAGTGATTATGATTTATTGATGTTCAGTCGGATTTGAGGTTCATATACAATATCTCTTACTTACTCGAGAAGATTCCTTCAATTTGTCTACACTTAATTGCTGCTAATTTTGCAGGAAAAGCCCTATAATAAAGATGACGATGTTATAAAGGCGACCTCATTTGAAGTTATATCTACATTAAGGGATGTTTTAAAGACCAGTTCACTTTGGAGAGATCATGTCCAAACTTATACTCAGGTGACCTTTTTAAATTGATTGAATTTTGTCCAATTCTTTCATTACGTTACATGTTGGCTTCAGCTTTGACCATGGAGAAGTCACTCCTTTTTTTCCAGTTATTTATTGGCTGAATAGCTGTTTTTACCCGCTGTAAAACATCGTGATATCTGACTTCTCAAATTTACAAGGTTGAAGGAAAAAAGATAAAAGTTTTTACCAATATTAAAGCCTAAGTCACTAGCAGAATAAAGACAGCTTATACATGCAATTCTGTATAGTCAATAATCCATGCATTTGAAAGTCGCTCTCTACAACCATGGATTGTATGCATTTTTGGTGGCCAGTTGAAAAGTTCTTATTGGTGCATTCTTGACTAGAATTTTCTCAACCTAACATTATCTTAATAAGATAAGGATCATTTGTATGCATAGATTATAGTTTATATCACATCTATCGTTAATATTAAGCTCTCTTTTTTGAGTTGAGATCTCAAGTCTGAAAAGCTTTGGCCTGTAAATTTTGTGAGTTGATTATTAGTTTATACGATCGAATGCTTTTCAAATATTATGATTGAAATGTTACAACTAAATTTTGCTGTAAAAGAAGTCACTTCTCATATTTAACTTTTCTTGACAACCTCAGCATATTGGTGATTTCAATTATCCGAGGCTAGCAGATTTTGGAGCTGCTATATCTGGGGCTAACAAGTTGCTGTGCCAACAAGTGCTTGAAGAACTTGATGTAAGTAACAAACTTGTGATTTATAATATGTCAATAATGCAGCAAATAAGGATTTAAGTACCAGTGGTCAAGTACATGCCATTTGTATTGATCGTACCAATAAGGTAGTGACAATACACCTCCCATACCATTAGCATACTCATGCATGGTAATTTACCTATATTTTGCTATCCCAACCAAGGTATGCTGAACAGATATTGGTAGGCGTGTCGGTCGTCTACCGGACCGGTTCGGACCGGTTTATGCCAGTACCGAACTGCACTTTACAAAATAGCGCGCGCGGGTGTGCTGCCCAGTACCGGTGCAAACCGGTTTGGCTCGCACCGGTACAAGACGGACCGGGCTTGTACCGGTGCGAACCAATCCGATTCGCACCGATACGCCTCCGTACCGCTCAGTTCCGGATCCATAAGGGCCTGAACCGTTTTTCATGCTTGAACCGGATCGGTCCGGTACATGCTAAATGGCCGGTACGGGCCAGTTAAGCATACCATGGTCCCAACGCTATGAGGCATATTGTATATACCTATTTGGCACTAGTGCTGGTACTTGAAACCGTAATTGCAAGTACTATTTTCATCAATTTATGTTCAGTTACGTATTATATTATCTTTATCTTCATTGCTCGGTTAAAATTAAATTTATTACTCATTCAGATGTCATGATACTTTATAGCTTCTTGGAGAATCACTGTTTTATATTGATCACTGAACTGCACCTACTACCTAAGAATTTGCTCTTAACCCCGAAATAGTCTTTATGAGGAGATATACTTGAAGATAGGTCATATATCTCCTTTGGCTGCCTCATGTCCACAAACTGTAGCATCAGTGGGCTGTTATAAAGAGAAATTAGTTGCTTTTTGAGAGAGAGTTATTTTACGCTCCTATATTACCTTTCCTGTAAGCACAAAGCTCAAGACTTGCATCTTCACAAAACTTTGTCCTGTCAGCAGGTGTAATAGTACTTGTTTATCATAACCTTTTGTTCTGAGCAATATCATGATGTTATTTGACTGTGAAATTATGAACTTAATCTAGACAAATTCTTATCGAGTGTTGCAAAAAAAGAAATCAGGACATCTACCTGGATGAGCTTTGTAGTTTACATGTCCTTATGTATATTGCTTCAGATCTACTCAAAAGAGGTCATGAAACATCATATTCATGACGCTTCATAATAATATCTGGACTGGATTGGCAGCATAGTGATAATGGAGATCTTTCTGGCTGGTTGAATCAATGCTAAGGTCTTGACAAATGCCTTATATTGGCAGCCTTTTCCTGTCATTCCTTATTGATTTTATTATTGTTTTCTTATGTTGATTATGTGTTTCACTAGTAAGTGATTAGTTGTGGCAGTGTAGCATCCCGTAAATTGACATATTCTCTTAGTGTCTCTTCTTATTGGGTATCACCATTTCATTAACTAATTACAGAAATAGGTGTTCTCTCGTAACTAGTATTTATTATTTCTTTCAATTGAACAATCCACTTGCTATCAGCAAGGCTTCCTGAGTGATATATTATAGTCATGTGTTATGGTCAACAAAAATGGTTTTGTTTGAAGAAAAAGATATGTTTCTGCACATTTTAGATATAAGTATAACTGTGTCCATATTTTAATTTGTATATTTCAGGCTATACCGTTCTTATGGTTTCTCACTCAATTTCTTGTTGGGTGGATGTTGGGCTGTTGTAGTTTACTGTGCTGTTACAATGTATTTCATAGATCAAAGTCTTCCAAGTCACAATATCCTTATCAATATTTTCTGACCAGGTGTACAAGCGCTTGAAGTTAACTCTGGAATTGGTCAAAAAAGAGATGGAGATCAGTAAGATACAGGTTGTTTTTACTTGGGTTTTTATTATGCTTCACTTTTGCATTCTCTGGTTCAATCTCTAAGGAGAGCTGCAGTCTCATCTCCATTTGGTTTCATACTAGGAATCAATTGCAAAAGCAATTGAGGAAAAAATAAGTGGTGAGCAGCGGCGCTATTTGTTGAATGAGCAGTTGAAAGCAATAAAGAAGGTATGTCGTTGTGATTCTTATTCTATGGGGTCCACTGAAATTGATAGAATAGTCGTGTGCAAACAGGAAGGTGAATCAGGCCCCTTTGTGCATTAGAAATATTTTACCTTTTCCCCTTTTGATTTCATGATGATGACCTTGTGAATAGACTGCATTATTAGCATGTTAATAGTAACATGGGGATGTTGTTTGTTAAGTTGATTTTGTAGGAAAGTTGCTTCACCAGCACTCTATACTATGAAAGTATATAACTTATTTGCCTTTATCCAGGAGCTGGGTTTGGAGACTGATGACAAAACAGCACTTTCTGGTTAGTTATGACTTATGCCTAAGTAACATTTAGAAGGGTAGTGCAATATTAGTTATATAGTACTTTAAGACATATATTTGACATAAGGTACTTGTGTTTTCTTCTTTTCTTGCAGCAAAGTTTAGAGAAAGGCTTGAACCAAATAGGGAGAGATGTCCTCCTCATGTCTTGCAAGTTATAGACGAGGAACTCACAAAGTTGCAGCTGTTGGAAGCCAGTTCTAGCGAGTTCAATGTAACTCGTAATTATCTTGATTGGCTGACCTCATTGCCATGGGGAAACTACAGGTTTTACTGGCAATTGTTTTGCTTCTAATCATTTCATGTAAATGTCAATGAGATATGGTCTGTTGTACTTTAGTAGTAAAAGATAATTACCTTTCCATGTTTCTGTCCATCCAGCATTCTTGCTCTTGTTTAGTCATCTGATGGCAGATTGCTAGATTGCCTTCTATTTTGTATGGCTTTTTGGTTGTTCATGCTGTTATTTTCTTCTTCCTTGGTACATTCTGTTTTTCCTGAAGGTTATGGTGATGCTTTCAGTCTTCATACTTGGTGACCTTGCTTCAGTTGCCATTGCCTAGCTTGTTTGATCACCACATAGGCCTTTTACTTTGGCTCCGTTGCCTGGAGTTCCATGCAGCTTCAATTTTATTTCTTTTGGTTCACATGTATCTCGTAACTTCATTTATTTGATCTTTATCTTTTGTGCTTTGATTCGGCCATCATTTTTTGTGCTAGGCCACTTTTGTTGTTTTTGCACCCATCCGCATCTATTGGGTATAGCTTTTGTCGTTTGCTTGCTACTTTGCATTTCTTCTCCTACCTTTCTTTCGGTCTACCGTAGTCTGTTAGTAGACAAGCTTTTATCTTAATCCACTGTTTGGCCAGTCCGTTGCCAATATCAGTGGTTTTACTTTGTAGTTATTTGCAGTTGAGTCAATGTTGCAAAGGATTACTTGATCAAACACATTGCAATTTGTTTATTCTTTCAGAGGCTTTATTGGCTTATGTGGTCTTCATGCATGGACCATGAAGTAAAATTTTTAATTAGTGAAATGGGATCTTGTATAGCTGCTAGCTCTTCTTTATATGTTAACAGTTTATTATTTATGCTTTCTGATTTCTTTTCTTTTTAATTAAGACTCATAACTCCCTATTGGTAATATAGACCTAGGTATCTACTGACCTGTATGGTTGCTTACAATTTTCCTATGTTCTGTTGCTGGTTTATCAGCTTTTGACTTGTATACTTTTTGAGAACCTTATTTTCATCATTGTTTCTTCTATTTGCTGCAGTGCTGAAAACTTTGATGTCGATCATGCTCAAAAGATTTTAGATGAGGACCATTATGGTTTATCTGATGTGAAGGAAAGGATATTGGAGTTTATAGCTGTTGGAAAATTAAGAGGAACATCACAAGGCAAGTTTCTTCTTATTATATTTGGCTCTAATATTTATTAACCATAGTAATTGATCTTTAGGGCCATTGCTCGGTACAATGGTAAAAGACTTAGGCTGACAAGTGCAATGGCGCAGGTTCGAGTCATGGGGCAGCCACTTTGTGCAAAAAAAGGGCTAAAATATAGCTTTGTCCCTAGTTTACCCCCCCAAGGACCCCTCATTCCTGGAAACGTAACTAGCTAATGAAAAATGCTAGTTGTTCTTTGCTTCCATAATTGTTGTGTATCTTCTTTGCAACAAGTTCGCTTAACCATAAGTCCATAACCAACATGCTTTTCTTCAACTGCTTGGAGTTGGCTATGCATTAATATATGATACCGCCTTTCGTGATAAGCACCTGATTTATCTGTTAGTATTTGTGCTTCTAGGATGATGCTAACTAAAATGAACCAGTACATGTCATGGTTTTTGCTATTGACCGTATATCTATTTGAAATGATCTTCTTATTTGTGTTCCTGTAACATTTGACTTGTCATGCAGGATTCTTCTTGCTAGTACTTGATCTTCTACAGAAAAAAAAGTGTGAATCTGATAATACATAGGGCTTCTAAGTTGTCATATTTGATCTTGCATTGGTAGTTGGCATGGGATACATATCCAATTCTGAAAATCTAAATTGCAGGTCTGATGGTTCATGCAGATGTTGCAGTCATTTTTTTTGAAACTGTATTTAGATTCATATTATTATTGGTTGTTCTTTTACTAGACCATAATAACTCTACCCCATATCTTCGTGGTTAACCTTGATTACTAGGAACATCAAGTGCCAAATTACTGCATGGAGTCTAATCTTTTCAGCAATAGCTGTCCATGTTAGAATGCCACAGAATACAAATTTCTTGTATTAAGAGACCATATATTTAGTATGCTTAAGCTTATTTCCTTTTTCTTTGTTCGTCGCTGTATAAAATTCATTGTTTGTTAAATACATGTTTGCCGAATGGAAATCTGGACACTGAAGCTGCTCTATGGTTGGGCTACTTTGTTGCTTGATCCCAAATTTATTATCGATTGCATGTTATCAGATTTTATTTTCTAATTGCAGGCAAAATTATTTGTCTCTCTGGGCCTCCTGGAGTTGGTAAAACTAGCATTGGCCGCTCAATTGCACGGGCTTTAAACCGGAAATTCTACAGGTTCTCTGTTGGTGGCTTGGCAGATGTGGCTGAAATCAAGGTAAATAAAAGAAAAATTCTCTAATGAGAAATCTCAGCCAATCAGGAGTAATTGTTTTAAGATGCAACAGCATGCTCTGAATAGAACTCATTTGTGTGGTGACTTTTCCCCAGGGTCATCGTCGTACATATATTGGTGCCATGCCAGGAAAGATGGTGCAATGTCTGAAAAATGTGGGGACAGCTAACCCTTTGGTTCTTATTGATGAAATTGACAAGGTATATTTGCAATGAATTTTGTTGCTTTCTCCATCTTTCTGAGATAACATCTTTTATTGATAATAAATCTTGCAACAGTTAGGAAGGGGACATGCTGGTGATCCAGCTAGTGCTTTGTTAGAGCTGCTTGACCCTGAGCAAAATGCAAATTTCCTTGATCACTATCTTGATGTTCCAATCGACCTATCGAAGGTGAGTCATTGGTTCTTTCCCAGTACTTTGTAATTTAAAGTTGATTGCTTCTTGATGAATTGTGGCACTTACTGATGTAGGTTTATATGCAATTTATGAAGACTTGCTTGTCACTGGTGTAGTGTGTTTGACCTTTTAGGAAGTTCAATTCTTAGCTAAACAAAGTCCATGAAGGATTATATGTAATGTTATGGACAGAAGCAACCTTCTCATGCACTGCAGCCAAGGTCAGCTGTATGGACCTGACTATACCAGTAAAGTACTAATACGGTACCAATGTTCAGTTGAGTATATGAACTGAACCAGTCTATAATGGCCTGAATCTCTGCCCCGTACTGTCTGAATTGACTTGTACCACTCAGTTTCGAGTAAATACCAGGGCTAGGTGCGAGAAACAAGTATTGGAAGCTTGTGTTGGTATGGGATGTGTACCATATTGTGCTGGTAATGTACTGATATGATTCCTGGACCAGCTTTGCAGATCTTGACTGGGGCTCATACTTTATGGGGCACGAAATGAAGAACAGAGACGGAGATGAAACATAGGTGTTTATAATACACACATCATTGTAGACAAGGGTTTCAAATACCGTCAAAATGGGATGGTACAGATAGTACTGTACTGTTCCAGTGGGTTTTTGACAAGTATGGAGTGTGTGGATATGGGATGCAGCCCCGTCCTGTGTTGGTACTTAGTCTATCGTTCCGGCAAAAAAAACCATATGAGTTCTGGTTCTGGTGTTTGAAACCTTGATCATAGATGTATTGAAATGATATGCTATGCCTACACATATTTGTACGGTATAACCAACTTTAAGTAGGGTGCCAGTTATCTATTTTTTCTGGAAGTGAAAGAAAAAAGATGCTCTTCTTCATTTATTTGTAAAATAAATTTTTAATTGTTCTCCTATAAAGATCTCTTGCGCTTTAGTGACAATTTTTCTCGAGGATTAATATTTTTAAACAACTTATTTTCAGAAATGCTATTTGAATTGGGTAAGAGGTGGGTTTCTTTGTACCTATGCTGCAGCCTTTATTCAACAGTCATCCTGAAATTAGACCACGGATTGCAAGAAAATCAGAAGATTCAGAATAGCTTCATATATATATATATCACATATTTACTCAATGATACAAAGTTTTATAAGGCTTGAATAAATAAATAAATGTGGCAGCTGGAGGAGAGTAGAGAGGAAGGATTTCAAACTGTGCACTCCTGATAATAACAACCTGATATGTCTATATGTACACACAAACACACATATATGTACACACTTATGTCTGCATGTGTACAAGACTCCTCAAGTAGTTCTCTAGTTCACACTTAAATCAACATTATGGGACTTCTTCCTTGTGTAACATATGTCTTGACAAGAATCATCTGGTCATCACTCAGTGCTTGCAACACCTCACTTACATACATTCTGGTCATCTGGAAGTGGACTGTTTACATGACTTACATTCTGGTCATCTGGAAGTGGACTGTTTACATGACTTATGGGCAGATATCGCATTAAGTTGGTCCAGTCAGGTTCTGGTCGAGTCAAAAACAAAAACCCTTAACCCAAATTGACAGATATGTGATAGGGTTGAGAAAAATACATCCAAACACAAGCCATTTATTTAGATAGGTCTATACCTACTTGCCAATCCAAATTAATGCTTCAATTCTGAATCAAATATGTTATTGAAAACGAAAGCATGGTGTGCAAAATCAAAGACAAGAAAGTTGAATTCCACTGTGCGTATATTGTCACAGTTGCAATTAATTTACAATATATAACAAAGCAATCAACTAACAAAGAATAAGATTAGCTTAATTGCAACTACAATAGTAAGATGAATGAAAATCACACAATAATATAATTCTTGCAGGATAAATCATATATGAGGATTATAATAAGATAAAGGAAACATAGAAATATTAAATAATGTATCTAACGACCCAGACTGTTCATGGTGCTCAGCAAATAATCACAGGTAATCGCATTCTTAACAAATAAATCAATGTAACCTTTCACAGGTAAAAGACATGCAATGAGGCCTAATGTACCTGAAATAATTACTTGCAAAAAGCAGTAAGAAATAAATAAATAGAGCTTCATCAACTTGAGAACAAAAGCCTCTATTATTGCATAACTATCACAGAAGCGACCCACTTCCAGAAAATTCTGATATAGTTTTCTATTCGCAATCAGAATCAGTGCCCACATTTTGTTGTTCAGAAAAGCATAACCCTAGTTCTAGTTTTAGCTTTAGAATCGTGTTCCTTGGCTTCAAATCGAGAGAGAGAGAGAGAGAGAGAGAGAGAGAGAGAGAGAGAGAGAGAGAGAGAGAGAACCAAGGGTGGAGGCTATGGTACTTGGTACTTGGTCTGGGCATGTGAGAGCTGGCCGTTTGAGTCTGATCCTGAGGAAAGATGCACTGAACTCCTCTGCTTCGAGTCCTGAGTTTGATCCCATACAGATGGCCTGGGATGCTCTCTCAGTCTCTCTAATGGCAACAAAGATAACAGGGAGGATTTGGGGTGAAAAAGAATCCAAAAAGTAATCTCTTGCTTGGCTTTTCCTTGTCTTATTGCCTACCTGTCCCTTGAGATATCTTGCATATTATTTCCTTGTCTATCTGAACTCTGAACCGAAATGAGCTGGTCAAGCATAGAATCTTATACCATCGGTGGTGATCTAGAGTGCTAGCCAACTGGATTTTATAGCTGATTCATCCTTGGTGACCTTATAGGCCTGGGGACTAAACACAAACACAATCAATTCATTTATAGTTTGGTTGGTGTTGGCCCTTTGGGTGATGTGAAACCTATATGGTTTTTAGAATTACTCCCATGCAAAGCCTTTGGTTCAGGCAGGTTTCGCTAGGTTAGTGTGACTGGGCCAGTTTTTGGCAGTCCTAGTAATGTGACTTCGAAGTCTCCTTACATGAAGCCAATCAGAGAGGAAAGATAGAACTAAAGGTGAATTTTGCTATTTTGCCTGAAAGTCCCTTTCAAAGTCTACATGATTTTAAAAAAAGAATTGTGCAAAACCTTTCATTTGGGCAACTTTGGACAGATTGGCATGTCTGAGTCGGTTTTTGCTGGACCTACTTATGTGACTAAAAGATCCCCTCACATGAAACCAACCAGGAAGGAAAAATAAAAGAAAGGTGAATTTGACAAATATTGTTTCTTATTTTCCTGGAAAATCTGAGTACTGTGTACATGTATATGTATTAGCTCGAGAATGTGTGACGAAAGAATTGAAGTGCATATGTCCATGTATGTATTTGGACAGATATTGGTCGCTCATAGACAACTGATGATGTGCCTTAAGAGCATGGATTAGCACATCAAGTTCCCTCTGATTTGGAAATTTTGCAAAATCCAAATCCTTTTGATGATTATGACTTCATGGCCTATATAAATATATATGTCGAGCATGTTGGCTATATAGTAGTGAAATACGTAGAAATTACGTACCTTTTGCGTTTATATATCTCTTAAACTTATGAGATCTTTGTGGTTCTTTTATCCTGTGGTGTTCTTTCATTATTATATTCAGATAATGGTTGCCATATTGAGTTGCATATTTTCATCCTTAAAGGTCATCTGTGATTACGTAGATGCTTTCCCTATTGGAGGTCTTCTGATGCAAATGTTTCTGCATATAATGTAGGTTCTATTTGTTTGCACTGCAAATGTCATTGAGATGATACCAAACCCTCTGTTGGATAGAATGGAGGTCATTGCTCTTGCTGGCTATATCACTGACGAGAAGATGCATATTGCAAGGGACTATTTAGAGAAGAGTACTCGTGAAGCTTGTGGTATCAAGCCTGATCAGGTTTGAAAGTTTTCCATCGCTTATTTTTGTTCTCTTATATTTTTAATGCAGCTTGAAAGTGGAGTAATTTTTTAGTTTTTCCAGTTCAAATTGATGATTTTCTTTGAAGTTCTACTCAAAAGCATTAGCCTAATGGTGTTTTTACTGATGCAATTTTATATAGATCCAAAGATCAATATAGAATATCAGTTTTCTGCTCGTCTGATTGCAAATTTCTGCATCATATGGTTAATTCCTGCTTATTATTCTCCAGATAATCTGCTTGTCATTTTGCAACACATCTTATGACAAGGACACTGCTGTGGACAAAATTATAATGTACATTAGAGAAAGTTTAAGAGTTCATTTGAGAATTGAGACTGTCTTATAATGGTTAGTAGTCTCATGTGTCCAATAATTTGGCTCTAATACTCCATATGATTTCATATACAGGTCCAAGTAACAGATGCAGCTTTACTTGCACTTATTGAAAATTATTGCCGAGAAGCTGGTGTTCGGAATCTGCAAAAACAAATTGAGAAGATATATCGCAAGGTATACATTTCAGGATTCATAAACTCGAGAGAAGCACGAAGTTAGCAATTTCTCATATTCAGTTATCGAGTTACTGATCAGTTCTCTTTGACTTTTCTCAATCAGAATGTTCTAGTGTTTAGCTTCAAAATATATTGGAAACTCACAGGAGTTTACTCGTTACATCACAAAATGCATATTGTTAATTATCTCTAAATATTCTGAATTCACATTATCATTTCATTCTAAATATTTTTTTGGTAAAACAATATATAGAAAGTCGGAATAGGAGTTCGGTGACATATTATCTCGAAGCAATGATATAAATATATCCAGTAATGATCTTTTATATTATCTTATTTTTTCTGAATCTACTGCCTCAACCAAATACTTTGGCATATTTGGAGAGAGTGAGATCTTACTTTGAAAATAGACGCCGCAAATTTTTCTGTTTAGCTTCTGCTGTGGTATGTAATTAATAATATAATATAAGCATATACATGCACACCATATATCACATATATAAATGCGGAGATGAAATAAATAGAAGAAAGGACGGGAAAGTAAATTTGAAAATGGATCTCCTTTGCAAACTAATAATTGCTTTGCAATGGTTTGTAACCTCTAACCTTAGAACATGCCTGCAGTTTTCTTCACCATCCCAATGTTGTGAGCACTAACCTTTTCAGGGACCACATCTTGCTTAGCTGCTTCTATATGCATGAATAAAAAAGTTTCTTGAAAATGGGGATCAATGTTGATCTGCTGTTTAAATGGTGATACATCTCTCATTGATGCTTTAAAATTTTGATAGATTGCTCTTCAACTTGTCCGTCGGGGAGTGACAAATGAGTCATCTTCAGATATCAGCATTCAGCAAGCAGCAGTCCAAATATCAGGTGACAGATCTAAAGAATCAGATGACATCATGGGTGATGAACAAGCGGGGAGGAACATGCAGGATTCTGCCTCATGTGAGAAGGCAAATGAAATTGCATCCAAGGAAGCAGATGAGTCAAGTGCCCAAAAACTTGCTGTTGAACCTTTGGCAGAAACTGATCAAATGGAAACAAATACATCAACAGACAATAGTTCATCAAGTGAACAGCCCACTATCTTGGAGGTATTATGATAAGCTGCACATGCTTATTCTTTCAAACTGTTATACTGCATTTGACATGTAAATTTAATTTTTCTTCTTTCTTAATGATGTTTAAGTTGATATTTTACACCATAGCACTAGGAAATGGTTCACTTGGTCTCCATTTTCATTATAACTGAATGGATGGCGCATTCGTAGAAGGATTACTGGAGTGATTTTAATAAATGTCACTGTTATTTGTGGATAAAAGTTTATCGACATATAGCATGTGTTTAATTAATGTGGACCAAAATGATCGGTTGTTTCTATCATGTCAGGGTGCAGTGAGTACCCCCAGCCAAATTTCAGCAAAGAAATGTGGAGTTGTCGTCAAAGTATTATTGCTAATTATGTTATAAATATAACACTTGTCCAAAACAAACCATATTTATCCTTTTTTAGTAACAATGCTGTGATATGTTTATGTCCAGTTTAAATAGAATTTGAGCAAGAAAGGCACCCAACACGTTTCTAAGGTCATGTTACTCTTGAATTTCTGATTGACAGGGCAGTAAGGTGATGGGCAGTGTCAGTGGAGCAGCAACTAGTGAAGTGGTTGAAAAGGTTGTAGTTGATGTATCGAATCTAGTTGATTTTGTGGGAAAACCGGTATTCCATGCTGAACGGATATATGATCAGACTCCAATAGGAGTCGTCATGGGTCTAGCTTGGACTGCCATGGGTGGTTCAACTTTGTATATTGAGACCACCCAGGTGGAGCAAGGAGAAGGGAAAGGTGCGCTTCATCTGACAGGTCAGCTTGGAGATGTAATGAAGGAGAGTGCTCAAATAGCTCATACAGTTGCAAGAGCCATATTACTTGAGAAAGAGCCAGAGAATCAATTCTTTGCAAACTCGAGGCTCCATTTGCATGTTCCAGCAGGTGCTACTCCAAAGGATGGACCAAGTGCTGGGTGCACCATGATCACGTCGATGCTCTCTCTTGCCATGAATAAGCCTGTCAAGAAGGACCTTGCAATGACAGGTGAAGTAACATTGACTGGGCGGATTCTTCCAATTGGTGGGGTATGTAACTCTAACAAGATTCTATCTGTTCTTATTGCATTTGTTTTGAGTCACTAAAAGATTTTTCTTTTTTTAGGATACAATCACGAACATGAATATATACAGCAAGTTTTATTCACCTTTCACTAAGAAAAAAAACCCTATTGCATTCATATGTTATCCTACTTTATTAATGATTTCAATCAACTGTAAAATGCTCTGATATGTGTTCAGTGTTAAAACTATGTCTGTCTACTTTGTCTTCTGTCTTCTAGCCCCCTTTTTTCCTCCATACTTGTCAACCTATGTCGAAACATATGCCGAAACCATCTCATACAGCATTGTCGCATTTTATTATTTTTCAGTCTTCTTCAAGTTTCTCCTCAGTGCACTCAATTTCTTGGTCCATTCTTCCTGTTTCTGGCAGCAATCATTAGGCTTCATAATTTTCTCTTTTTAATATTACTTTCTTAACAAATTCATCGAGGTGTTCCAGATCACAATAATCTCACCGTTTTTTGGATTAGTTGTTATTTTACTCATTTGTTATCCATATATGAGAACAGGTCAAGGAGAAGACCATTGCAGCAAGGAGGAGTGAGGTGAAGACGATCATATTTCCATCGGCTAACAGAAGAGACTTTGACGAGCTTGCTGCAAATGTAAAAGAAGGCCTTGAAGTCCACTTTGTAGATGATTATAACCAAATATTTGAGCTGTCTTTTGGAAGCCATCAGGAGTCCTAAGAGTAACCATTTATACTGAACTTCCTGTTGTTGATCAGAATTATCTTAGCAAGTACAAAGTCCTCTGATTGTGGCGTTCTGACAAGCTGTCATCGGCAATCATAAAACCGACCTACAATTTTGCACTATTTTGCCACACTTCATCTGTTATTGAGCTTTTTAATGGCATAATCACATGGTCTCAGGAACTCATGAGTATGACTGTTGCCTTTCTGTGGCCTTTAGAGTTTCTGGTTATTTATATTATTCATCCTATGTAAAATTACACGCCACCAGCCTATTGTCATCCTATGTACCATTATTTGGAGGTGGTTAAAAGTTATAGTCAAAATACAAACATTGATATAGACATGAGTTTCATCGCCTTTACATTAAATAAAGGCTTCTCTAGCCATCATTCTTTCGATGAAGTCTTCATCTCCTGTGCAAACTTATTTCAAAATTCTGCTTGTTTGTAATCCTGTTGAGAAAAAGATGGAGATTTATCCTGGGATTTACATATATTGCTTCTCATTTTCTGGTTTAATATCAACTAAGTCCCTTGTGTTTCTTATGATCTTTTTTTTTTTAATTTTGGATATGTAAACTTTGATGGGTTTGCCATGCCGGTGGAGTTCCGATAACCTATCGCTGGCAATCTAAAGCCAACCCATATTCTTGCATGATTGAGTCCATTGTTTTCGAGCTTCTTAATGCTACTTCATCACGGTCTCGATGCTCAAGAATTATGACTGTTGCCTTACGACGTCTGGTTATTTATAGCATTCTTCCCATGCGAAGTCATGGACCACCAACTTGTTTGTTTTAAAACTATTTGCAGGTGGTCAAAGCAACGCGGAACCATCTCGAGCCTGGCGGTTCTGGCCATTCCACGCTGTATCAGTGACTCATCGAGAAGGAAGAGAGAGAGAGAAAGAGAGCGGGAGAGAGAGGGAGGCCGGTAGAGGCTGGCGCTGATCCTTTTCGCGATTTATGCGGTTGTTCTCTTGTTTCGTTTGAAACAGGAGCCGGCCGCTTGTTTCGTTTGAAACAGGGTCGGCCGCTTTTTAAGGCCGACTTCACTTAAGAATCGGAAAATTAAAAAGCGGTCAATCTCTATTTCGAATGAAAAGAAACGACTGTGTAAATCGTGAAAGGGCCCGACCTCCATCGAGCCTCCGCCACCTTTTGCCAGCCTCTCTCTCTCTCTCTCTCTCTCTCTCTCTCTCTCTCTCGTTTTTCCTCTTTTTCGTCTGTTCAACTATTAGCATGGGTCTATATACACGAGCCCGACTCGGCACAACGCAGGGTCATACTGATTCATCGCGTCGGAGAACCGATATGCTGCTCGACACCAGTTCTGCCGACATTGATATAGGCATGGATTTCATTGTTTTCCATTAAACAATGTCCCGCTCTTTGATAGTCCTGGTCCAATATGTGAACTTAATTTGGAATTTTGAGCGTTTGCAATCTGTTGAAGAAAGGGAGATTTGTGCATGTAGTTTTTATCGTTCTGTTGTAATCTAAGGTAAGACTTTTGTTTCTTTTCATTCTTTTTTTTTTAAAAAAAAAATTGATACAAACTTTTTTGCGGTTTACCATGCTGCTTATCAATTCATTGAGGTTAACTGTTGGTGTTCCCATGCGAGCAGAAATGGGTTTCTTGTACACAAGCTTAGAGATGTCTTTATGAGCACGTTGGTTAGCCAACGAACGGCATCATCACAAGGAATGTCTGTTTTTTTATACATCTACTACCAAACATCAAAACATTTACTTGGCGTTTTTTTTTTCATAAATAAACATCTACTACCACCAAACATCAAAAGATTTATTTTTCCCTTTAGACAAGCAGGAATCCTTGAAAGTTGAAACACATTTTGTGCAAGTTAGGGTCAGACAAAGCAAAACTATTATGGCTGTTTGTCTTTTGCCCTTTTTTTGCTGAAATTATAAAAGAAATGGAAAATTAACAAGCAAATAAAGAAGATAATTTATTAATTTATTAAAGAAACAAGGTGGACATTACATCAGAGTTCTTAGTGGTTTCTCTCAATGGGATTTTTTTACATGATTCTTTCAACTTTCAAGTCTCCTGTCTACTTTGACATTAGTTGTCTGTTTTCTCACTCTTGAAGCTTCATCCAACCATTGTTGCCACTATGATTTCTTACAACTCAGTAATTTCCCATGCAGCCTCCACTGTATGGCTGCATGGTGATTGGCCCATGCAATTGCTGCTGCATTTTTTTTAGTGACAACATAGCAACCATAACTTTAGGGAAAAGCTATAATTCATTGCGACAACAACATAGCTCTTTTAAGCTTTTTGAGGGAAAAGGGTACAGAGACAAGATATCAACCTATAACTTAAGAAACTGCCAGAAAAAAAGGGGAAACAAAATCCAACATGTTCATGAGAATATAGAGAACCTAGAGATGGGGAGAATGTTGTTTGATATGCCTCAGAAATAGGCTGATATATCATTCTTTTAAGTACTAGATAGACTTTATTTAATAATAAAGTAAATGAGGGAATAGATGGTCTACTCTCCTTCAATTTGCATCAATGGGAATATGATGAGTCCGTATATATGCCTATCTAAACCAGAAAAAAAACTCTATATATGGACCTTCCACTCAAGAACTTTGAAATGCACTATTAAGCCACATTGTCAACACTCGATACAACAGACAACTTAGTAAGAATTAAAGTGGACACAGGCAGTCCTCTTACCAGGTGGCAAGAGGGGGTTGGTGCAGCTCATGGATTTGTTGCCAAACACAGCAGGTTGGTTGATTGTGGAGTTGCCAAGTCAGCGAATGTAGGGCTGATGAACTTCTTTCGTGTTCAATTCACAGTCGCCCCGAAGCATTTTCATTGAGCAACTCTGTAGGAGTAAACAAGCTGTCACAACCACCAAATTACATCTAATGCCGCATCAAAAATTCAGCAAGAGATTTCAGCAATCAAGCAAACATTCCAGATATCCCAGATTTGCAATTTATGAGATCAAATCAGCAGAGTTAGTGTAGATGGTCTGCCAGATTTGGACATATTTGTCTGAAAGCAGCAGAAAAGATCCCCAAAGAGATGAACAAATATATTCACAAAAACATAGATCACTGAAGCATTTCTATTTCCACCAACCAATTCTCAGCTAAACATGTAGCTGATCTGCAATGTCTAAACCGATTCTCAGCTAAACATCTAAACAACACATTGATCATGCTAGCAAAAGAAAGGTGATGGCAAAAAGGGTCATCCCTGAAACAAAAACCAAAGTCCATGACATCAGTCATAGAACTGTAGGAAGCCTACAAGGATAAATTAAAAGCTTATAACTCAAAAGAATCCATAACAAAAGTATATTTCATTCCAAACAAAAGGAAATCCCGTTAAAAAAATTCCAAAAATCAATGCACATCCATCCTTCTTTTGATATGCTCCCTGACCTCGGGCACTTGAAGGAGTTTTGGGCTATCAGTCCATGCTCCCCCCACTCTTCGGGTTTTCTTGTACAGAACCATCGCCATAAACTGCATGCATCACAACACATTATATTAGAACGTAAATATCTTAGAAAATGAAAGGAAAACTGAAAGCATATACATGGATTCAATGTAAGTTCATATTTTTCACCTTTTGTGTCTAGGTAGAAAACCATTTGGCTATTCATGCATAACCCAACCTGTATACATAGAACAGCCAAATGACTAAGGATGCATAACCAAATTGTTATATCAGGGGGAGTTCATGTATAACCCAATCAGTTATGCAGAAACCCACATGGGTACTCAATCATGACCTGACTGGGGGCCGCATTGAGCTGTCTTCAACCAGTTGGAAGGAAGCTCCTTTTTCTATCAATAAAAAGGCAGGGGAAAGAAACAGAAATAAGTTTAAGAAAAATGTGAATAAGAGCAAGGGGCAGAGGATGCATACTGGATCGAACTCCGGAACTCAAACAATAGTTGGTCTTTATGAATTTTGCGAAATGAACATCAAGATCACCATGAGCAGCCAATGCTGCTGCAAGCATGAACATCTCCATCCAAAAGCTGAACATGCAATCATCCATCATCATTTTCTCTGATAGGCATGGTTGGAACGTATTTATCAATTTATCTTGTGTTTGAGCCTTTCCAATATCCCCTTCAAAATATAATCAACTTGGATATGTTATTCAATGCACTTGTTCAAGAAGTATATCCAAAACCTTTTTAATTTGATTTCGTCCTATTTTATTAATAATCTTTTACCAAAATATCCAGAGTTCATCCCCCAAATGACTGCTATTAGATTTAATTCAAGTTTTACAAAAAGATCATTGACAAATATAGTCATAGTTTCTCATTCTCAAATTTTCGTTACTAAAAATTGTTGGGGTTCCTACCTCATTTTTAAATAGCTATCAAATATAATGACCATTCATTTGCCACTAGATTTGACTCTATCCCATTCACGATTAATTACCAACTGCAATAATGGTTCAGCCCCTCAAATGATTGTCATCAGATTTGATCCTATCTCGTTCTCATGCCCTCAAATGATTGTTATTAGATTTGTTCCTATCTCATTCTTTAATAAGTACCAAAATATTTGCACATGAAGAGTCTCTTATTTGAAGGAATGTGCATGAGGTTTATGCATTAATATGGTTAGACACTCCTGTGTTTACATGACCCGCACATATTCAATGCTACAGGATACAAAGGGTTCAATCAACTTATGTAGGGTCAGCACTAGCGTATGGACTTCAACACATATCATGCTTGACCCATTACATTGTCATTTTTGCCTGATGCATGCATGACAATTGATTGTGCCATTGACCCACAATGGACCTACCTAGCTTGCATAAAAAAATATCCTAATTTGATGTCTATTCATCTTCTCTCCTGTATGCATATGGGTAAAGCTTCATATTATTGTATAATATCATTAACAAGACAAGCGTGGCCACAAATTTGTCAAAATACTTAACACGATACATCAATTTTCATTATTTTGGGCAGTACATCATTGCTAAGAAGCTTAGACAACTTGCAATTGTATCCACAACGATGACCAATCAATTTTTGAACCTTAAATTACAACCAGCTGGTACAATCAATGGTTGGTACTTGCCCTATTTCAAACATGAAAATCAGAAATGTTTAGACATTCTGCTGTTCTAGCTAGAACTATCAAAAGTTGTTAACCCTAATGAATGATTCAGTGTTTCAACTGAAATCAGGTCATTTGTGGTCACAAATATTTGGTTTACATAATATGTATTACATAAAATGTAAATATCACATTATTAAGTGTGCTCAATTTAATGACTCACAAATCATACTCTAAGGATATAGCAAGTAAATCACTCAAACCTCTTTTTGGTGCTTTCACATTGAATGTAGAATGGTACATGACCAACTTCTTCAAGCCATTGTCTTGTTGATTATTAGCTAACTTATTATCTTAGCTATTACAAGGTTCATGTAGTCAAACTTAATTCATTTCTCATCTCTATTACTTTTCAAGATTAAACAATTTGGTTGTCGCCTTCCTTTGTTTTATTTGTCCTGCATCTTTCAGCACTCTGGGAGATCTGACTTATAGACTTCACACTCCACCTAATGGCCAGACTTTTGCTTTCATTTCTTTGTTGTATCTTTTGTCTCCGCCTTTATGACTTATTTCAACATTATCATATGTTAATCTGCCTTTAAATACTGTCCTTCAGGAGTATGGCGAAGAACCTCCATCATCTTAACTTCAACTCCTTATATTGTCTGACCATCTGGGAGTGTTGGATTTCTTGCCCATTTTTATATAATATCTAAAGCTTGCCAATTTTTATAGATATCTAAAAATATCACAAAGACCAATGCAGACCCAAGTTATGTTGGCAAGGAGGAAAACCATGCAATCTTCCCTTATCATGACTTCACCACATGTTCCCATGCTAATAGCCTTTGCCCTACAAACTTGTCATGTCCTAGGTTTCTTGTTTATTAATCACAAGAAATTAAAATATTTTATTTTATGCATTTGTTTGTTTATTCCCACCTTTAGAAGATTTTGTAGGACTTCAATTTTGGGTTTTGGATTAAATTTAAATGTGCTTTTTATAGTTTAGCTCAATATTTCTTTCCATTTTTCTGCCCTACGGCTTCATTTACACCTTTTACCTGATGCTGGATTTCGAATATCTACTGTATGATCAGGGCATGGGACTCTGCACGGTGGCTGAACCAATTCATGTACTAGAAGGAGACTACTGGCTTTTATTATGCTAATAGGACTATATTTTTGTTGGAATATAGGAAGAGAGATTTCTCTAGTGAGGAAATGATGAAGAGGTGAAATACTTCAAAATTTTTCTATCCTCTTAGGCTCTTGCCTCTTTCTAAAACCACAAGACTTACATAGTATTTATAGAACTCCTAGGTGCATGTATAAACCCAATACATGAACCGCTTAAATGCATATAGAAAACCCAAATACAGGAACTAGCCAAATACATGAATACTTAAATACATAGGAAACCCAAATTCAAGAACTCACCCTATATGAATCACCACTTTCAAGGTGACCCTTCACACATTCATGAACCTCCCAAAAGACATTCACTGAATTAAGTTTATTTTTGCAACACCCTCCTTTAAACTTAATTCTTCGTAACTCCAAGCATCATCCTCAACTTGCAAAAAGTGTCATACTTGAGAGCTTCATAAAAATATCTGCAACTTGATCATGGATCTTCACATACTTCACTTGCACTTTATTCTTCGCAATGCAATCTTTAAGGAAATGATACCTTATATCTATATGCTTGGTTCTATCATGGAAAACCAGATTCTTCGCCAATGCAATGGCCGACTTGTTGTCAACAAAAATCTCCATAGCCTCCTCTTGTGGCATTTGTAACTCCAACAATCTTCTTAACCATATGACATAACAAACACAAGATGTAGCGGCATCATATTCAACTTTACAAGTAGAAAGTGTCACAACTGGTTGCTTCTTCAAACTCCAAATAAAATATGTATTTTCCAAGTAGAAAACAAAGCCAGCAATGCTCTTCTGGTCATCCATATCTCGAGCCCAATCACTATCACTATAGCCCACAAGCTTAAATTCATTAGAAAATGAATAAAGCAAGCCAAAACCAATTGTACCTTTGATATAACGAAGAATTCGTTTCGCTGCTTTGAAATTTGTCATGCTTGGTGATTCTATAAACCGACTAATAAACCTAACTCCAAAAAGTATATTCGGTTTCGTGCAAGTTAGGTATCTCAAACTTCTAACCAGACTCTTGAAGGTTGTAGAGTGTACCTTCTCTCCTTCATGTTTAGACAATTTGTCTTCGCATTCCACCAGAGTGCTCACGGATTGATAATCTTCCGTCTTGAATCTCTTAAGGATCTCCTTGGCAAAACCTTCTTAGGACATAAAAATTCCATCCTCCATTTGCTTGATCTCAATACCAAGATAATAAGACATGAGATCAATATCCATCATTTCAAACTCTCTAGTCATAGCTTGTTTAAATATAGTTGTTTTATTGTCCGTAAAAATCAAATCATAAACATATAACCAAACAAGCAAAAACTCTATTTTCACGCATCTTAGCATAGAGAGCATACTCATGTGGGCACTTGGTAAACCTGTTCTATTGAAAATACTTGTCAATTGGACTATTCCAAGCCCTTGGCGCTTGCTTCAAACCATACAAGGCTTTCTTCAACTTCAACACTTTGTCTTCATGGCCTTTGATCACATAGCCCAAAAGTTGTTCAGCATAAACCTCTTCCTCAAGAATGCCATTCAAGAATCCAAATTGACATCCATTTGATAAATCTTCCACTTCTTTTGAGCTGCAAGTGAGATTATCATTCGGATGGTCTCCAACCGTGCAACGGGAGCAAACACTTTACCATAGTCAATTTCGGAACGTTGGCTATATCCCTCGGCTACCAACCTTACCTTGTATCTCTCGACTTCACCCTTAGTATCCTTTTTTTATTTGAAAACCCACTTCGCACTAATGGGCTTTTGACCTTCCGGCATGGTTGCCAACTCTCAAAAGTCATTCTTCTCAATTGACTTGATCTCCTCATCCAGTGGCAATTCTCCACTTCTCATCTTTTACCGCTTCTTCAAAAACTATGGGCTTACAATCGGCAAAGTGACAAAAAAGAGTTAGATCATCATTTAGATTTTTCATTACCTCATAAATATCTTGAAGACTCCTCATTCGTGGTTGCCTTTCACTAGAGCTTCCACTAGAAGATGAAGAAGGTGAATTAAGAGTTGTTAGTGATTGAGAAGGTGTTGTGGGCTCTTGAACTTTACTTTTTTGCTCCTCTTCATCAAGTAATGGAAAGAAATCATACCTCTCCTTATCTTCATTACTTCAATCCCATGAATCTTCTTCATCGAACTCCACATCGCTACTAATAGTTGCCTTGCCAACACTTGAATTGTAGAGCTTGTAGCCTTTGGAACGTTGATCATATCCAATGAAGATGTGCTTCTTGCTTTTATCATCGAGCTTGGACCTCTCTTGATCAGGTACATAAACATAGCCAATGCTCCCAAAAACTCTTAAATGGGAATCACTTAGCTTTCTTCCACTCTATGCTTCTTGGAGACTTTTGTCCCAAAGGCTTCTTGTCGGACACCGGTTGGATAAGTACACCGCACAATCAACTATTTTCACTTAAAATTCTTTCAGGATCTTTTTTGTCCTCAACATACTTCGAGCCATATTGAAATGCTCCTATTCTTTTTTTTGACAACACCAATTTGTTGTGGAGATATTGGAACGGTCAAGAACCGTAGAATGCCATTTGCTTCACAAAATTCATTAAACTCATTAGAAGTAAACTCTCCCCCTCTATCCGTTCTCAAGGCTTTAATACACTAGCCACTTTGTTTTTCAATATGTGTTTTAAATTTTCTAAAAGCACCAAACATTTCGAATTTTTTTTCGAGAAATAAATCCAAGTTTTTCTACTAAAATCATCAATAAAGAGAAGAAAATACCGATTGTTACCAAATAAAGAAGGCTTGATTGGTCCACAAACATCGGCATGAATAAGTTGAAGTGGCTCACTTGCTTTTGAAGTAGTTTCTCTTGGAAAGCTCTTTCGGAATTGTTTGCCAACAAGACATCCTTCATATAGTTGATCCGGTTGGTCAATAGACGGCAAGCCCTTCAACATCCCTTTTTGACCCAACAACTTCAGGCCTCCAAAATTCACATGCCCAAGCCTCAAATGCCAAAGCCAAGGAGAATCTTTCAAGAAAAAACATCCTATTCTTTGTCATAGGCACCTTAGCAATCACATTCTCTTTATCATCGTGAAGTAAGAGACTATGATTTTAATTCGTATGAAAAATGGTGGTCATCAACTTATGAGTAGTGTTTATTATTTTCCAAGTATGAATAGTAATATTTTGAGTTTGGAACAACTTTTGGAGAAGAGACTACATTTTTTATATGAACCTCATAGTTCTTCTCCAAACGTTGTCCCAAACTCAAAATGTTACTATTCATACTTGGAACATAATAAACACTACTCATAAGTTGATGGCCACCATTTTTCATACGAATTAAAATCATACCTTTGCCTTCAATTGGAACTTTAGAGTTATCTCCAAAAATGACAAACGTGGTCACCGATTCGTCAATCTCCACAAACTTGCTTTTATCACCACACATGTGATTGCTTGCGGCATTATCGAGATACCACAAATCTTTCTTGCTTCTTTCTTCTTCTTTGTAGGCTAACAACAAAGTGGCCTCTGCTTCCTCATTCTCTACATAATTAGCCTTCTCTTCAACATTACTAGAAGAACTCCAACACTCCTTAGCATAATGCCCATTTTTTTGGCAATTGTAACACTGAACTTTGGACTTATCATTTTGCCTTGTGTAGTTTCCTCTACCTCGTCCTCTTGAGGAATGCCCCCTTTCTTCATTGTTGGAGTTTTGATTGCCTTGTCGCCACTTCCTCTTCCTCCTCTCCCTCGACCTTGTCCACGTCCACGTCCTCTTCCTTGTGGACTTTTCTCACACTCCCGTTCATTCTCCTTCACCGAGAGCTTGGCGGCTAGAAATTGCTCGTTGACTTCTCCTTCTTGTTGACTCTCTTTTCATGGGCTTGTAACGAACCCATAAGTTGATCAACTGTCATAGTCTCCAAATTTTTGGACTCCTCGCTGGCTATGATAATGCAATCAAACTTCCAATGCAACGAGCAAAGAATCTTCTTAATGACCCAGACATCCTCCAATCTTTCTCCATACCTCTTCATTTGATTCACTATGGCCAACACCCTCGAAAAAATCCGCAATGGACTTGAATTCTTGCATTTGTATACCTTTGAAATCTCCTTGTAGCATTTGAAGACGCACTTTTTTCACTTTATCAACTCCTTGGTAGGAGTTTTGTAAGATTTCCCATGCTTGCTTGGCGGTGGTCGCATTAGCGACTCTTTTGAGCATGGCTTTATCCAAACAATGATGGATGAGAGTGAGAACTTGTTGGTCCTTCTTCCGCATTCTCTGCAGAGCCTCCCTTTGAGTAGGACTCATCGTAGCTTCTTCACGAGGATCCTCATAGCCTCTATCTATGATCTTCCACACATCTTGCGATCCAAGCAAAGCCTTCATACGAATGCACCAATTATCATAATTCTCTTTTGTAAGGCGAGAAAATTGAAATTTGACCATCTTCAGAATCAAGAAACTGGAGCTCTCATACAACAATGAAGAATGTGATTGCTGAGGTGCTCATGACAAAGAATAGGATGTTATTTCTTGATATCCAAACTGATATTGCTAAATGTCTCAAGACTTGTGTGAATTCTTCTTAGCTTTGGCATTTGATGCTTGGGCATGTGAATTTTGGAGGCTTGAAGTTGTTGGATCAAAAAGGGATGTTGAAGGGCTTGCCGTCTATTGACCAACCGGATCAACTATATGAAGGATGTCTTGTTGGCAAACAATTCTGAAAGAGCTTTCCAAGAAAAACTACTTCAAAAGCAAGTGAGCCACTTCAACTTGTTCATGCCGATGTTTGTGGACCAATCAAGCCTTCTTTATTTGGTAACAATTGGTATTTTCTTCTCTTTATTGATGATTTTAGTAGAGAAACTTGGGTTTATTTCTCGAAAAAAAAATTCGAAGTGTTTGGTGCTTTTAGAAAATTTAAAACACATATTGAAAAACAAAGTGGCTAGTGTATTAAAGCCTTGAGAACGGATAGAGGGGGAGAGTTTACTTCTAATGAATTTAATGAATTTTGTGAAGCAAATGCCATTCTACGGTTCTTGATCGTTCCAATATCTTCACAACAAAAAGGTGTTGTCAAAAAAAAGAATAGGAGCATTTCAATATGGCTCGAAGCATGTTGAGGACAAAAAAGATCCTAAAAGAATTTTAGGTGGAAATAGTTGATTGTGCGGTGTACTTATCCAACCAGTGTCCGACAAGAAGCCTTTGGGACAAAACTCTCCAAAAAGCATGGAGTAGAAGAAAGCCAAGGATTTCCCATTTAAGAGCTTTTGGGAGCATTGGTTATGTTCATGTACCTGATCAAGAGAGGTCCAAGCTCGATGATAAAAGCAAGAAACATAGCTTCATTGGATATGATCAACGTTCCAAAGACTGCAAGCTCTACAATCCAAGTGTTGGCAAGACGACTATTAGTAGAGATGTGGAGTTCGATGAAGAAGATTCATGAGATTGGAGTAATGAAGATAAGAAGAGGTATGATTTGTTTCTATTCCTCGATGAAGAGAAGCACATAAGTAAAGTTCAAAAGCTCACAACACCTTCCCAATCACTAACAACTCTTAATACACCTTCTTTATCTTCTAGCAGAAGCTCTAGTTAAAGGCAACCACGAATGAGGAGTCTTCAAGATCTTTATGAGGTAATGAAAGATATAAGTGATGATCTTACTCTTTTATGTCACTTTGCCGATTGTGAGCCCATAATTTTTGAAGAAGTGGTAAAATATGAGAAGTGGAGAATTGCCACTGGATGAGGAGATCAAATCGATTGAGAAAAATGACTCTTGAGAGTTGGCAACTATGTCGGAAGGTCAAAAACCCATTGGTGTGAAGTGGATTTTCAAAGAAAAGAAGAATACTAAGGGTGAAGTAGAGAGATACAAGGCAAGGTTGGCAGCCAAAGGATATTTAGCCAACATCCCGGGATTGACTATGGTGAAATATTTGCTCCCGTTGCATGGTTAGAGACTACCCGAATGATAATCTCACCTGCAGTTCAAAAGAAGTGGAAGATTTATCAAATGGATGTCAAAACGACTTTCTTCAATGACATACTTAAGGAAGAGGTTTATGTTGAACAACCTTTAGGCTATGTGATCAAAGGCCATGAAGACAAAGTGTTGAAGAAAGCCTTGTATGGTTTGAAGCAAGCGTCAAGGGCTTTGAATAGTCAGATTGACAAGTATTTCCAAGAGAATAGGTTTACCAAGTGCCTGCATGAGTATGATCTCTATGCTAAGATGCATAAAAATGAAGATATTTTGTTTGTTTGCTTATATGTTGATGATTTGATTTTTACGGACAATAATACAAGTATGTTTGGAGAGTTTAAGCAAGCTATGACTAGAGAGTTTGAAATGACGGATATTGGTCTCACATCTTATTGTCTTAGCATTGAGATTAAGCAAATAGAGGATGAAATTTTATTTTCCAAGAAGATTTTGCCTAGGAGATCCTTAAGAGATTCAAGATAGAAGATTGTCAATCCGTGAGCACTCCGGTGGAATGTGGAGTCAAATTGTCTAAGCATGAAGGAGAGAAGATAGACTCTACAATCTTCAAGAGTTTAGTTGGAAGTTTGAAATACCTAACTTGTACAAGACCAGATATACTTTTTGGAGTTGGACTTGTTAGTCGGTTTATGGTGTCACCAAGCATGACACATTTCAAAGCGGCAAAACGAATTCTTCATTATATCAAAGGTACAGTTAGTTTTGGCTTGCTTTATTCGTTTTCTAATGAATTTAAGCTTGTGGGCTAGAGTGATAGTGATTGGGTCGGAAATATGGATGACTGGAAGAGCACTACCGGCTTTATTTTCTACTTGGAGAATACGGCTTTTACTTGGAGTTCGAAGAAGCAACCAATTGTGACACTTTCAACTTGTGAAGTTGAATATCTTGCAGCTACATCTTGTGTTTGTCATATCATATGGTTAAGAAGATTGTTGAAGGAGTTACAAATGTCACAAGAGGAAGCTACGAAAATTTTTGTTTACAATAAGTCGGCCATTGCATTAGTGAAGAATCCAATTTTTCATGACAAAAGCAAACATATAGTTACGAGGTATCATTTCCTTAGATATTGCATTGTGAAGAACGAAGTGCAAGTGAAGTATGTGAAGACCAATGATCAAGTTGCGGATATTTTTGCAAAGCCTCTCAAGTATGACACTTTTATAGCAAGTTGAGGATGATGCTTGGAGTTACGAGGAATTAAGTTTATTTTCTTAATAGTTTTGCAGTGTATAAACTACCCGAGCATAGTTGCAACAACTAATAAGCTGGAAGTAGAGGAGCATTAGTGTCCTATAACTTACCAGTGCGTGAAACTTTGGCCAGTTGCAACAGTGTCACCTAACTGCCCTAACTGTTTTGAATGTTTTGAAAAAAAAAAAAAAGTAAGAAAGAATGTTACTGATCTTTGATATGAGGTTCATGGTTGAAATAAATCCAATCTATCTTGGCACATGCCAGCAATATGAGCCAAAGGCTTGGAATACACTAGTGATGACTTTTAAGAAGCAATGCCTATCTTGCTTCCCTATAGACCAGTTCTACAAATTCTCAAGGATTTTTTCTTATATATTCTTTTCATCCAGTTTCACAAGTTAGTTCCAAAGCCCATTGGCCTGTCGATTCACCAGAGCTTATATAAAGGAAATGTAATTCAACAGGCTGGACTGCCTTCCAAATGCAATGCATGATCTCCTCAAATCCGTTCCCCATGTTTCTAGTTTGCAGTTTGCACCTTCTTAACCTTGGATGTTAGTGTAATATAGAGTACCTATGCCAAATCCGAACTACATAATGTCTCACTTCCAGTCTTCTATACAAGGCTCGCATTTTAATTAGCATCTATCACTTATAAAATTACCATACAATCAACAGCTATACACAGACCAGATTGTATTCTACCAAGTGGTTGCAACATTGGGTTCATATGGAAGGATTGATAGTTTGATACCATATGATCAAAAAATTGTTGCAGAAATCAGCCTAAATACATAATTCTCTCATTAAAAAAAAACACATAATTCTGATTTCATCTTCCCATATTTGATGTCAGCCAAATAACATGACAAGCCACAGAAAAACATTATATATATCGTGAATTTTTTCAAAGCTATATACTGCTTTCCCACTGACTAGTCTCGCCAAAAAGAATCAATCCGGAGGATGATAAGATAAAAGGATGCAACAGAAATAAGAAAAAAGAAACCGGGGTACCAAATCTCTGAACTAATATTACAAAAATCAACTCCCGAAGCGTGATGGAATCCCTAAAAAGAAGCTCTTTTTTGCCTCAAAAGAAAGCAAAGATGAAGAAAATGTTGGTTCTTATTACCGTCGAGCGGAAGATTTCTTGTGGAGCCTCGGGGCGAGATCGAGTCCAATGGATGGAGAGACGAGGGCATGGTGGAGACGAGGGCTCGAGCCGTTCGTTTCAAGTCGTGTGAGTCCCAGCACAACTAATGCCGGCAACGCCAGTGCCGTTGTGAGCTTTATTATTTCTGTGCGACTCCACTACGAGTTCAGGCATTTGTGTTAATCTCGGCAAGTGGTTGTCGATGTCGTTCGTATGATCGATTTGCTGACAACAAGTGTTGCTGGAAATTGGACCCGGGGGTGACCACTTGGCCGAGGGGGAGGAGCTCCGGTGCGAGTCGGTGGGCGGCGATTCGTTGGCGGGCGGCGTCCTCCGGAAGACCTGCAAAGAAGCCGGTGGCCGGGCTTTCCGGCGCCGACCCTCCGATGCCTAAGTCAGAGGGGGGCTTAATTTGGAGAAGGAGATGGACTGTAAGTAAAAGT